>CATNWA010017433.1:0-145599 GCA_951230385.1 Staurois parvus | reverse complement strand
TCCTCCTCCCTCCTGTCCCGGTATCTCCTCCGTATGGTCCTGTATCCCTGGTTGGATCTCCTCCTCCTCCCCCTCCTGTCCCTGGTATCTCCTCCGTATTCCTGTATCCCTGGTTGGATCTCCTCCTCCTCCTCCCTCCTGTCCCGGTATCTCCTCCGTATGGTCCTGTATCCCTGGTTGGATCTCCTCCTCCTCCTCCCATCCTGTCCCCCCCGTATCCTGTCCCGGTATCCTCCTCCGTATGGTCCTGTATCCCTGGTTGGATCTCCTCCTCCTCCTCCTCCCCCCCATCCTGTCCCGGTATCTCCTCCGTATGGTCCTGTATCCCTGGTTGGATCTCCTCCTCCTCCTCCCATCCTGTCCCCGGTATCTCCTCCGTAGGAGCCTGTATCCCTGGTTGGATCTCTAACTCCAATCCCCCCCCCCATCCTGTCCGGTATCTCCTCCGTTATGGTCCTGTATCCCTGGTTGGATCTCCTCCTCCTCCTCCTCCCCCATCCTGTCCCGGTATCTCCTCCGTATGGTCCTGTATCCTGGTTGGATCTCTCCTCCTCCCCCCGCATCCTGTCCCGGTATCTGCCTCTCGTAGGGTCCTGTATCCCTGGTTGGATCTCCTCCCTCCTCCCCCTCCTGTCCCGGTATCTCCTCCGTAGGGTCCTGTATCCCTGGTTGGATCTCCTCCTCCTCCCCCCCCATCCCTGTCCCGGTATCTCCTCCGTATGGTCCTTATCCTTTTATAAATGACCTTTATTATTTTTATTTCTCGGTCCTTCTTATATCACTGTCATATATATTGTACATTCACATCAGGCCACGCGCCCCCGAGGAAGCTGCGTACAATCTAAGGTCCCTAACTCACAATCATACATTACATATACTAGGGACGTCAATTTAGACAGGGAGCCAATTCACCTCCCAGCATGTCTTTGGAGTGTGGGAGGAAACCGGAGAACCCGGAGGGAACCCACGCAGGCACAGGGAGAACATGCCATCTCTTGCAGTAGGCACCATGGTCGGGAATTGAACCCACGACCCGAGTGCTGCAAGGCAGACGTGCTCACCGCTCAGCCACTGTGCCGCCCATAATTGTCACGTCTGTATAAACCGCCATTTGTGTGATACAATGTTCAGCTGTGCGCCGTACGCAGGGAATGCTCGCCGTCACGGGTTTTAAGAGTGTGATGTCATAGCCCCTCCCCTACACGATTCGCAAGCCCCTGATGAAGCTGCGTGACGTAACGCGTCGGTACGCGGGGAGGAACTTCCAGTTACGCTGTTGACGTCATTTCCGGCGTGGGCGCCATATTGGAATACCTTTTTCTGTACCCATGCAGTACACCCGTAGCATGAGGGAGAAGTTGGAGTTTTGATGGAAGAACGGTGAGAGACATTATATTACATGGAGGATCTTTGTGTCTCGGTATGATCCTGTATGAGGGAGCAGGTTTGCTGGTACCTATGTGGAGGAGGCTTTGAAAGAGGAGCATTGTGATGGGAGTGACTTTTGGGGGTGGGGGGGGGACCCCTGTATCATCTCCCAAATTCTTATGTGTAAGTGCCCCAGTGCCTGCTGGGTACAGGGTGTGAATGTCTGTTGTGTATTGGTGTGTCGTCCTTTGTTCTCGGCCACATGGCTGTCTATTGTCCTTGCCATGTGCAGCCCCATTGTTCTGTGTCCTTTCCCACTGGGGGTTGATGATGTGGTTGGATGGGGAGGGGTGATGATGTGTTTCCTGTAGCCCTCCCCACTGATGGGGCGGGCTGATGATGTGTTTCCTGTAGCCCTCCCCACTGATGGGGCGGGCTGATGATGTGTTTCCTGTAGCCCTTCCCACTGATGGGGCGGGCTGATGATGTGTTTCCTGTAGCCCTTCCCACTGATAGGGCGGGCTGATGATGTGTTTCCTGTAGCCCTCCCCACTGATGGGGTGGGCTGATGATGTGTTTCCTGTAGCCCTCCCCACTGATGGGGCGGGCTGATGTGTTTCCTGTAGCCCTCCCCACTGATGGGGTGTGCTTATGATGTGTTTCCTGTAGCCCTCCCCACTGATGGGGCGGGCTGATGATGTGTTTCCTGTAGCCCTCCCCACTGATGGGGTGGGCTTATGATGTGTTTCTTGTAGCCCTCCGCACTGATGGGGCGGGCTGATGATGTGTTTCCTGTTCCTGGTTGTTTCCCCCGCCCTGTGTATATAACTTGTGTGTAAAATAAAGGAGTTGACTTTCTGTTTTAAGAAGAGTCGGGTGCTGTCTATTTCCTGAGGGATTTCAAGGGTGTGGTCCGTGGATGGACAGGGAAGCTGCGGTATAACGGATATACCCAAGTGTGGTCTGGGCTCCGGTTCCCTATACCACCACTGAGGGGGATCCTGTGAGGAATCTATTCCTATAAGGATCGGTGTGATCCCAGAAGTGAGCTGGCCCTTTGTGGTCAATGCATGGAGGTGAGGGGGCCCTTTGTGGTCAATGCATGGAGGTGAGGGGGCCCTTTGTGGTCAATGCATGGAGGTGAGGGGGCCCTTTGTGGTCAATGCATGGAGGTGAGGGGGCCCTTTGTGGTCAATGCATGGAGGTGAGGTGGCATTGTGGCCACTATTGCTGTGACCACGTATACATGTCATCACATGCATGTTATTGCAGGTGGAACACGTGTGTATGTAGAATTATTTTGGACTTTTATCATTTCTCAGTTGAGGGTTTCCCATTCGATGTATATTTGTGTTGTGTGAAGTGTGTGACGCGGCGCACTGCTTGTACCCTTTATACCTCCATTGGGGGGGGGGTCACGGTTTACACCGATGTACATAAGAATGGATCCTTTAAGAGGGGATTGAGTGTTGTGCACCTCGTGATATTAACCCCTTCCCGTCCGATCCATGTATATAAACGGCCAGACGGTGGCAGTGCAGGGGCGGGTGGACGTTTATAAACTGCCTCCCCGCCCCCTGCTTGTGCGCGCTCCCTGGGACCGCGCAGCACCACGATCCGGTGCCCGCCGTGTCCTCCCAACACAGTGGCACACCGATCGTCGGACGGGACCTCTCTGCGAGGTCCCGATCATGTGATCACAGATTGGCCAATCAGTGATCACATGCAGAGTAGTGAGCAAGATGTCACTTGTGACCTCATTGCTTACTACGTGTGAAATCTGTGAATGATCACCGAGATCACATGGTACAGGGCCCTTCACAACAGCCTTGTGCCATGTGACCAATCACAGCTCTCACAGTATTTCTCAATGGCTGCAAGAATGCAGCCAGAGAGAAGGAGAAATGATTCCTCTTACAGCCTTTATGGGTGTAAGAGGAATCAGTGTAAAAAATAAAAAAAAACAAACCTTCATCTCCCCCCACAAGTAGTAGAGTGTCGCCATGGTGACCCCCCACTGCTAGGGTGACAGGATGTAAAAAAAAATTAAGAAAAAATATTAAAAAAATGTTTAAGAATTATAATTTTTGGTTATAAACTAATTTGGGTTTTTTTTTTTTTTTTACTAAAAAGATAACGGAATACATTTTGGCTGAGATTTAGGATGAAATATTATTTATTTCCAAAATTTTATAAGAAAAACACTTTTTTTCAAAATTTTTGGACTTTTTCATTTATATAGCAAAAAAAAATAAAACTCCCCCCATCGAGGTGAATAAATACCACCAAAATAAAGCTTTATCTGTCTCAAAAAAATGGTAAAATATTCCTCTGGGTACAGTGTTGCATGACCGCGCAATTGTCATTCAGAGTGTGATAGCGCTGAAAGCTGAAAATTGGCCTGGGGGGGGGAGGGGGGGAAAGTGTCCGGACTGGAAGGGGGGAAAGTGTCCGGACTGGAAGGGGGGGGGGAGTGTCCGGACTGGAAGGGGGGGGGGTGGAGTGTCCGGACTGGAAGGGGGGGGGGAGTGTCCGGACTGGAAGGGGGGGAAAAAGTGTCCGGGACTGGAAGGGGGGTTGAAAGTGTCCGGACTGGAAGGGGGGGAAAGTGTCCGGACTGGAAGGGGGGGGGGGGGGGGTCAAGTGTCCGGACTGGAAGGGGGGGGGGAAGTGTCCGGACTGGAAAGGGGGAAAGTGTCCGGACTGGAAGGGGGGGAAAGTGTCCGGACTGGAAGGGGGGAAAGTGTCCGGACTGGAAGGGGGGAAAGTGTCCGGACTGGAAGGGGGTGGAAGTGTCCGGACTGGAAGGGGGTGAAAGTGTCCGGACTGGAAGGGGGGGGGGGGAAAGTGTCCGGACCGGAAGTGAAGGGGGGGAAAGTGTCCGGACTGGAAGGGGGGGAAAGTGTCCGGACTGGAAGGGGGGAAAGTGTCCGGACTGGAAGGGGGGGAAAGTGTCCGGACTGGAAGGGGGGGGGGGGGAGTGTCCGGACTGGAAGGGGGGGAAAAAGTGTCCGGACTGGAAGGGGGGGAAAGTGTCCGGACTGGAAGGGGGGGGGGTGTCCGGACTGGAAGGGGGGTGAAAGTGTCCGGACTGGAAGGGGGGGAAAGTGTCCGGAACTGGAAGGGGGGAAAAGTGTCCGGACTGGAAGGGGGGGGGGGGTGTCCGGACTGGAAGGGGGGGAAAGTGTCCGGACTGGAAGGGGGGGGGGGGAAGTGTCCGGACTGGAAGGGGGGAAAGTGTCCGGACTGGAAGGGGGGGAAAGTGTCCGGACTGGAAGGGGGGGGAAAGTGTCCGGACTGGAAGGGGGTGGGAAGTGACCGGACTGGAAGGGGGGGGAAAGTGTCCGGACTGGAAGGGGGGGGGGGAAATGTCCGGACCGGAAGTGGGGGGGGGGAAGTGTCCGGGGGGGGGAAAGTGTCCGGACTGGGAAGGGGGAAAAGTGTCCGGACTGGAAGGGGGGAAAGTGTCCGGACTGGAAGGGGGGGGAAGTGTCCGGACTGGAAGGGGGGGGGGGTAAGTGTCCCGGACTGGAAGGGGGGGGGGAAGTGTCCGGACTGGAAGGGGGGGGGGAAATTTTATCCGGACTGGAAGGGGGGGGGGGAAGTGTCCGGACTGGGAAGGGGGGGAAAGTGTCCGGACTGGAAGGGGGGGAAAGTGTCCTGGACTGGAAGGGGGGGAAAGAAGTGGGTCCGGAGTTCAGTGTGGGGGGGGAAGTGTCCGGACTGGAAGTGGGGGGGGGTGTCCGGACTGGGGGGGTCAGGGGGGGAAGTTCAGTGTTGGGGAGTTCAGGGGGGGAAGTGTCCGGACTGGAAGGGGGGGGGGGGTTCAGTGTCCGGGGGGAGTTCAGTGTTGGGGGGGGGGGCAAGTGTTGGAGTTCAAGGGGGGGGGGGTTCATGTCCGGACAGGGAGGGGGTAATATAATTTTTCACTCTCATCATATTTCCCTGTTTGTGAGAAGAATATATCACATTATTATCAGGCCCTGCGTCTGTATATTTGGGGAGTTCGCACTGATTGGGTCGGAGTTCAGTGTGGGGGGGGTTTTAGTGTTGGGGGGGGGGTGCAGTGTTGGGGGGGTTCAGTGTTGGGGAGTTCAGTGTTGGGGGGTTCAGTTGTTGGGGGGTTCAGTGTTGGGGAGTTCAGTGTTGGGGGGGTCATTGTTGGGGGAGTTCAGTGTTGGGGGGGGGTTCAGTGTTGGGGGGGTTCAGTGTTGGGGGGGTTCAGTGTTGGGGAGTTCAGTGTTGGGGGTTCAGTGTTGGGGGAGTTCAGTGTTGGGGGGTTCAGTGTTGTGGAGTTCAGTGTTGGGGGAGTTCAGTGTTGGGGGGTTCAGGGGGGGGTTCAGTTTTGGGGAGGGTTCAGTGTTGGGGGGTTCAGTGTTGGGGAGTTCAGTGTTGGGGGGGTTCAGTGTTGGGGGGGTTCAGTGTTGGGGGGGTTCAGTGTTGGGGGAGGGTTCAGTGTTGGGGAGGTTCAGTTGTTGGGGGGGTTCAGTGTGGGGATTGGGGGGAGTTCAGTGTTGGGGGGTTTCAGTGTTGGGGGGGGTTCAGTGTTGGGGGGGTTCAGTGTTGGGGAGTTGGGTTCAGTGTTGGGGGGGTTCAGTGTTGGGGGGTTCAGTTCAGTGTTGGGGGGGGTTCAGTGTTGGGGGGTTCAGTGTTGGGGAGGGTTCAGTGTTGGGGGAGTTTCAGTGTTGGGGGAGGGTTCAGTGTTGGGGAGGGGGTTCAGTGTTGGGGGAGGGTTCAGTGTTGGGGGGTTCAGTGTTGGGGAGGGTTCAGTGTTGGGGGGGTTCAGTGTTGGGGAGTTCAGTGTTGGGGGAGGGTTCAGTGTTGGGGGAGTTCAGTGTTGGGGGTTCAGTGTTGGGGGGGTTCAGTGTTGGGGGGGGAGGGTGTTCAGTGTTGGGGGGGTTCAGTGTTGGGGGGTTCAGTGTTGGGGGAGGGTTCAGTGTTGGGGAGTTCAGTGTTGGGGTTTCAGTGTTGGGGGGTTCAGTGTTGGGGGGGTTCAGTGTTGGGGGGGGGGGGGGGGGGGGGGGTCAGTGTTGGGGGGGGGCTTCAGTGTTGGGGGGGGTTCAGGTTGGGGGGGGTTCAGTGTTGGGGGGTTCAGTGTTGGGGGAGGTTGTTTCAGTGTTGGGGGTTCAGTGTTGGGGGGGGTTCAGTGTTGGGGAGTTCAGTGTTGGGGGGGTTCAGTGTTGGGGGGGGTTCAGTGTTGGGGGGGGTTCAGTGTTGGGGGGTTCAGTGTTGGGGAGTTCAGTGTTGGGGGGGGGTTCAGTGTTGGGGAGTTCAGTGTTGGGGGGGGGGTTCAGTGTTGGGGGGTTCAGTGTTGGGGGAGAGGGTTCAGTGTTGGGGGGGGGGGGTTCAGTGTTGGGGAGTTCAGTGTTGGGGGAGGGTTCAGTGTTGGGGGGTTCAGTGTTGGGGAGTTCAGTGTTGGGGGGGTTCAGTGTTGGGGAGTTCAGTGTTGGGGAGTTCAGTGTTGGGGAGTTCAGTGTTGGGGGGGGTCAGTGTTGGGGGGAGTTCAGTGTTGGGGGGGTTCAGTGTTGGGGGGTTCAGTGTTGGGGGGGGTTCAGTGTTGGGGGTTCAGTGTTGGGGGGGTTCAGTGTTGGGGAGTTCAGTGTTGGGGGGTTCAGTGTTGGGGAGGGTTCAGTGTTGGGGAGTTCAGTGTTGGGGGGTTTCAGTGTTGGGGAGTTCAGTGTTGGGGAGTTCAGTGTTGGGAGGTTCAGTGTTGACAGTTCAGGATTTGGGCCCCATCTAGCGCAGGAGGATCACCTATTCCCGGAGATCTATCATTTGAGGTCAGGATTTGTCCCGTATTTCCATTGATTCCCGTTCTCCATGAATTGGTAAGTAATATAATTCAGTTTATATTGGCGCAGAACCTTTGGGATCCAAGTGGGCGGGGCATGTTCTGATTATCACACCTATTGGATGAGGGCGGAGTGATGTCATTCACGCGGTGATAATAATGGCAGTCATGTACTATGACGCCTGATGGACGGCTTCACACTGACCTGGAGATCTTTCCTGCTGCTGGCACCACGCTGGAGGCTGCTAGCCAGGATCAGAGGTGGGGTCACTCAGCATGGGACAGGAGCCGCCACTACAGAGGCGGCACCAACTGCGGCTCCCAACTTTACAGGTAGTCCCTCTGCACTGCACTCTGATTGGTGCTCTGGGATGGCGGCTCAGACTGCCAGCTGCTGCCCCCTGGTGTCCAGTATTATCACTGTATTAGTGACCAGCAACTTCAGTCAGCGCCAGATTGCCCTCCGCACTCTGACAGTCCCACTATAAGTCCCTGATCTCTGACAGCAGCACAGCGCCATCGCTGCATACGTTCCAGTATGGAGGGTGGGGACCTTATAGACCGACCAATCACTGGACACGGATCGGGAGACACGGAGCGGACGACATTTCAGCCTAAATTTAGGAAGAGATCGGATTTTATTGGAATTGTTTTATAACAGAAAGTAGAAAATCTTCAACCGCATACCCCGGCGCCCTATAATAGAGCTGCCACTGGGGTGCGCAAAATCACGCCGACACACGGGACTTTGTATGTCCGGGGGGGGGAGGGGGGCGTGTGAGCTGCATGTGAGCCCTACCTGTGCCGCCATTCGCAGCCTCAGCTGTCAATCACCAGATCCCAGCCAGTGATTACTGAGGATCTCCGAAGGGGAGGAGGACGGCTTTGTTTACTAACATTCCTCCCTGTGGGCTCCGCACAGAGCCATCCACAGCAGTGTGAGGACATTGACACACACAGACCCCGCCCCACAGTAACAGACCCCGCCCCCCAGTAACACCCCCGCCCTCTAGTAAAACCTCCCCCCTAGTAACACTCCCCCCCAGTAACACCCCCCCGACCCTCTAGTAAAACCTTCGCCTCCTAGTAACAGACCCCCCGTACCCTCTAGTAAAACCTCCGCCTCCTAGTAACAGACACCGCCCTAACACCCCCGACCCTAGTAACATTGCCCCGTCCTCTAGTAACACCCCCGTCCTCTAGTAACAGACACCGCCCTCTAGTAACAGACACCGCCCCTTTGTAATATCCCCATCCTCTAGTAACACTCCCGCCCTCTAGTAACACTCCGCCCCCTAGTAACACTCCGCCCCCAGTAACACCCCCACCCTCTAGTAAAACCTCCGCCTCCTAGTAACAGACACCGCCCCTTTGTAATATCCCCATCCTCTAGTAACACCCCCGCCCTCTAGTAAAACCTCCGCCCCCTAGTAACAGACACTGCCCCCTTGTAACACAGACACCGCCCTCTAGTAACACCCCCACCCTCTAGTAACAGACACCACCCACTTGTAACAGACACTATCCCCCCAGTAACACTCCACCCCCTAGTAACAAACACCGCCCCCTTGTAACAGACACCACCCCCCAGTAACACCCCCGCCCTCTAGTAATACACCCCTGCCCCCTAGTGACAGACCCCGCCCCGTAGTAACACACCACCCCCTGGTAACAGACCCCACCCCCTAGTAACAGACCCCCACCCCCTAGTAACAGGCCCCCTAGTAAAACTCCCAGCACACATGTAACCCTTTGATGGCCCCTCACATTACCCCCTTCCTGCCCGGTGTCAGTAGTGTCGGGGCTTTTAGTAGCATTGATCTCTGTGTTGGTGTCACTGGGGATGCTAATGATTGGCTGCACAGAGATCAGATATAGCCCCTCCCCCCACACACCCAGTCACACGCCCATCTCACCCTCTTCAGTGTACACTACGTCCAGGAATGATGAGACTGAGGTGTCCACCATACACATCTATTGGGTGAACCTACCCGACATGTTCCGCCCCTCGGGGGAGGAGAACCCACCACTCTGTACAATGATTGGTCCAGCACTGTCACATGATCCCTGGAACCAGAAGGAGCAGAGAGGAACACTGAATCCCTCCTTCAGTCTTGCACAGGTGGCTCCTCCCCTACAGTCACCAGGTGTACCGGCTCCTCCCCTACAGTCATGCACAGGTGTACCGGCTCCTCCCCTACAGTCATGCACAGGTGTACCGGCTCCTCCTCTCTACAGTCTTGCACAGGTGTACCGGCTCCTCCCCTTCAGTCTTGCACAGGTGTAGCCGGCTCCTCCCCTTCAGTCTTGCACAGGTGTACCGCTCCTCCCCTTCAGTCTTGCACAGGTGTACCGGCTCCTCCCCTACAGTCTTGCACAGGTGTACCGGCTCCTCCCCTTCAGTCTTGCACAGGTGTACCGGCTCCTCCCCTCCAGTCTTGCACAGGTGTAACTGGCTCCTCCCCTCTAGTCTTGCACAGCAAATGTGGCTCTCCCCTTTCGGTCTTGCACAGGTGTAAGGAGCTGCTCCCCTAAGTGTTGGCATGGTGGCTGTACTCGCTGCGCTCTCCTACAGTCATGCACAGTGTTCTCACTGCACTCCAGGTGTTCTCACTGCAGTCTCCCAGTGTTCCTCCCTCCCATCTGGCACTGCACTGGCTCCTCCCCTCCCATGTTCTCGCTGCGCTCCCTTGTTCTCACTGCACTCCCGTGTTCTCGTGCTCCCATGTCCTCACTGCGCTCGCTCCCATGTTCTCGCTGCGCTCCCATGTTCTCACTGCACTCCCGTGTTCTCGTGCTCCCATGTCCTCACTGCGCTCCCGTGTTCTCGCTGCGCTCCCATGTTCTCACTGCACTCCCGTGTTCTCGCTCCCGTGTCCTCGCTGCGCTCCCCCGTGTTCTCGCTCCCGTGTTCTCGCTGCGCTCCCGTGTTCTCGCTGCGCTCCCGTGTCCTCGCTGCGCTCCCGTGTCCTCGCTGCCCCCGTCTGTAAGAGGAACTCGGTCTTCAGCCTTAAAGTTGGAGGCCACCATTGCTGACGCCTCCGGAGGACCAGAGCTGATTGGCCGCATCCGCAGCGTCAGCTACCTGGACAATAACGGACCCCCCATCCCCTCCCCCCCCCCCCCCCCGGGATCCTGGAAACATTCGATACATTGTTATACTAATGAGCTGACCAATGGACACAAAGTATCCCAGCGGGGGCTGCAATGGTACCGCCCCCTGATCACATGGCCGGAGGGCTGAGCTGATTGGTTCCCAATCACTCCTTCAGGCTGGAGCAGTGACTGCATGTATGTTTGAGCTACTGAGCTCTGTAAACAATAGGGGGACAGGAGGGCCGGAGCCCCACCTGCTGGGTGACGGTGAGAATACACAAGCGATATTCCTTCCGTTTGAATGTTTTAATCCAAATGATACCAAAAGAAACCGATGAGACCCCCCCGGGACCCCCTGTAGCCCCAACATTTGTCCAGCCGTGGTCTGTTATCTACTGGTCTACAGGAAAATGACAGCCGCCCTCTGATTGGCTGCTTGGGATGGCACCTCCCCCCAGACAGGTGGAATAATATCAGAAGGACAATTTTCCTTTCAGATGCTGAACACGTAAAAGGAGAAAAGCCACCAAACACCCAACAAGTATAGGGGGTGGGGGGTCCCCGATGATGGAGAGATCGGGTGATGGGATTGGAGCAGTGCTGGCCCAGCTCCATTTCTGTGTATGGGAACGGCAGACATAACACTCCATCCCTCAGGATGGGATCAGAAATGTGTGACGAAGGAGAATTTTACACTCAAATGTCCCGACTGGCGTCTCACTTCTGGGAGCGTGTGATTGGCTGCCGTGGGTGCGGTGGTTTCCCTCTCGTGGAGTATGGAAGGAGCCGGCCCCACGAAGGAAGAGCTGTGTCAAGGAACATCGCCCCCTGCAGTGCAATCTGCTCCATACAGCACCCATGACACGCCCATGACACACCCACTGTAAGGCTGATGTCTGCACATAGAGAGACCTCCACTGGATAGCCCAGATCACCCAACACAGAGGAACCTGTCCTCACCGACCTCCTGAGGATTCCGATCTGGATTCAGGTGTCTGACCCGACATACAGGACTTATGACTCAGGAGGAAAGGCAGCCAGATAAGTAGCAGTGAGTGGTGGTGGACCTCTGAGGAAGCACACACCGGAGACCTCCTCACCCCCGAAATAGGACGTCATGGCCAGAGGACAGTGGAGGTATGATTGGGCCAACAACAGGACCACCAAGACGAGCATCTCCAGAACATTCCACTATTACCCATGGGTGCAAATGACTTTTCACTGGAAATAAATGGAGCCCAATGGTGCCTGGAACCACAATGTGTCACTCCAGGTCCATTGGCTGGATCTCCAAAGTCACAAATACACCCCAAATAAAGTCCCTCAGGGTTCAGCCATATGCTCAAGCTTCCTTCGACTCTTCTAAGAGTGCAGCCTTGTCTTCTGCTTACAACAGCCTCATATTCCTTTCCTGAAAGCCTTGTCCCAGCCTCCTCCTCCAGCCCGCCTCCCTGTCCCAGCTTCCTTTTTACACCAACCCTGTCCCAACCAGCTCCCTCTCCCACCAGACATGTCCCGGCCTCCCTCTCCCAGCTCCCCCATCCTGGACTACCTCTCCCATCAGCCATGTCCCGGCCTCCCTCTCCCACTGACTCTGTCCTAACCTCCCTGTCCCAGCTCCTCCATCCTGGCCTACCTCTCCCACCAGCCATGTCCCGGCCTCCCTCTCCCACTGACTCTGTCCTAACCTCCCTGTCCCAGCTCCTCCATCCTGGCCTACCTCTCCCACCAGCCATGTCCCGGCCCTCTCCTCCTACCTCCCACTGACTCTGTCCTAACCTCCCTGTCCCAGCTCCTCCATCCTGGCCTACCTCTCCCACCAGCCATGTCCCGGCCTCCCTCTCCCACTGACTCTGTCCTAACCTCCCTGTCCCAGCTCCTCCATCCTGGCCTACCTCTCCCACCAGACATGTCCCGGCCTCCCTCTCCCAGCTCCCCCATCATGGACTACCTCTCCCACCAGCCATGTCCCGGCCTCCCTCTCCCAGCTCCCCCATCCTGGACTACCTCTCCCACCAGCCATGTCCCGGCCTCCCTCTCCCACTGACTCTGTCCTAACCTCCCTGTCCCAGCTCCTCCATCCTGGACTACCTCTCCCACCAGCCATGTCTCGGCCTCCCTGTCCCAGCTTTCTTTTTCCTCCCAAACCCTGTCCCAACCACCTCCCTCTCCCACCAGCCCTGTCCCCCACCAGCCCTGGCCTCCCTGTCCCAGATTCTTTCTACTAACTGCCCTGTCCCAACCATCTCCCTCTCCCACCTACCTTGTCCTAACCACCTCCCTCTCCCAGCACCCCCATCCTGGCCTCCTTCACCCACCAGCCCTGTCCAAACCTCCCCTTTCCACCCCGCCTCTCCTACCAGCCTCCCCCATTGGCTCTGTCCCTCGTCTTCTTCTTACACCAACCCCATCCCTGTCTTCCCCTTCCACAAACTCTATACCTCCCATCCTTGCAGGCTTCAGAATATACAAACCACAGCCCCACCTATCACCTTACTACCTCACCCTGGTGTCACAGGTGGTGTCACCCCCACACTTTGTTACATTACCGCCCTTTTCTCTATGTGACCACATTGCCCTTCCTGCAAGCCTTATCTCAGCCGCTTCCTCCCACCGGCCATGTCATGGCCTCCCTGTCCCAGCTTACTTCTCCCACCTGCCCTGTCCCAACCACCTCCCACTCCCACCGGCCCTGTCCCAACCACCTCCCACCGGCCTGTCCCAACCTCCCTCTGCCAGCACCCCCATCTTGGCCTACCTCTCCCACCAGCCTTCCTAGTCTCCCTCTCTCATTGGCCCTGTCCTTCATCTTCCTCATACAACAACCCCATCCCCGTCTTCCCATTCCACAAGCTCTATACAGTGAGGAACAGAAGTATGTGAACCCCCTGCGATTCTGCAGGTTCTCCCACTTCTCCATCATGGAGGGTCTGACATTCACATTGCAGGGGATTCCCACTCTGAGGACAGAATTCAGGAAATCACATTGCAGGGGATTCCCACTCTGAGGACAGAATTCAGGAGATCACATTGCAGGGGATTCCCACTCTGAGGACAGAATTCAGGAGATCACATTGCAGGGGATTCCCACTCTGAGGACAGAATTCAGGAGATCACATTGTATGATTTGTAAAGAATGTATTTGTCTCGCACGGCTGAACAGAAGGATTTGAACCCCTGAGAAGCAGCAAGAATTCTGGCTCTCAAAGACCTGTTACTGCGCCTTTATAAAGTCCCCCTCTACTCCACTCATTCATCTCACTTAGTAGCACCTGTCTGAGCTCTATAGACACCTGTCCACCCCACAGTCAGTCAGACGCCAACTACTACCATGGGCAAGACCAAAGAGCTGTCAAAAGACACCAGAGACAACATGGTGGACCTCCACAAGGCTGGAAAGGGCTACGGGGCAATTGCCAAGCAGCTTGGTGAAAATAGATCAACTGTTGGAGCAATTGTTAGAGAATGGAAGAGGCTAAAGACGACTGTCAGTCTCCCTCGGACTGGGGCTCCATGCAAGATGTCCCCTCGTGGGGTATCACTGATGAGAAGAAAGGTGAGGAATCAGCCCAGAACTACAAGGGAGGAGCTGGTCAATGACATGAAGAGAGCTGGGGCCACAGTTCACAGGTCACTGTCGGTAGAACACTACGACGTCATGGTTTCCAATCATGCATTGCACGGAAGGTTCATCATCACATGTCCAGGCCCGTCTGAAGGTTCCCCTGCTCCAGTCATCACATGTCCAGGCCCGTCTGAAGGTTCCCCTGCTCAAGTCATCACATGTCCAGGCCGTCTGAAGGTTCCCCTGCTCAAGTCATCACATGTCCAGGCCCGTCTGAAGGTTCCCCTGCTCCAGTCATCACATGTCCAGGCCCGTCTGAAGGTTCCCCTGCTCAAGTCATCACATGTCCAGGCCCGTCTGAAGGTTCCCCTGCTCCAGTCATCACATGTCCAGGCCCGTCTGAAGAAAGTCCCCTGCTCAAGTCATCACATGTCCAGGCCCGTCTGAAGGTTCCCCTGCTCAAGTCATCAGGTCCAGGCCCGTCTGGGTTGCCAATGACTATCTGGATGATCCAGAGGAGGCATGGGAGAAAGTCATGTGGTCAGAGGAGGCATGGGAGAAAGTCATGTGGTCAGAGGAGACCAAAGCAGAACCTTCTGGTCTAAACTTCACTCGTCGTGTTTGGAGGAAAAAGAAGGATGAGTTGCATCCCAAGAACACCATCCCTACTGTGAAGCATGGGGGTGGTAACATCATGCTTTGGGGGTGCTTTTCTGTGCAAAGGGGACAGGACGACTGCACTGTATTAAGGAGAGGATGAATGGGGCCATTTATGGTGAGATTTTCAGCAACAACCTCCTTCCCTCAGTCAGAGCATTGAAGATGGGTCGTGGCCGGTCTTCCAACATGACAACGACCCGAAGCACACAGCCAGGAGAACCAAGGAGTGGCCCCGTAAGAAGCATATCGAGGTTCTGGAGTGGCCTAGCCAGTCTCCACACCTAAATCCAATAGAACATCTTTGGAGGGAGCTGAAACTCCGTGTTGCTCAGCGACAGCCCCGAAACCTGACAGATCTAGGAGGAGATCGGTGTGGAGGAGTCGGCCAAAATCCCTGTTGCAGTGCAAACCTGGCCAAGGACTACAGGAAACGTCTGACCTCTGGAATTGCAGACAAAGGCTTCTGTACCAAATATTAACACGGATCTTCTCAGGGGTTCAAATACTTCTGTTCAGCCGTGCGAGACAAATACATTCTTTACAAATCCCCTGCAATGTGACAATGTGATCCCCCTCAATGTGAATTCTGTCCCTCAGAGTGGGAATCCCCTGCAATGTGATCTCCTGAATTCTGTCCTCAGACTGGGAACCCCCTGCAATGTGATCTCCTGAATTCTGTCCTCAGAGTGGGAATCCCCTGCAATGTGATCTCCTGAATTCTGTCCTCAGACTGGGAATCCCCTGCAATGTGATCTCCTGAATTCCCTCAGACTGGGAACCCCCTGCAATGTGATCTCCTGAATTCTGTCCCTCAGACTGGGAACCCCCTGCAGAGTGGGAATCCCCTGCAATGTGATCTCCTGAATTCTGTCCTCAGACTGGGAATCCCCTGCAATGTGATCTCCTGAATTCTGTCCTCAGAGTGGGAATCCCCTGCAATGTGATCTCCTGAATTCTGTCCTCAGAGTGGGAATCCCCTGCAATGTGATCTCCTGAATTCTGTCCTCAGAGTGGGAATCCCCTGCAATGTGATTTCCTGAATTCTGTCCTCAGAGTGGGAATCCCCTGCAATGTGAATGTCAGACCCTCCATGATGGAGAAGTGGGAGAACTTGCAGAATCGCAGGGGGTTCAAATACTTCTGTTCCTCACTGTACCTCCCAACCTTACAGACTTCAGAATATACAAACCACAGCCCCCCACCTATCACCCCACTACCTCACCCTGGTGTCACAGGTGGTGTCACCCCCACACTTTGTTACAGTACCACCCTTTACTCTGCAGGGTGACCACATTGCCCTTTCACCCAGTGGCCACCTTCCCCCATCCATAAGTACATACATTGTGCCTCGGGGCTGATTTCAGAACCTCTTTGACAACCTTAACAATGAAGACAAAGGAGAACGAATCGGATTGGCTCACACTATTTACACATTTCACTTTCTGTACTTTTTTTTTGAAGATTTCAGTGAAAAGCTGAACATTCATCAAAGCCATGTAGTGCTTACAGACCAATGGTTACGGGATGTATACATATAGTAATGGCGGGGTCTAGGGAATCAGTGGATGGTCCTCGTTGAAGCTGATCTGTTGGCGGCACCTAATCGTACTGGAAGCCACAGGTGGAGGCCAGGAGGTTCTGCAGGAAAGCCGTGGAGAGCTCTAGGTGTTGGTGCATTTTCCGGCAGGAGTCTCCTGTGGCGTCCAGCTTTGTGTCCTCTTCTCTGCTCCTGGCCGGGAGGAACTGTGGAAGTTTGTAGACTTTCTTTGGTGGAGGGGCCACAGGTCGCAGTAATAGTCTGTCCCGAGCGTGAATCTTCTGATGCCGATTGAACTGGAAGAGATATGAGAAAGTCCGTCCACACTCTACACATGAGAAGAGCTTTGTGGACTGCAAAGGTCCATCTGTGGACACAACGTGGTCACTCTGGGAAGTAATGGGATGCGTCTCTTGGTTACCCGACAAATTCTGTTTGGAACTGATGTGTGTCTCACACGTTGGCTGCTTCAATGACTTGTCCTCTTTGTGAATCTTCTCGTGGTTCTTCAGATGTTGGTTGTACAGGAAACTTTTTTTGCAAATGGAACACTGAAATGACTTATCTATAAGAGGGGGGCTCCCAGGTCGTCTTGCTTTGTCCATTCAGCTGGTGGAGCCGACCCATAACCTTTCCCATCAACCTGCTGACAATCTGCCACTTGAAACTGTCTACACCACTGTGGTGTGTCCACAAGGAGAGTCCCGTGGTCTCCTATCCAGGAATTCTGAGGTATAATTGTATTGTGTGGAATCACCAGGGCCACGGGAAACACGGCCTCTGACTGCTGCTGGTGGGCCTCCATATTTCTATTCAACAGAACATTGGAACAACCAGAATGGACATCCCACAGCTCTGCCTGGATGGTGCTCAGCTCTCCCTTCGAGCGAGCATGGAGATCCTCCATCTGAATGACGGTCAGGAAATCTGTTTCTGCAGAAATGAAGAGAAAATATTAAATGGTACATTTCAGCCGTAGAACAGCAATGGAGGAGTCTTCACCCCCCCCCCCGAGACATGCAAAAAGGCCAAGATGTGGATCCCATTACAGAGCCTTGACAAAGTCCCACCTCACCCCTTCATCTCGTGGCACAAAGTAAGTGGTTGGTGTTGACACAGTTGACCACCACCTTCTCCTTAGTAAACTACACTCCCTCGGCCTCAGAGACTCCGCCCTCTCCTGGTTCTCCTCCTACCTATCACAGCGCTCCTTCAGTGTTACCTATAATGCTACCACCTCCCCCTCACTCCCCTTCTCTGTTGGGGTCCCTCAAGGCTCCGTCCTCGGCCCCCTTCTCTTCTCCATCTACACCTCCTCCCTTGGCCAACTCATACACTCTCACGGCTTCAACTACCACCTCTATGCCGACGACACACAAAATCTATCTCTCAACCCCCCACCTCACCCCCTCGGTCTCCGCCCCCCACCTCACCCCCTCGGTCTCCCGCCCCCCACCTCATCCCCTCAGTCTCTGCCCGAATCACACACCTACTGAGCGACATATCAGACTGGATGTCGCTCCATTTCCTCAAATTGAACCTTTCCAAAACCAAGCTCCTAGTCTCCCCCCCAGCCCCCCCCCCACCCTCTCCATCACAACCAACAATGCCACCATCAGTCCCACAAGCCAAAGTCCTGGGTGTCACTCTAGACTGTCATCTGTCCTTCCAACCCCATGTCCAATCGCTGGCAACTTCATGCAGACTCCACCTCCATAACATCTCCAAAATACGTTCCTCACCCCAGACACCACTAAACTACTCGTACACTCCCTTATTATCTCACGTCTGGACTACTGCAACTCCCTCCTCACTGGCCTCCCTCATCACAGACTATCCCCGCTTCAGTCTATCCTGAACTCAGCGGCCAGACTCATCCACCTCACCAACCGCTCTGTATCCGCCACCCCCCTCTGTCATTCCCTCCACCGACCTCCACTCAGTGTCCTCCACCCCTCTCTGTCAATCCCTCCACCGACCTCCACTCAGGGTTCTCCACCCCCCTCTGACATTCCCTCCACTGGCCTCCATTCAGTGTCCTCTCCACCCCCCTCTGCCAATCCCTCCACCAACCTCCACTCAGTGTCCTCCACCCCCCTCTGCCAATCCCTCCACTGGCCTCCACTCAGTGTCCTCCACCCCCCTCTGCCATCCCTCCACTGGCCTCCACTCAGCCTCCACTCAGTGTCCACTCCCCCCCCCCCCTGTGCCAATCCCTCCACTGGCCTCCACTAAGTGTCCTCCACCCCCCTCTGTCATTCCCTCCACTGGCCTCCACTCAGTGTCCTCCACCCCTCTCTGCCAATCCCTCCACTGGCCTCCACTCAGTGTCCTCCACCCCCCTCTGTCATTCCCTCCACTGGCCTCCACTCAGTGTCCTCCACCTCCCTCTGTCATTCCCTCCACTGGCCTCCACTCAGTGTCCTCCACCCCCCTCTGTCAATCCCTCCACTGGCTCCCAATTGCCCAACGCATTAAATTCAAACTACTAACACAGACATACAACGCCATTCATAACTCCGCCCCAAACTACCTCACCGACCTGATACCCAAATACCACCCAACCCGTAATATTCGCTCCTCACAAGACCTCCTACTCTCTAGCTCCCTGGTCTCCTCCTCCCATGCCCGACTACAGGACTTCTCCAGGGAATAGAAATAGAAAAACAGTGCGGCGCTTCTATATCCTTACAGCCCTAGATGTATTACAGATAACTTATCACATATAGCTAATAGGTGATAAATAAGTGATACCACACAGTAAAAGTGACTATTGCACAATAACATGAATAGTGTCCATGTGGAAAAATGAAGTCATGCAGGTGTGCACTACAAGTGCCAATCCTCAGACAGGTGGAGTGCCCCCTCACCTTCCTGCCCAGGCCCCACAGGACCAACGAGCCTTGGGTATATAATCGCTCTATACCCCTGAGCGTGGATGGATCCCTCTGCTGATGGGTTCCCCGGATGACAGTATTGGGCTTCTCCTCCTCTTAGCTCCTATGCAAATCGTTGGTGGTAGCGATAGGTCTCCCTCCCTCACGATAACAAATGAGGAAAGAGAGCTTGCATAGTGTAAAACCGCTTTATTCAGACAGTAAGAAGTAAAAAAACGTACTCACATGCTTCTAAAACAAAATCAGGCCTTATCACCACTCAGAGGGTGTACTGTATTCAGGACCAGGTGCACCAAGATGGCGCCCGCGCCGGATGTGACGTCAGAACGTTCAATCGTATAAGCTCCTCCCCTTGGCGTGTCTACACGTTACGTCACTCACACACGTGACTTCATCAGGATAACGCCCATCCCGGGTGGAGCTTTATTTATCTCAATAGCTGGCCAATCAGTGATACAAGTGGGCTGAGCTTCACCGCCATAATAGTGGAGCTCACCTAGTATGTATAATCATCGAGGACGTCTAGTGACCAAACGGGCCCGTCCCTCTCAGGTATACAGATACCTATTAGGTCTACTTGGGATAATACCTTGTCTCACATATAATAAGATCATAAGCAGGCAAAAACCTGGCATATATAGAACGATAAGGGTAAAAATGATTATAGGGGAGATATTTAGGAGGAACTAAAAACTTAAAAGGTTCCTTTATAAAGCCATTCTATACCATCAGGTAGAATATATGGAATAACACCTGCCACTGTCAAAAATATAAAAAAATATATAAAAAATGTATTACTAAGGAGAATACATATATAAAAGGTAGGGGTATCCATACCACACTTATAATAATAAAACCTTCAATCTACATAATAATATATATATAATGAAAAACCCGAAAGGTCATATGTATACGGTACACCATCATCATGATAGCTTAATTAGGCAGCATCCTAAGCCCATACCCGCCACATATCTAGGCCATGTTACGTACATAGGCTAATAGTGTCCAAACCTACATCAATAAATCCAAAAGAGCATGGATGAAGAATACACTAGTCATCACTTTAGAAATTACTAATGAAGCAGTTTAAGTCAAATTCTACATTCAAACCTCTCGGGTATTGGGACCTCATCAAAAAGATCCATTTCGACTCTGCTTGACTAATGGCTCTAATCTTGTTACTTCCTCTCCAGTGATTGTTAAATTTTTCTATACCCCAGAACTTTAATTTCGTTGGGTCGCTTTTATGATGTATAGCAAAATGTTTGGAAACGCTATGTTTGGTGTGCCTTTTTTTAATATTCTGCACGTGTTCTCGGATCCTTTTCCACATAGGTCTCTTGGTTCTGCCAATATATTGAAGCCCACACTCGCACTGGAGGCCATATACTACACCTACTGTCTGACAGGATATAAAGTCCTTGATAGTATATGTCACTCCTGTTGTTGTTGCCTGGAATTGTTTTCTTCTTATATTTAAACCCTTTGTCTCCCTACACGCATAGCAGGTCTTACAGGGGTAGAACCCTTTTAGGTCAATAATCGTGGTTCTTAGATTAGTCTGGGGTGGATCGATCACATTCTTTACCAACCGAGTTCTAATATTTGGAGCCTTTCTATAGATGAATTTTGGTTTAGCAGGTATAACTTTCATCAAGACTGGATCTGATTGTAAGATGGACCAGTATTTCGAGAAAATCTTCTCGATCCTTTTGTGGTGTATGTTATAATCTAGAACAATAGGTACCAAGTCCTCTAGTTGTTTTGTTTGTTCCTTATCCTTAAGTAATTGGGTTCTGTCCATATGTTCTACTTCCTCCATCTTGCTTACAATAAAGTCCTTGTTATAACCTTTTTTTTCAAACCTGTCCCCTAGTTTCTGAACTTGTACTTTATAGTCATCCACATTAGTACAGTTCCTTCGCAGGCGGACAAATTGTCCTTTGGGGATATTAAGGAGCCATTGGGGGTAATGGCAACTGTCTAGAGAGATATAGCCATTTCTGTCTACATTTTTGAAATAGGTAGTGGTTAGCAGTTTGTCATTCTTAATTGATATGTTAAGGTCCAAGAAATGTATATCTCTTCCCTACTAGTTTCCCAGGAGAAAACAATGTTCTTGTCATTGGTGTTAAGTGACTGCAGAAATACCCGTAAAGAGTCCTCATCACCCCGCCATAGGATTATCACGTCATCGATATATCGTTTGTATAATACTAGCTCGTCCGGTATTTTACAATAGACGGAGTGCTGTTCCCAGTGGGCCATAAAAAGATTTGCCACACTCGGTGCAAAACGGGCACCCATGGCAACCCCCTTGATTTGTTGGAAGAATTGATGTCCGTGCCAGAAATAGTTGTGAGTGAGGCAAAAGTCCAGACACTCAACCCTCGCTATATACCATCATTGACCATGAGAACGCGATTACATCCACTAGCTGGGGATTGAGAACATACAGCAACCTCCTGAGGAAACAACAGAAATATATTGTTGAGTGTCTGGACTTTTGCCTCACTCACAAACTATTTCTGGCACGGACATCAATTCTTCCAACAAATCAAGGGGGTTGCCATGGGTGCCCGTTTTGCACCGAGTGTGGCAAATCTTTTTATGGCCCACTGGGAACAGCACTCCGTCTATTGTAAAATACCGGACGAGCTAGTATTATACAAACGATATATCGATGACGTGATAATCCTATGGCGGGGTGATGAGGACTCTTTACGGGTATTTCTGCAGTCACTTAACACCAATGACAAGAACATTGTTTTCTCCTGGGAAACTAGTAGGGAAGATATACATTTCTTGGACCTTAACATATCAATTAAGAATGACAAACTGCTAACCACTACCTATTTCAAAAATGTAGACAGAAATGGCTATATCTCTCTAGACAGTTGCCATTACCCCCAATGGCTCCTTAATATCCCCAAAGGACAATTTGTCCGCCTGCGAAGGAACTGTACTAATGTGGATGACTATAAAGTACAAGTTCAGAAACTAGGGGACAGGTTTGAACAAAAAGGTTATAACAAGGACTTTATTGTAAGCAAGATGGAGGAAGTAGAACATATGGACAGAACCCAATTACTTAAGGATAAGGAACAAACAAAACAACTAGAGGACTTGGTACCTATTGTTCTAGATTATAACATACACCACAAAAGGATCGAGAAGATTTTCTCGAAATACTGGTCCATCTTACAATCAGATCCAGTCTTGATGAAAGTTATACCTGCTAAACCAAAATTCATCTATAGAAAGGCTCCAAATATTAGAACTCGGTTGGTAAAGAATGTGATCGATCCACCCCAGACTAATCTAAGAACCACGATTATTGACCTAAAAGGGTTCTACCCCTGTAAGACCTGCTATGCGTGTAGGGAGACAAAGGGTTTAAATATAAGAAGAAAACAATTCCAGGCAACAACAACAGGAGTGACATATACTATCAAGGACTTTATATCCTGTCAGACAGTAGGTGTAGTATATGGCCTCCAGTGCGAGTGTGGGCTTCAATATATTGGCAGAACCAAGAGACCTATGTGGAAAAGGATCCGAGAACACGTGCAGAATATTAAAAAAAGGCACACCAAACATAGCGTTTCCAAACATTTTGCTATACATCATAAAAGCGACCCAACGAAATTAAAGTTCTGGGGTATAGAAAAATTTAACAATCACTGGAGAGGAAGTAACAAGATTAGAGCCATTAGTCAAGCAGAGTCGAAATGGATCTTTTTGATGAGGTCCCAATACCCGAGAGGTTTGAATGTAGAATTTGACTTAAACTGCTTCATTAGTAATTTCTAAAGTGATGACTAGTGTATTCTTCATCCATGCTCTTTTGGATTTATTGATGTAGGTTTGGACACTATTAGCCTATGTACGTAACATGGCCTAGATATGTGGCGGGTATGGGCTTAGGATGCTGCCTAATTAAGCTATCATGATGATGGTGTACCGTATACATATGACCTTTCGGGTTTTTCATTATATATATATTATTATGTAGATTGAAGGTTTTATTATTATAAGTGTGGTATGGATACCCCTACCTTTTATATATGTATTCTCCTTAGTAATACATTTTTTATATATTTTTTTATATTTTTGACAGTGGCAGGTGTTATTCCATATATTCTACCTGATGGTATAGAATGGCTTTATATAAAGGAACCTTTTAAGTTTTTAGTTCCTCCTAAATATCTCCCCTATAATCATTTTTACCCTTATCGTTCTATATATGCCAGGTTTTTGCCTGCTTATGATCTTATTATATGTGAGACAAGGTATTATCCCAAGTAGACCTAATAGGTATCTGTATACCTGAGAGGGACGGGCCCGTTTGGTCACTAGACGTCCTCGATGATTATACATACTAGGTGAGCTCCACTATTATGGCGGTGAAGCTCAGCCCACTTGTATCACTGATTGGCCAGCTATTGAGATAAATAAAGCTCCACCCGGGATGGGCGTTATCCTGATGAAGTCACGTGTGTGTGAGTGACGTAACGTGTAGACACGCCAAGGGGAGGAGCTTATACGATTGAACGTTCTGACGTCACATCCGGCGCGGGCGCCATCTTGGTGCACCTGGTCCTGAATACAGTACACCCTCTGAGTGGTGATAAGGCCTGATTTTGTTTTAGAAGCATGTGAGTACGTTTTTTTACTTCTTACTGTCTGAATAAAGCGGTTTTACACTATGCAAGCTCTCTTTCCTCATTTGTTATCGTGAGGGAGGGAGACCTATCGCTACCACCAACGATTTGCATAGGAGCTAAGAGGAGGAGAAGCCCAATACTGTCATCCGGGGAACCCATCAGCAGAGGGATCCATCCACGCTCAGGGGTATAGAGCGATTATATACCCAAGGCTCGTTGGTCCTGTGGGGGCCTGGGCAGGAAGGTGAGGGGGCACTCCACCTGTCTGAGGATTGGCACTTGTAGTGCACACCTGCATGACTTCATTTTTCCACATGGACACTATTCATGTTATTGTGCAATAGTCACTTTTACTGTGTGGTATCACTTATTTATCACCTATTAGCTATATGTGATAAGTTAAGTTATCTGTAATACATCTAGGGCTGTAAGGATATAGAAGCGCCGCACTGTTTTTCTATTTCTATTCCCTGTTTATTGTGGGTGCTCTGATTGTGGCATCCGTAGTGCTGGCTGCTGTATTTTAGTAGCATATTTGGAGGCGCAGGAGATACCTCGTTTATTATTTCATAGGACTTCTCCAGGACTTCCCCCATCCTCTGAAACTCACTACCCCAATCCATCACACTATCAGCTACCCTTCTCAACTTTAGGTGCAGCCTGAAAACCCATCTCTTCAGGGAAGCCTACCCCACCCTCACCTAACAGCCGATCTCCTCCACTCTTCCTACCACTCCATCCCCCACAGCCACTTCCTCCTGTACCACTACCCCCTCCCTCCTAGATTGTAAGCTCCCAGGATCAGGGCCCTCGCACCCCTCGTGTATTGTATTGTTACTGTCTTGTCTCATGTTCTGTCCCCACTATAATGTACAGCGCTGAGCAAACCTTCTGCCGCCATATAAATCCTGTATAATAATAATAATATGAAAGGCTGGCACTTGACATTGGACAGGTCCGTACATGTGAGGGGCCCGTGTCCAGTCATACAATCATCTCTCTGAAGAATATTCTTTATAATTACACAAAATAAAGTTACAGAGCTGCCAACACTTCACATAACTTACCTGAGGGAGGCGTACCGGTCAGTGCTTGTCCTCCACTTCTGATGGTAAAGACATCTGTAGGATTACACAAGACCAACACAGGACCAGACGTCTCTTCATTAGGATTAGTCGGGTCTTCTGTTTTTATAAAATCTGCATTATTAACCACATGAGACCCACTGAGACTCAGGATGAAGGAGGTGCCATTGTCCGGGCTCAACAAGCCATTTCCTGGGCTCTCCAAGGTCGTGAATTTCTCAGTGTCCAGGCCTACCGAACTATCTCCTGGGCTCTCCAAGGTTGTCAAAGTCTTAGTATTCAGGCCTACCAAGCCATCTCCTGGGCTCTCCAGGGTTGTCAAAGTCTTAGTATTCAGGCCTACCAAGCCATTTCTTGGGTTCTCCAGGGTTGTGGATGTCTCATTGTCCAAGCTCAACAAGCCATCTCCTGGGTTCTCCAGGGTTGTGGATGCCTCATTATCCAAGCTCAACAAGCCATCTCCTGGGTTCTCCAGGGTTGTGGATGTCTCAGTGTCCAGGCTTAACAAGCCACCTCCTGGGTTCTCCAGGGTTGTGGATGTCTCAGTGTCCAGGCTTAACAAGCCACCTCCTGGGTTCTCCAGGGTTGTGGATGTCTCAGTGTCCAGGCTCAACAGGCCACCTCCTGGGTTCTCCAGGGTTGTGGATGTCTCAGTGTCCAGGCTTAACAAGCCACCTCCTGGGTTCTCCAGGGTTGTGGATGTCTCAGTGTCCAGGCTCAACAGGCCACCTCCTGGGTTCTCCAGGGTTGTGGATGTCTCAGTGTCCAGGCTTAACAAGCCACCTCCTGGGTTCTCCAGGGTTGTGGATGTCTCAGTGTCCAGGCTTAACAAGCCACCTCCTGGGTTCTCAAGGGTTGTGGATGTCTCAGTGTCCAGGCTCAACAAGCCACCTCCTGGGCTCTCCAACATTTTGAATGTATCATTCCCCTCACTAATGGAGTTATTTGCTGAACGTTCTGGAATAACAACGGAGCCTCTGTCATGGTAAAATAGGGTCTCCCAAGTGAGGGAGGATTGTGAAGGTTGAGAAGAGAAGGGAGCGGCAGTTCTCACTGTACTCTCCTCCTGAATTGCAGACATCTTCGTTATTTGGATAATAAAGTTCTTCCCAGAGATCTCCTCAATGATGGCACTTTCTGGGGTCGACAGGCTCTCTACAGCACTCTTGTGGGCTTCCCAACCATCTCCCATCTCCAGCTCTTCCTTCACCTGATACATGAAGCCTGTCAGGTACAAAGCGAATGTTATTCAACGAGCACAACCTACATGGCAGACATCTTTAATGAAACCATTCAGAGGATGAGATCCATCATCAGAGCCGTGAAAGCTTCATAGATCCTTCAAAGAAAACCACTCAGAAGTGTAATCACCCCAATATATTGTCTACCTGAGAAACACAGAGGAGTGATGGCAGAAAAACACGTTGTGCTCCATCAGGTCTGCCCCTTTAAACGTTTGGGGGTGTTTTTTAGGGGATTTTTTTGTACTTTTTTAGTAAAGCTCTACAGTATGTTTGTCCCAAGAACTACGCCTGCTGGAAATCTGTTCTAAAAGAAAAGGAATTGCAAAATGAAAAGACATTGTGGTCCAGTGTTGGGGAAAGTGAAAACAATTCCTGGGGTGCATTACTAGAGGGGTCACCGGTAGGAGGAAGGAGGTCCTGATTCCTCTATATAGATCTATCACTAGAGGGGTCACCGGCAGGAGGAAGGAGGTCCTGATTCCTCTATATAGATCCTATCACTAGAGGGGTCACCGGCAGGAGGAAGGAGGTCCCGATTCCTCTATATAGATCCTATCACTAGAGGGGTCACCGGCAGGAGGAAGGAGGTCCTGATTCCTCTATATAGATCTATCACTAGAGGGGTCACCGGCAGGAGGAAGGAGGTCCTGATTCCTCTATATAGATCTATCACTAGAGGGGTCACCGGGAGGAGGAAGGAGGTCCTGATTCCTCTATATAGATCTATCACTAGAGGGGTCACCGGCAGGAGGAAGGAGGTCCTGATTCCTCTATATAGATCCTATCACTAGAGGGGTCACCGGCAGGAGGAAGGAGGTCCTGATTCCTCTATATAGATCCTATCACTAGAGGGGTCACCGGCAGGAGGAAGGAGGTCCTGATTCCTCTATATAGATCCTATCACTAGAGGGGTCACCGGCAGGAGGAAGGAGGTCCTGATTCCTCTATATAGATCTATCACTAGAGGGGTCACCGGGAGGAGGAAGGAGGTCCTGATTCCTCTATATAGATCCTATCACTAGAGGGGTCCCCGGCAGGAGGAAGGAGGTCCTGATTCCTCTATATAGATCTATCACTAGAGGGGTCACCGGCGGGAGGAAGGAGGTCCTGATTCCTCTATATAGATCCTATCACTAGAGGGGTCACCGGCAGGAGGAAGGAGGTCCCGATTCCTCTATATAGATCTATCACTAGAGGGGTCACCGGCAGGAGGAAGGAGGTCCTGATTCCTCTATATAGATCTATCACTAGAGGGGTCACCGGCAGGAGGAAGGAGGTCCTGATTCCTCTATATAGATCTATCACTAGAGGGGTCACCGGCAGGAGGAAGGAGGTCCTGATTCCTCTATATAGATCTATCACTAGAGGGGTCACCGGCAGGAGGAAGGAGGTCTTGTGAGGAGCGGAGTGTGCGTGTTGGGTGGTAGATGGATATTAGGTCAGTGATGTAGTTCGGGGCAGTATGGTGGACGGCTTTGTACGTCAGTGTTAGGATTTTGAATTTGATCCGTTGGGCAATCGGAAGCCAGTGGAGGGATTGGCAGAGGGGGGTGGAGGCCAGTGGAGGGATTGGCAGAGGGGGGTGGAGGACACTGAGTGGAGGCCAGTGGAGGGAATGACAAAGGGGGGTGGAGGACACTGAGTGGAGGCCAGTGGAGAGATTGGCAGAGGGGGGTGGAGGCCAGTGGAGGGATTGGCAGAGGGGGGTGGAGGACACTGAGTGGAGGCCAGTGGAGGGAATGACAGAGGGGGGTGGAGGACACTGAGTGGAGGCCAGTGGAGGGATTGGCAGAGGGGGGTGGAAGACACTGAGTGGAGGCCAGTGGAGCGATTGGCAGAGGGGGGGGTGGCGGACACTGAGTGGAGGCCAGTGGAGGGATTGGCAGAGGGGGTGGAGGACACTGAGTGGAGGCCAGTGGAGGGATTGGCAGAGGGGGGTGGAGGACACTGAGTGGAGGCCAGTGGAGGGATCGGCAGAGGGGGGTGGAGGACACTGAGTGGAGGTCAGTGGAGGGATTGGCAGAGGGGGGTGGCGGAGATGGAGCGGTTGGAAAGGTGAATGAGTCTGGCAGCCGTATTCAGGATGGACTGAAGCGGGGATAGCCTGTGGTGTGGCAGGCCAGTGAGGAGGGAGTTGCAGTAGTCGAGTCGTGATATGATGAGGGAGTGGATGAGCTGTTTAGTGGTTTCTGGAGTTAGGAACGTGCGGATTTTGGCCATGTTGCGGAGGTGGAGTCTGCATGTTGCGGAGGTGGAGTCTGCATGTTGCGGAGGTGGAGTCTGCATGTTGCGGAGGCGGAGTCTGCATGTTGCGGAGGCGGAGTCTGCATGTTGCGGAGGAGGAGTCTGCACGAGTTTGTTAGTGATTGGACTTGGGGCTGGAAGGATAGGTTGGAGTCCAGAATGACACCAAGTACTCTGGCCTGCAGGGCGGGTTTGATGGTGGCGTTGTTGGACGTGATGGAGAAGTCAATGGGGGGGGGGGGGGAAGACAAGAAACTCTGTTTTGGAGAGGTTCAGTTTAAGGAAGTGGAGTGACATCCAGTCTGATATGTCGCTCAGGAGGTGTGTGATTCGGGCGGAGACCGAGGGGGTGAGGTGGGGGGTGGAGACCGAGGGGGTGAGGTGGGGGGCGGAGACCGAGGGGGTGAGGTGGGGGGCGGAGACCGAGGGGGGTGAGGTGGGGGGTGGAGAGATAGATTTGTGTGTCGTCGGCATAGAGGTGGTAGTTGAAGCCGTGAGAGTGTATGAGTTGGCCAAGGGAGGAGGTGTAGATGGAGAAGAGAAGGGGCCCGAGGACAGAGCCTTGAGGGACCCCAACAGTGAGGGGGAGGTGGTAGCATTATAGGTAACGCTGAAGGAGCGTTGTGACAGGTAGGATGAGAGCCAGGAGAGGGCGGAATCTCTGAGGCCGAGGGAGTGTAGATTTTTGAGGAGGAGGGGGTGGTCAACTATGTCTATCACTAGAGGGGTCACCGGCAGGAGGAAGGAGGTCCTGATTCCTCTATATAGATCCTATCACTAGAGGGGTCCCCGGCAGGAGGAAGGAGGTCCCGGATTCCTCTATATAGATCCTATCACTAGAGGGGTCACCGGCAGGAGGAAGGTAGGTCCTGATTCCTTCTATATAGATCCTATCACTAGAGGGTCACCGGCAGGAGGAAGGGGGTCCTGATTCCTCTATATAGATCATATCACTAGAGGGGTCACCGGCAGGAGGAAGGAGGTCCTGATTCCCTCTATATAGATCCTATCACTAGAGGGGTCACCGGCAGGAGGAAGGGGTCTGATTCCTCTATATAGATCTATCACTAGAGGGGTCACCGGGAGGAGGAAGGAAGGTCCTGATTCCTCTATATAGATCCTATCACTAGAGGGTCCCCGGCAGGAGGAAGGAGGTCCTGATTCCTCTATATAGATCTATCACTAGAGGGGTCACCGGCGGGAGGAAGGAGGTCCTGATTCCTCTATATAGATCCTATCACTAGAGGGGTCACCGGCAGGAGGAAGGAGGTCTGATTCCTCTATATAGATCTATCACTAGAGGGGTCACCGGCAGGAGGAAGGAGGTCTTGTGAGGAGCGGAGTGTGCGTGTTGGGTGGTACTTGGATAATCAGGTCGGTGATGTAGTTCGGGCAGTATGGTGGGACGGCTTTGTACGTCAGTGTTAAGATTTTGAATTTGATCCGTTGGGCAATCAGAAGCCTGTGGAGGGGTCTTGGCAGAGGATGGTGGGGGTGGAGGCCAGTGGAGGGATTGGCAGAGGGGTGGTGGAGGCCAGTGGAGGGAATTGGCAGAGGGGGGTGGAGGACACTGAGTGGAGGCCAGTGGAGGGAATGACAAAGGGGGGTGGAGGACACTGAGTGGAGGCCAGTGGAGAGATTGGCAGAGGGGGGTGGAGGGCCAGTGGAGGGATTGGCAGAGGGGGGTGGAGGACACTGAGTGGAGGCCAAGTGGAGGGATTGGCAGAGGGGGGGTGGAAGACACTGAGTGGAGGCCAGTGGAGCGATTGGCAGAGGGGGGTGGCGGACACAAGTGGAGGCCAGTGGAGGGATTGGCAAGGGGGGTGGAGGACACTGAGTGGAGGCCCAGTGGAGGATTGGCATTTGCTCAGAGGGGGGTGGAGACACTGAGTGGAGGCCAGTGGAGGGATCGGCAGAGGGGGGTGGAGGGACACTGAGTGGAGGTCAGTGGAGGGATTGGCAGAGGGGGGTGGCGGAGATGGAGCGGTTGGAAAGGTGAATGAGGTCTGGCAGCCGTATTCAGGATGGACTGAAGCGGGGATAGCCTGTGGCGAGGCAGGCCAGTGAGGAGGGAGTTGCAGTAGTCGAGAGTTGATATGATGAGAGGTCCAGTGGATGAGCTGTTTAGTGGTTTCTGGAGTTAGGAACGTGCGGATTTTGGCCATGTTGCGGAGGTGGAGTCTGCATGTTGCGGAGGTGGAGTCTGCATGTTGCGGAGAGTGGAGTCTGCATGTTGCGGAGGCGGAGTCTGCATGTTGCGGAGGCGGAGTCTGCATGTTGCGGAGGCGGAGTCTGCATGTTGCGGAGGAGGAGTCTGCACGAGTTTGTTAGTGATTGGACTGGGGCTGGAAGGATAGGTTGGAGTCCAGAATGACACCACCAAGTACTCTGGCCATGCAGGGCGGGTTTGATGGTGGCGTTGTTGGACGTGATGGAGAAGTCAATGGGGGGGGGGGGGGAAGACAAGAAAACTGTGTTTTGGAGAGGTTCAGTTTAAGGAAGTGGAAGTGACGCAAATCCAGTTTTGTGACATCCAGTCTGATATGTGTCGCTCAGGAGGTGTGTGATGTCATACCCGTTCGAGCGGAGACCGCGAGGGGGTGAGGTGGGGGGTGGAGACCGAGGGGGTGAGGTGGGGGGCGGAGACCGAGGGGGTGGTGAGGTGGGGGGCGGAGACCGAGGGGGTGAAAGGTGGGGGGGTGGAGAGAGATAGATTTGTGTGTCGTCGGGGCATAGAGGTGGTAGTGAAGCCGTGAGAGTGTATGAGTTGGCCAAGGGAGGAGGTGTAGATGGAGAAGAGAAGGGGCCCGAGGACAGAGCCTTGAGGGACCCCAACAGTGAGGGGGAGGTTGGTAGCATTATAGGTAACGCTGAAGGAGCGTTGTGACAGGTAGGATGAGAGCCAGGAGAGGGCGGAATCTCTGAGGCCGAGGGAGTGTAGATTTTTGAGGAGGAGGGGGGTGGTCAACTATGTCTATCACTAGAGGGGGTCACCCCACCGCAGGAGGAAGGAGGTCCTGATTCCTCTATATAGATCCTATCACTAGAGGGGTCACCGGGCAGGAGGAAGGAGGTCCCGATTCCTCTATATAGATCCTATCACTAGAGGGGTCACCGGCGGGAGGAAGGAGGTCCTGATTCCTCTATATAGATCCTATCACTAGAGGGGTCCCCGAGGGGAGGAAGGAGGTCCTGATTCCTCTATATAGATCCTCACTCACTAGAGGGTCACCGGCAGGAGGAAGGAGGTCCTGATTTTCCTCTATATAGATCCTATCACTAGAAGGGGTCACCCGGCAGGAGGAAGGAGGTCCCGATTCCTCTATATAGATCTATCAGTAGAAGGGGTCACCGGGGGGAGGAAGGAGGTCCTGATTCCTCTATATAGATCATCTATCACTGAGGGGTCACCGGCAGGAGGAAGGAGGTCCTGATTCCTCTATATAGATCCTATCACTAGAGGGGTCACCGGCAGGAGGAAGGAGGTCCTGATTCCTCTATATATAGATCCTATCACTAGAGGGGGTCACCGGCAGGAGGAAGGAGGTCCTGATTCCTCTATATAGATCCTATCACTAGAGGGGTCACCGGCAGGAGGAAGGAGGTCCTGATTCCTCTATATAGAGATCCTATCACTAGCTATCACTAGAGGGGTCACCGGCAGGTGGAAGGAGGTCCTGATTCCTCTATATAGATCCTATCACTAGAGGGGTCACCGGGTGGGAGGAAGGAGGTCCTGATTCCTCTATATAGATCCTCTCACTAGAGGGGTCACCGGGGGGAGGAAGGAGGTCCTGATTCCTCTATACAGATCATATATCCCTCTCCTGGCTGTATACTTCTGCTGGGTCAGAGGTCACTCAGGTCATTAGACGAGTATTCCTGTGATTGGATGTTCATCTTACCCAGAGAATGGAAGAGCTCCGCTGTGTCCCTCATCACCGTCCTATAGAGCTCCTTCTGCCAGGAGGCCAGACTCCTCCACTCCTCCTGCGAGAACATCAAAGTGTCCTGAAATGTGCGCAGAACCTGCCAGAGAGACGGGAAATGGTGTGTGTGTGATGTCATACCGTCCATGGTGAGAATGGTGTGTGATGTCATACCGTCCATGGTGAGAATGGTGTGTGATGTCATACTGTCCATGGTGAGAATGGTGTGTGATGTCATACTGTCCATGGTGAGAATGGTGTGTGATGTCATTCCGTCCATGGTGAGAATGGTGTGTGATGTCATACCGTCCATGGTGAGAATGGTGTGTGATGTCATACTGTCCATGGTGAGAATGGTGGTATGACATCACACATGGTAGTCTCCCGATGTCATGGACGGGAGGCCCCGTACGGTCGCGATGTCATGGAGTACCAGCATTTGGAGGACCCGTACGGTCGCGATGTCATGGAGTACCAGCATTGGGAGGCCCCGTATGGTTGCAATGTCATGGAGTACCATCGTTGGGAGGCCCCGTACGGTCGTGATGTCATGGAGTACCATCGTTGGGAGGACCCGTACGGTCGCGATGTCATGGAGTAGTACCATCGTTGGGAGGACCCGTACGGTCGCAATGTTATGGAGTACCAGCATTTGGAGGACCCGTATGGTCACGATGTCATGGAGTACCAGCATTGGGAGGCCCCGTATGGTCGCGATGTCATGGAGTACCAGCGTTGGGAGGCCCCGTATGGTCGCGATGTCATGGAGTACCAGCGTTTGGAGGCCCCGTACGGTCGTGATGTCATGGAGTACCAGCATTGGGAGGCCCCGTATGGTCGCGATGTCATGGAGTACCAGCGTTGGGAGGCCCCGTATGGTCGCGATGTCATGGAGTACCATCGTTGGGAGGCCCCGTACGGTCGCGATGTCATGGAGTACCATCGTTGGGAGGCCCCGTACGGTCGCGATGTTATGGAGTACCATCGTTGGGAGGCCCCGTACGGTCGCGATGTCATGGAGTACCATCGTTGGGAGGCCCCGTACGGTCGCGATGTCATGGAGTACCATCGTTGGGAGGCCCCGTACGGTCGCAATGTCAATGTATGGAGTACCAGCATTGGGGGGCCCCGTATGGTCGCGATGTCATGGAGTACCATCGTTGGGAGGCCCCGTACGGTCGCGATGAGGAGGAAGCCTCTACTTACCGGAACACAGCTCTCCCCATCACTTTCCACCAGAAACTTTTCGCTCATGATTGCCGACCATGAGACAAGCCCGGCCCCTTTGTGGTGGTTGCTGGGATACCAGTCCATCTCTCAGTTGCCAAGAGACCAGCCAGTTGCTAGGAGACACAAGGTCTCCCAACCTCACTGCCAGTATATTTGCCATCTTGTGGTTGCCAGGATACCACATACACTGACTGATCGCAGCGGGGCCCCCAAGGACTACGCAGCTACAACCAATATATATGTGAATGCAGAGTGTATAGGACGGGCCCCGGCTCTGGCCCCAGCCCGGGCCCCTGTAATATATACTGTATATAGTCCTGGGAGGACCTCGTTCTTTGTAGCATATTGGCAATGTATGGCACCACAACCTGCACCACGTCCCCATACCCTGCGGTGTAGGGGCCCCCAAACTCCAGGCGTCCCCCACTGGTCAATGGCTGACAACCTACAACTCAGCCGATTGGACACAGCATGGACTTCAGGAGCCATGCACCAATGATTCTCCCCCATCCTAAAGTGTCAGCCAATCATAAAGCTTCATAAGGAAGGCGTTTCCCCCGGAGGAGGTGGTATTGGGTCCCCCCGGAGGAGGTGGTATTGGGTCCCCCCGGAGGAGGTGGTATTGGGTCCCCCTGGAGGTGGTACTGGGTCCACCCGGAGGAGGTGGTATTGTGTCCCCCTGGAGGAGGTGGTATTGGGTCCCCCCGGAGGAGGTGGTATTGGGTCCCCCCGGAGGAGGTGGTATTGGGTCCCCCCGGAGGAGGTGGTATTGGGTCCCCCTGGAGGGGTGGTATTGGGTCCCCCCGGAGAAGGTGGTATTGGGTCCCCTGGAGGAGGTGGTATTGGGTCCCCCCGGAGGAGGTGGTATTGGGTCCCCCCGGAGGAGGTGGTATTGGGTCCCCCCGGAGGAGGGTGGTATTGGGTCCCCCTGGAGGTGGTATTGGGTCCCCCCGGAGGAGGTGGTATTGTGTCCCCCGGAGGAGGTGGTATTGAGGCCTCCCGAAGGAGGTGGTATTGTGTCCCCCCGGAGGAGGTGGTATTGGGTCCCCCCAGAGGAGGTGGTATTGGGTCCCCCTGAAGGTGGTATTGGGTCCCCCCGGAGGAGGTGGTATTGTGTCCCCCCGGAGGAGGTGGTATTGGGTCCCCCCGGAGGAGGTGGTATTGGGTCCCCCCGGAGGAGGTGGTATTGGGTCCCCCCCGGAGGAGGGTGGTATTGAGGCCCCCCCCGGAGGAGGTGGTATTGGGTCCCCCTGGAGGTGGTATTGGGTCCCCCCGGAGGAGGTGGTATTGGGTCCCCTGGAGGAGGTGGTATTGGGTCCCCCCGGAGGAGGTGGTATTGGGTCCCCCCGGGAGGAGGTCCCCCCGGAGGAGGTGGTATTGGGTCCCCCCCGGAGGAGGTGGTATTGGGTCCCCCTGGAGGTGGTATTGGGTCCCCCCGGAGGAGGTGGTATTGTGTCCCCCCCGGAGGAGGTGGTATTGAGGCCTCCCGAAGGAGGTGGTATTGTGTCCCCCCGGAGGAGGTGGTATTGGGTCCCCCCGGAGGAGGTGGTATTGGGTCCCCCCTGAAGGTGGTATTGGGTCCCCCCGGAGGAGGTGGTATTGTGTCCCCCCGGAGGAGGTGGTATTGGGTCCCCCCGGAGGAGGTGGTATTGGGTCCCCCCGGAGGAGGTGGTATTGGGTCCCCCCGGAGGAGGTGGTATTGAGGCCCCCCGAAGGAGGTGGTATTGGGTCCCCCCGGAGGAGGTGGTATTGGGTCCCCCCGGAGGAGGTGGTATTGGGTCCCCCCGGAGGAGGTGGTATTGTGTCCCCCGGAGGGGGTGGTATTGAGGCCCCCCGAAGGAGGTGGTATTGTGTCCCCCCGGAGGAGGTGGTATTGGGTCCCCCTGGAGGTGGTATTGGGTCCCCCCAGAGGAGGTGGTATTGTGTCCCCCGGAGGAGGTGGTATTGGGACCCCCTGGAGGAGGGGTCCTCTCTCTGTACACTGCGGTCCTCCCTCTGTACACTGCGGTCCTCTCTCCGTACACTGCAGTCCTCCCTCCGTACACTGCGGTCCTCCCTCCGTACACTGCGGTCCTCCCTCCGTACACTGCGGTCCTCTCTCCGTACACTGCGGTCCTCTCTCCGTACACTGCAGTCCTCCCTCCGTACACTGCGGTCCTCCCTCCGTACACTGCGGTCCTCTCTCCGTACACTGCGGTCCTCTCTCCGTACACTGCGGTCCTCTCTCTCTGTACACTGCGGTCCTCTCTCTCTGTACACTGCGGTCCTCTCTCTCTGTACACTGCGGTCCTCTCTCTCTGTACACTGCGGTCCTCTCTCTCTGTACACTGCGGTCCTCTCTCCGTACACTGCGGTCCTCTCTCCGTACACTGCGGTCCTCTCTCCGTACACTGCGGTCCTCCCTCCGTACACTGCGGTCCTCCCTCCGTACACTGCGGTCCTCCCTCCGTACACTGCGGTCCTCCCTCCGTACACTGCGGTCCTCCCTCCGTACACTGCGGTCCTCCCTCCGTACACTGCGGTCCGCCCTCCGTACACTGCGGTCCTCCTCTGTACACTGCGGTCCTCTCTCTGTACACTGCGGTCCTCCTTCTGTACACTGCGGTCCTCTCTCTGTACACTGCGGTCCTCTCTCTGTACACTGCGGTCCTCTCTCTCTGTACACACTGCGGTCCTCTCTCTCTGTACACTGCGGTCCTCTCTCTGTACACTGCGGTCCTCCTCTGTACACTGCGGTCCTCCCTCTGTACACTGCGGTCCTCTCTCTGTACACTGCGGTCCTCTCTCTGTACACTGCGGTCCTCCTCTGTACACTGCGGTCCTCTCTCTGTACACTGCGGTCCTCTCTCTGTACACTGCGGTCCTCTTTCTGTACACTGCAGTCCTCTCTCTGTACACTGCGGTCCTCCCTCTGTACACTGCGGTCCTCTCTCTGTACACTGCGGTCCTCCTTCTGTACACTGCGGTCCTCTCTCTGTACACTGCGGTCCTCTCTCTGTACACTGCGGTCCTCTCTCTGTACACTGCGGTCCTCTCTCTGTACACTGCGGTCCTCTCTCTGTACACTGCGGTCCTCCTTCTGTACACTGCGGTCCTCTCTCTGTACACTGCGGTCCTCTCTCTGTACACTGCGGTCCTCTCTCTGTACACTGCGGTCCTCACTCTCTCTCTCTGTATATTGGAGTCTCCAGGTTGGAGCACATATAGTGGGGGATAGATTGGGGGCAGCTATGCCTGGAGGGACACTCCTCCTGGAAGGCGCAGGAAACGCATTGGATGCCCGGCAGGAGCACAATGGCGGCTGGAGCCATCCAATGCGTCTCCACGTACTGGTCAGCTGACAAGTGGTAACCACCCTGACCTATCACAGGCCTTTACAGTGCGCCACACATGGGAGGGGCTTTAGCGCATTATTTCCCGCAACACTTACCAGCCAGCAATTGTCCCGTCTGACAGTTCAAACACATTGTGCTCCTGCCGGGCGTCCCAGAAGACCCTGTGCCTTCCAGGAGGAGTGTCCCTCCAGGCATAGCTGCCCCCAATCTATCCCTCCCCACTATATGTGCTCCAACCTGGAGACTCCATATACAGAGAGAGGACCGCAGTGTACAGAGAGAGGACCGCAGTGTACAGAGAGAGGACCGCAGTGTACAGAGAGAGGACCGCAGTGTACAGAGAGAGGACCGCAGTGTACAGAGAGAGGACCGCAGTGTACAGAGAGAGGACCGCAGTGTACAGAGAGAGGACCGCAGTGTACAGAGAGAGGACCGCAGTGTACAGAGAGAGGACCGCAGTGTACAGAGAGAGGACCGCAGTGTACAGAGAGAGGACCGCAGTGTACAGAGGGAGGACCGCAGTGTACAGAGAGAGGACCGCAGTGTACAGAGAGAGGACCGCAGTGTACAGAGAGAGGACCGCAGTGTACAAAGGAAGGACCGCAGTGTACAGAGAGAGGACCGCAGTGTACAGAGAGAGGACCGCAGTGTACAGAGAGAGGACCGCAGTGTACAGAGAGAGGACCGCAGTGTACAAGGAAGGACCGCAGTGTACAGAGAGAGGACCGCAGTGTACAGAGAGAGAGACCGCAGTGTACAGAGAGAGGGACCGCAGTGTACAGAGAGGGGACCGCAGTGTACAGAGAGGGGACCGCAGTGTACAGAGAGAGGACCGCAGTGTACAAGAGAGAGGACCGCAGTGTACAGAGAGAGGACCGCAGTGTACAGAGAGAGGACCGCAGTGTACAGAGGGAGGACCGCAGTGTACAGAGAGAGGACCGCAGTGTACAGAGAGAGGACCGCACAGCAGTGTACAGAGGGAGGACCGCAGTGTACAGAGAGAGAGGACCGCAGTGTACAGAGAGAGGACCGCAGTGTACGGAGAGAGGACCGCAGTGTACAGAGAGAGGACCGCAGTGTACAGAGAGAGGACCGCAGTGTACAGAGGAGGACCGCAGTGTACAGAGAGAGGACCGCAGTGTACAGAGGGAGGACCGCAGTGTACAGAGAGAGGACTGCAGTGTACAAAGGAAGGACCGCAGTGTACAGAGAGAGGACCGCAGTGTACAGAGGGAGGACCGCAGTGTACAGAGGAGGACCGCAGTGTACAGAGGAGGACCGCAGTGTACAGAGAGAGGACCGCAGTGTACAGAGAGAGGACCGCAGTGTACAAAGGAAGGACCGCAGTGTACAGAGGGAGGACCGCAGTGTACAGAGAGAGGACCGCAGTGTACAAAGGAAGGACCGCAGTGTACAGAGAGAGGACCGCAGTATACAAAGGAAGGACCGCAGTGTACAGAGAGAGGACCGCAGTATACAAAGGAAGGACCGCAGTATACAAAGGAAGGACCGCAGTGTACAGAGAGAGGACCGCAGTATACAAAGGAAGGACCGCAGTGTACAGAGAGAGGACCGCAGTGTACAGAGAAAGGACCGCAGTGTACAGAGAGAGGACCGCAGTGTACAGAGAGAGGACCGCAGTATACAGAGATAGGACCGCAGTATACAGAGATAGGACCGCAGTATACAGAGAGAGGACCGCAGTATACAGAGAGAGGACCGCAGTGTACAGAGAGAGGACCGCAGTGTACAGAGAGAGGACCGCAGTATACAAAGGAAGGACCTCAGTGTACAGAGAAAGGACCTCAGTGTAGTGTACAGAGAGAGGACCGCAGTGTACAGAGAGAGGACCGCAGTGTACAGAGAGAGGACCGCAGTACACAGAGGAAGGTCCGCAGTATACAGAGAGAGGACCGCAGTGTACAGAGAGAGGACCGCAGTGTACAGAGAGAGGACTGCAGTATACAAAGGAAGGACCGCAGTGTACAGAGAGAGGACTGCAGTATACAAAGGAAGGACCGCAGTGTACAGAGAGAGGACCGCAGTGTACAGAGAGAGGACCGCAGTTTCAGAGAGAGGACCGCAGTGTACAGAGGGAGGACCGCAGTGTACAGAGAGAGGACCGCAGTATACAGAGATAGGACCGCAGTGTACAGAGAGAGGACCGCAGTGTACAGAGAGAGGGACCGCAGTATATACAAAGGAAGGGGACCGCAGTGTTCAGAGAGAGGGACCGCAGTAAATAAAGGAAGGACCGCAGTGTAGAGAGAGAGGACCGCAGTATACAGAGAGAGGTCGACCGCAGTATACAAAGGAAGGACCGCAGTATACAAAGGAAGGACCGCAGTGTACAGAGAGAGGACCGCCAGCAGTGTACAGAGAGAGGACCGCAGTATACAGAGAGAGGGACCGCAGTCGTGTTCAGAGAGAGGACCGCAGTGTACAGAGAGAGGACCGCAGTGTACAGAGGAAGGACCGCAGTGTACAGAGAGAGGACCGCAGTGTACAGAGAGAGAGGACCGCAGTGTACAGAGAGAGGACCGCAGTGTACAGAGAGAGGACCGCAGTGTACAGAGGAGCCTCGGGGGGTGCTTCAGCTTCCATATAGATCCCTCTGTCTGTAATTGGGACATAAATGTACAGATGTGAGTAGCTGAGAGGAGACCAATATGTAATCCTAAATGTAGTTCAGTCCTTGTCATCGGGGAGAGGGGGTGTGGCCTGTGCAGGCAGTGTGTGGTCGTGGATTTGGTTCAGTCCTTGTCATTGGGGAGAGGAGGTGTGGGCCTGTGGCACTGTGTGGTCGTGGATTTGGTTCAGTCCTTGTCATCGGGGAGAGGGGTGTGTGGCCTGTGGCAGTGTGTGGTCGTGGATTTGGTTCAGTCCTTGTCATTGGGGAGAGGAGGTGTGGCCTGTGGCACTGTGTGGTCGTGGATTTGGTTCAGTCCTTGTCATCGGGGAGAGGGGGTGTGGCCTGTGGCAGTGTGTGGTCGTGGATTTGGTTCAGTCCTTGTCATTGGGGAGAGGAGGTGTGGCCTGTGGCACTGTGTGTGGTCGTGGATTTGGTTCAGTCCTTGTCATTGGGGAGAGGAGGTGTGGCCTGTGGCACTGTGTGGTCGTGGATTTGGTTCAGTCCTTGTCATCGGGGAGAGGGGGTGTGCCTGTGGCAGTGTGTGGTCGTGGATTTGGTTCAGTCCTTGTCATTGGGGGAGAGGAGGTGTGGCCTGTGGCACTGTGTGGTCGTGGATTTGGTTCAGTCCTTGTCATTGGGGAGAGGGGGTGTGGCCTGTGGCAGTGTGTGGTCATGGATTTGGTTCAGTCTTTGTCATTGGGGAGAGGGGGTGTGGCCTGTGGCACTGTGTGGTCGTGGATTTGGTTCAGTCCTTGTCATTGGGGAGAGAGGGAGGGGTTCAGAGACAGATGGTCACCAATTAGCATCAGCAGGGACAGAGCTTCCTCTGGAAGTGACAGCTGGGTGCTAATAAGATGTTGTCACCTATATGTACTCAGGCTCGGCCATCTTCCTGAAGCTGAAAGGGGGAACCAGGACAGTTTATGACACCAGGGGGGCCCCGATCTGTCTGGGGAGCTCTAAAAAGCAGAAATATCCACAGATCAAAGGAAAGGTTTCATCCCTCATAAAAGCTAAAATATTGGTTGCAGAGAGATGAGAATACTTCCCTCTGATGGGGCACTCTGTGGGTCACACCGACATATAAAAACCATATTTGTGGCTTAGGTAGAAGGCCAGGAAAATGCAGGGAATGGTTGGTTGGGTGGTGCTGGATGGTGACACTGAACAGTGATTGGTAGTGTTGTGATCGGACAGATGCGCTGGTGTCAGAAATCCAATCCCCGACTTGGTGGTTCAAACTGGTCTTGGTCCGATTGACTTTGGGCATTTCAGCAGGAACTGGAAGCATTTCCATCTCTCTGCAACTAATATATTACTTTTGTGAGAGATGAAACATATTCCTTTGATGGGTGGATATTCCTTAAAGCCCACAGACAGATCGGGGCCCCCAGGGCTGTCATGAAGCCGAAATGTCTGGAGCCACTTCCTCTAAACTGGTTCCCCCAGAAGGTGACAAAACCTTATTAGCACTCAGGTGTCACATCCAGGAAGCCGAGCTTTTCAGAGGATAATTGATGCCTCTGTGTCTGAGTCCCTCTGACTGAATACATCCCTAATGACAATGGAATGTCCCTCCAGTTACCATTACATATTGCTGCTGATCACATCTTATCTACTCAAATCTGTACTATACAGTACCCACATGTATGTTACACTGATGCCCGGGGGGAGCCCTATACAGACTCTGACACTCTACACACACTATACAGAGGGGGGTACCCCAGGAGCCGACACTGTACACTATACAGAGGGGTACCCCAGGAGCCGACACTACACACACTATACAGAGGGGTACCCCAGGAGCTGACACTCTACACACACTATACAGAGGGGGTACCCCAGGAGCCGACACTACACACACTATACAGAGGGGGTACCCCAGGAGCAGACACTACACACACACTACAGAGGGGGGTACCCCAGGAGCAGACACTACACACACTATACAGAGGGGGTACCCCAGGAGCTGACACTCTACACACACTATACAGAGGGGGTACCCCAGGAGCCGACACTCTACACACACATATACAGAGGGGTACCCCAGGAGCTGACACTACACACAGAGGGGGGTACCCCAGGAGCCGACACTATACACACACTATACAGAGGGGGTACCCCAGGAGCTGACACTCTACACACACTATACAGAGGGGGTACCCCAGGAGCTGACACTATACAGAGGGGGGTACCCCAGGAGCCGACACTCTACACACACTATACAGGGGGTACCCCAGGAGCCGACACTACACACACTATACAGAGGGGGTACCCCAGGAGCCGACACTACACACACTATACAGAGGGGGTACCCCAGGAGCTGACACTACACACACTATACAGAGGGGGTACCCCAGGAGCTGACACTACACACACTATACAGAGGGGTACCCCAGGAGCCGACACTACACACACTATACAGAGGGGGTACCCAGGAGCCGACACTCTACACACACTATACAGAGGGGGTACCCCAGGAGCCGACACTCTACACACACTATACAGAGGGGTACCCCAGGAGCCGACACTACACACACTATACAGAGGGGGTACCCCAGGAGCCGACACTACACACACTATACAGAGGGGGGTACCCCAGGAGCAGACACTACACACACTATACAGAGGGGGTACCCCAGGAGCAGACACTACACACACTATACAGAGGGGGTACCCCAGGAGCAGACACTACACACACTATACAGAGGGGTACCCCAGGAGCTGACACTACACACACTATACAGAGGGGGGTACCCCAGGAGCCGACACTATACACACTATACAGAGGGGGTACCCCAGGAGCAGACACTACACACACACTATACAGAGGGGTACCCCAGGAGCTGACACTACACACACACTATACAGAGGGGGTACCCCAGGAGCCGACACTACACACTATACAGGGGGGGTACCCCAGGAGCCGACACTACACACACTATACAGAGGGGGGTACCCCAGGAGCCGACACTACACACACTATACAGAGAGGGGGTACCCCAGGAGCCGACACTACACACACACTATACAGAGGGGGGTACCCCAGGAGCCGACACTACACACACTATACAGAGGGGGTACCCCAGGAGCCGACACTCTACACACACTATACAGAGGGGTACCCCAGGAGCAGACACTCTACACACTATACAGAGGGGGGTACCCCAGGAGCGACACTACACACACTATACAAAAAAAACCCCAAGCAACACTACACACACTATACAGAGGGGGGTACCCCAGGAGCCGACACTACACACACTATACAGAGGGGGTACCCAGGAGCAGACACTACACACACTATACAGGGGGGGGTACCCCAGGAGCAGACACTACACACACACTATACAGAGGGGGTACCCCAGGAGCAGACACTACACACACTATACAGAGGGGTACCCCAGGAGCCGACACTAAACACACTATACAGAGGGGGTACCCCAGGAGCAGACACTACACACTATACAGAGGGGGTACCCCAGTAGCCGACACTACACACACACATACAGAGGGGGTACCCCAGGAGCCGACACTCTACACACACTATACAGAGGGGGTACCCCAGGAGCGACACTACACACACTATACAGAGGGGGTACCCCAGGAGCCGACACTCTACACACACTATACAGAGGGGTACCCCAGGAGACACTACACACACTATACAGAGGGGGTACCCCAGGAGCCGACACTACACACACTATACAGAGGGGGTACCCCAGGAGCCGACACTCTACACACACTATACAGAGGGGGGTACCCCAGGAGCCGACACTCTACACACACTATACAGAGGGGTACCCCAGGAGCCGACACTCTACACACACCTATACAGGGGGGGGTACCCCAGGAGCCGACACTACACACACTATACAGAGGGGGGTACCCCAGGAGCCGACACTCTACACACACTATACAGAGGGGGGGTACCCCAGGAGCCAGACACTACACACACTATACAGAGGGGGTACCCCCAGGAGCAGACACTACACACACTATACAGAGGGGTACCCCAGGAGCTGACACTACACACACTATACAGAGGGGGGTACCCCAGGAGCTGACACTATACACACACACTATACAGAGGGGGTACCCCAGGAGCCGACACTACACACTATACAGAGGGGGTACCCCAGACCGACACTACACACACTATACAGAGGGGGTACCCAGGAGCCGACACTACACACACTATACAGAGGGGGGTACCCCAGAGCTGACACTACACACACTATACAGAGGGGGTACCCCAGGAGCTGACACTCTACACACACTATACAGAGGGGGTACCCCAGGAGCCGACACTACACACACTATACAGAGGGGTACCCCCAGGAGCCACACTACACACACTATACAGGGGGGTACCCCAGGAGCTGACACTACACACACTATACAGAGGGGTACCCCAGGAGCCGACACTACACACACTATACAGAGGGGGTACCCCAGGAGCCGACACTACACACACTATACAGAGGGGGTACCCCAGGAGCCGACACTACACACACTATACAGAGGGGGTACCCCAGGAGGCCGACACTACACACACTATACAGAGGGGGTACCCCAGGAGCCGACACTAACACACACTATACAGAGGGGGTACCCCAGGAGCAACACTACACACACTATACAGAGGAGGTACCCAGGAGCCGACACTCTACACACACTATACAGAGGGGGTACCCCAGGAGCCGACACTACACACACTATACAGAGGGGGGTACCCCAGAGAGCAGACACTACTATACAGAGGGGGTACCCCAGGAGCCGACACTCTACACACACTATACAGAGGGGGTACCCCAGGAGCAGACACTACTACCACACTATACAGGGGGTACCCCAGGAGCCGACACTACTACACACACTATACAGAGGGGGTACCCAGGAGCAGACACTACACAGAGGGGGTACCCCAGGAGCCGACACTCTACACACACTACTATACAGAGGGGGTACCCCAGGAGCAGACACTACACACACTATACAGAGGGGGTACCCCAGGAGCCGACACTCTACACACACTATACAGAGGGGGTACCCCAGGAGCAGACACTACAGTCACACTATACAGAGGGGTACTCCAGGAGCCGACACTCTACACACACTATACAGAGGGGGGTACCCCAGAGCAGACACTACAGTCACTACTATACAGAGGGGGGTACCCTAGGAGCCGACACTACACACACTATACAGAGGGGGTACCCCAGGAGCCGACACTACACACACTATACAGAGGGGTACCCAGGAGCCGACACTACACACACTATACAGAGGGGGGTACCCCAGGAGCTGACACTCTACACACACTATACAGAGAGGGGGTACCCAGGAGCCGACACTCTACACACACTATACAGAGGGGGGTACCCCAGGAGCCAACACACTACACACACACTATACAGAGGGGGTACCCCAGGAGCCGACCGACACTACACACACTATACAGAGGGGTACCCCAGGAGCCGACACTACACACACATATACAGAGGGGGTACCCCAGGAGCCGACACTACACACTATACAGAGGGGGTACCCAGGAGCCGACACTACACACACTATACAGAGGGGGGTTACCCCAGGAGCAGACACTACACACACTATACAGAGGGGGTACCCCAGGAGCCGACACTCTACACACACTATACAGAGGGGGTACCCCAGGAGCCGACACTCTACACACACTATACAGAGGGGGTACCCCAGGAGCCGACACTCTACACACACTATACAGAGGGGGTACCCCAGGAGCGGACACTCTACACACACTATACAGAGGGGGGTACCCCAGGAGCTGACACTCTACACACACTATACAGAGGGGTACCCCAGGAGCTGACACTATACAGAGGGGGGTACCCCAGGAGCCGACACTCTACACACACTATACAGAGGGGGTACCCCAGGAGCCGACACTACACACACACTATACAGAGGGGGTACCCCAGGAGCCGACACTCTACACACACTATACAGAGGGGTACCCCAGGAGCCGACACTCTACACACACTATACAGAGGGGGTACCCCAGGAGCCGACACTCTACACACACTATACAGAGGGGGTACCCCAGGAGCCGACACTACACACACTTACAGGGGGGTACCCCAGGAGCCGACACTCACCTGTAGGCTGGGCCCTGCCATCTCTCTCTATATACAGATCACACACTGGATGGTGTTAACGAAGAGTTCTCGCTCATCATTCCTCCCTGCTGGGCTGTAAGGGGCGGAGCTCCAATGACTTAGAAAGGTTCCTCCAATCAGAGGCCACCATCCAGCATAACTGATTAGCCTGAGAGCGAGGATGATACTCCTGTATGGAGCTGCCACATTCTCCTCCAGAGGTGTCAAGGCCTCCTGTGGGGCGGTTGATGACGGGGCCTCCTGTAGGCGGTTACCCAGATGAGGCCTCCTGTAGGCGGTTGATGATAGGGCCTCTACAACTGAGGATGGTTGATGATGGGGCCTCCTGTGGGCGGTTGATGATGGGTCCTCCTTGTGGGGCAGTGTTGATGATGGGGCCTCCTGAGGGATGGGTTGATGAGGGGCCTCCTGTAGGCGGTTGATGATGGGGCCTCCTGAGGGATGGTTGATGATGGGGCCTCCTGAGGATGGTTGATGACGGGGCCTCCTGTAGGCGGTTGATGATGGGGCCTCCTGAGGATGGTTGATGACGGGGCCTCCTGTAGGCGGTTGATGACGGGGCCTCCCAGGCGGTTGATGACGGGGCCTCCTGTGGGCGGTTAATGACGGGGCCTCCTGTGGGCGGTTGATGACGGGGCCTCCTGAGGATGGTTGATGATGGGGCCTCCTGTGGGCGGTTGATGACGGGGCCTCCTGAGGATGGTTGATGACGGGGCCTCCTGTGGGCGGTTGATGACGGGGCCTCCTGTGGGCGGTTGATGACGGGGCCTCCTGTGGGCGGTTGATGACGGGGCCTCCTGTGGGCGGTTGATGACGGGGCCTCCTGTGGGCGGTTGATGACGGGGCCTCCTGTGGGCGGTTGATGATGGGTCCTCCTGAGGATGGTTGATGATGGGTCCTCCTGAGGATGGTTGATGACGGGGCCTCCTGTGGGCAGTTGATGATGCGGCCTCCTGTGGGCAGTTGATGATGGGGCCTCCTGTGGGTGGTTGATGATGAGTCCTCCTGAGGATGGTAGATGATGGGGCCACCTGTGGGCGGTTGATGATGGGATCTCCTGAGGATGGTTGATGATTGGGCCTCCTGTGGGTGGTTGATGATGGGGCCTCCTGAGGGTGGTTGATGATGGGGCCTCCTGTGGGTGGTTCTGTGGTCATTAACAAAAGGAAGAGTCAACACCAAGATCCCAATGGTCTTCATAGCTGACTATAGGGGGCCATCTTCTAATTAAAAGTATAGGAGAGATCATTCTCCCTACAGATCCCCCATGGAATGGTTTTAGAGGTTCCTGGGATCTGGGAATGGTTGTAGGGGTTCCCGGGATCTGGGAATGGTTGTAGGGGTTCCCGGAACCTGGGAATGGTTGTAGGGGTTCCCGGGACCTTGAAATAGTTGTAGGGGTTTCCGGGACCTGAGAAATGGTTGTAGGGGTTACCGGGACCTTGGAATGGTTGTAGGGGTTCCGGGTCCTGGGAATGGTTGTAGGGGTTCCCGGGACCTTGAAATGGTTGTAGGGATTTCCAGGACCTGAGAATGGTTGTAGGGTTACCGGGACCTGAGAATGGTTGTAAAGGGTTACCGGGACCTTGGAATGGTTGTAGGGGTTCCCGGGTCCTGGGAATGGTTGTAGGGGTTACCGGGATCTGGGAATGGTTGTTGGGGTTCCCGGGTCCTGGGAATGATTGTAGGGGTTCCCGGGTCCTGGGAATGGTTGTAGGGGTTCCCGGGACCTGGAAATGGTTGTAGGGGTTACCGGGATCTGGGAATGGTTGTAGGGGTTCCCGGGACCTGGGAATGGTTGTAGGGGTTCCCAGGACCTGGAAATGGTTGTAGGGGTTCCCGGGTCCTTGGAATGGTTGTTGGGGTTCCCGGGAGCTGGAAATGGTTGTTGGGGTTCCCGGGAGCTGGAAATGGTTGTAGGGGTTCCTGGGACCTGGGAATGGTTGTTGGGGTTCCCGGGACCTGGAAATGGTTGTTGGGGTTCCCGGGAGCTGGAAATGGTTGTAGGGGTTCCCGGGACCTGGGAATGGTTGTTGGGGTTCCCGGGACCTGGGAATGGTTGCAGGGATTCCTCTGGGGTCTGAAGGTTGGGAACCTCCAATATCTGGATCTGTCCTTCTCTTGGTGGTGACTCTATGGGGTTAATCTGCAATGTTCTGTTGCTAGGTAACAAGCTGCTCTCACACGTTACCATGGCGGCACCTCGCATTCCTGACCATCATCCTCTGATGTCTTCCTTGTGTAGTGGTGGGCGGGGTCTCTGGAGATACGGGGAGGGGGGGCAATGACACTCTAAAGGGCATGAATGGTGTCTCCCTTCATTGTGGCTGGAGACGGTGGGAGTCGGTGACACCATCATACCTATCAGGAGGTCAGGAACCATCCATGGCAGGAGACTCCACACCAACCTCAAGGTTCTATCTCACAAATGTTTGGATGGAAGTGTATTCCGCTTCTTTGTTCTCTCCCTGGTCCCCCCCCCCCCCATCAACATGACAATGACATCACTACATAAAACTTACCTTATTTTAGTCCCTGTGATGTCATTGCTGGGTCTCTGTGCTTCTCTATGCATTACAGGCAGATCATAGCTGGTGGGCGGCGTACATAGCTTCCCTCAGCCCTGATGTAAGCAGTGGGAGGAGTTATGAAAATAACACAATGCCTTGATGGGTGGGTGTCACTCTGGAGGAGTGGGCGGTCCTAGGCAGGCTGTATTTGCACAGGTAACACCCACAGGTGATGCTGAACCTCCATGTTGGAAAAAACTGGAATCCGATGAATGAAAAGGGGCGGGGTAAGGGACAGTCAGGCTGGGGAGGGAAGTGCTAGATGATGCTGGACGTCCTCTAGCCAGGAAATGAGGCGGAGCTCTATCTGACTGGCTGCAGCTTCTAATGCACATTGTGAGGAGCTCCCAGTGTGCAGTGACATCAGAGGAAGTCTTTCCAGTCCAGGGGAGGAGCCAATACACCTGTGCAAGACTGGAGGGGAGGAGCCGCTACGCCTGTGCAAGACTGAAGGGGAGGAGCCGGTACACCTGTGCAAGACTGAAGGGGAGGAGCCGGTACACCTGTGCAAGACTGAAGGGGAGGAGCCGGTACACCCTGTGCAAGACTGAAGGGGAGGAGCCGGTACACCCTGTGCAAGACTGAAGGGGAGGGGGTCTACAGCCTCCATTATCCTGTAGAGGGGCAGGATCAGGGGAGGGGTCTACCTATAGAGGAGGGGCAGGATTGGGGGAGGGGTCTACCTATAGAGGAGTGTGATTGGGGGAGGGGACTTCCTATAGAGGGGCGGGATCGGGGGAGGGGACTTCCTATAGAGGGGTGTGATTGGGGAGGGGAATTCCTCTAGAGGAGGGGCGGGATTGGGGGAGGGGACTTCCTATAGAGGAGGGGCGGGATCAGGGGAGGGGACTTCCTATAGAGGTTGAGGTTACAAAGGGAGGTCATTGGGTGGAAGGTGAATTGAGGTCAATGTAATCTGACCTCCAGGCTCCTCCTTTGACCCTTCCCCCAACAGTACAGTGGTGGTCCAATGAAGAATCTTCTCTCCTGTGTGCGGGAAATGGGGCCGTTCTTTGGGCTATCTCCAGGAGACTTTCTATTGGCCGTCCAGTGGTGGGGGTCTTTCAGGAACCAGAAGAAGACTGGTGTCTGTAACGGAACTGGACCCCGACTGCACTAATGTACTTCCGTTAGACTCCCTTCTCCAATCCGAACACAGATCCCCGGACACCACCGCTGACCATACAGGACGAGACACACCAGACTTGGAAACCAGGAAATAGACGGCTTTATTGTAACACAGACACAAGATATATACACTCAGGGGGCAATCCCCCCTCCCTGCATAATGACACAGGGCGGGGCAATACCCCCTCCCCGCATAGTGACACAGGGCGGGACAATCCCCCCTCCCTGCATAGTGACACAGGGCGGGGCAATCCCCCCTCCCTGCATAGTGACACAGGGCGGGGCAATCCCACCTCTCTGCATAATGACACAGGGCGGGGCAATCCCCCTCCCTGCATAATGACACAGGGCGGGGCAATCCCCCCTCTCTGCATAATGACACAGGGCGGGACAATCCCCCCTCCCTGCATAGTGACACAGGGTGGGACAATCCCCCCTCCCTGCATAGTGACACAGGGCGGGGCAATCCCCCTCCCTGCATAGTGACACAGGGCGGGGCAATCCCCCCCTCTCTGCATAAATGACACAGGGCGGGGCAAACCAAATCTAGCAACAGAGACACATCAGCAGACACCTCCCACCAAGCCAATGCACAAACACATACATCCCATAATAGTTTGCTCCCAAGCCAGACACACAATAGAACAATAGGACCACATGGCAGTAAACAATGAAAACCCCCCCCACCTATACATGTCTACACAATATCAGGACATTCACCCTGTACCTCTAACAGGCACAGGGGGACTTACACATAAGAGGGATATGGGGAGCTGAGATAGGGGTCTCCCCACCTCTCCAAAGGGGGATGTGTCCCATTGGGCCCTCCACTCAAAGTCACTCCCGTCACAGTGTCCATGAAGGTAATTGTCCAGCGCGGGGGGACATTTGTAGTGCTGGGTTCGTGGTCCCCACACCTGCTAGCAGAGGGACCCAGATGACAGACTTAGGTGGGTACGTCCTTCCAGGGGGGATGGGAGGGGGTTCACATCATCCCGGAGATGTGCTCCAGGCCAGGTCAAGACAAAAAGTGTCACCCCAGGCTCTGCTGAAGAGATGTCCATCAGCTGGATGTTGTCACCAGCTTATTTTCCCAGTGAAAGTACCCCCTCCCCCCACACGGGTACATTCCCCTCCCCAGAACAGTTGGAGATCTCATGGTTTTTATGAAGACATTACGATCTATTATCAGACTTGTGTCTGGATGTACTGCCACCTCGGAATTATCCACGGAGACGGTCCCGCTACTGCCGCAGCTTGCTGGATCCTTCCGGAACTTCTTGTCTCAATCTAGGAAGATTGTTCCAAACTGGGAAGGAAGGACCCTCCTTCACCCCAGGCTGGGAGCTCATCGTTTTTTTTTATGTTTTTTGGGGTTTTGAAGGACGTACAACAAACAAAAAGCTGCAGAGCTGTGAGATAACAATCACAAATCAACAAAAGAAGACAAGAAATCGTCTGATGGATGAAGATACGATGTCAGTGTGTGAGTGGATTAGTTGGCATCAGACAGTTGGGTGGACATATTGGACACGGAAAGATCCCACGCTTCCCAAACTGCTCCAAAAAAGGGGGACAGAGTTGGCGCGTGTAGCAGTGAGGTTCTCCATTCTTCTAATCTCAGCGAGAACCTTCACCAATTCCGACCGTGTAGGAGGCGTAGTAGACAGCCAACGCATGGGAATGGTTCTCCTGACCGCGGTGAGGACGAGAGGGTAGCTTCTTGGCAGATTTAGAGAGGCCCGGAAAGGGTAGGTCCAGTAAAAAGTGAATGGGGCCAAATGGGATATGGACCTGTAGAAGTAGCCGCAAAAGGCTGAGGACCTCTCTCCAGAAAGGTGCAATGTGTCGGCAAAGCCAGAAAATGTGGAAAAGGGTGCCAGTTTCCTCGCCAGCAGACAGGAGAAACACTCGGACCGCGAGCATGGAGAACCTCAGGAGTCTTGTACCAGAACATCAGTGCTTTCTTCATATACCACACATATAGATGTGGAGGTGGCCTCCCAGATCCTGCTCCCCCCATTGATCTCAGGGGATGGCTTGAAGGATTGGGGGCCACTTTCGCATATAAAGGTGGGCATCAGTAGAATGGGGACAAGTGTCCTGGAGCAACTTATAGAGGAAATGAGACCCCGTTGGTAAGGACCCTGAATGCAGATGGGTTTGAAGAGAGTAGGTTTCTCTAGGGTCAAGGAAGGAATCTTGGAGAAGTGTCGTATCTGTAGGTAAACAATGCTGATGAGGAGGCATTTGAGTATCTTTTTGTAACTCTGTAAAGGGTCTAAGCTTTCAGGTCACTGGGTGGACCAACTGAAACAAGTTAGCTTTGGCCCAGGGACTTATATGGGCCGGGGTCAAACTATCAGGGAGACTAGGATGAAGTATGACCTTTGTCAGAGGTGAACAATAGCTCACCTTCATACTTCTAGAAAGCCACCAATGTGAGGGAAACCCTTGAAATCTGAGAGTCTAGGCATCTTGGTTGGACTCGGAGCATGCCACCTCTGATTAGTAGCATTTGTCTGGACACGTTGACCCACTGCTAAGGACACAGAAGGATTCCTCGGGAACAAAGGATCCAAGGACTACACAGGAACTGTGCTTTCATCCCTGCCTGGACTTCTGAGGCTGGGACTCCTTCCCCCTCCAAGGATGAATGGTTCGGGATGGTGCAACGTCTGAACATTTGCCAGGTTTACTTTGATGTGAATCACATGGACCAGGGGTTTCCAAACTATGGCCCTCCAACTGTTGAAGTACTACAAGTCCCATCATGCCTCTGTGTCTTGCCTGTGGATGTCAGAGTCTTGCAAAGCCTCATGGGACTTGCAGTTCCTGAACACCTGGAGGGCCAGTTTGGACACCCCTGACATGGATGGTGGCACAGGGGGCTTGTTTGGTTTTCACGGGTTTGAAACGTTTTTTATGAAATTATTCTATCTATAAAATCATTGAAATAAAAAAAAACGATTTTCATCTAACAAATGTTTGGGGGTCAATTAAAAATCTTAAAATTCTTGAAGGGGTCAATCAGCTGAAGACTTAGGAGTCCCCCGTTAAATACTGGCCTACCTTCCCCACACTCGGAACTGAACAAGCCGCGAAACGTCTTCAACATTACAGAACAGGTCCATCCATGGACTGTATGGATGGCTATGGACTCTACATATTGACATGGATATCGGGCTCTACAGATGTCCTTGGATGGCCATTGACTGTCTGGATGACCATGGACTGTGGACTACAGATGGGGACTGGGGACTATGGACTGAGGACTTCACAGATGGCCATGGACAACTATGAACTGTATGGATGTCATGAACTCTACATATTGACATGGATATTGGGCTCTACAGATGTCCTTGGATGGCCATTGACTGTTGACTATCTGGATGACCATGGACTGTGAACTTTACAGATGTCTATGGACTCTGGAGATGACCATGGACCAAGGACTTCACAGATGGCTATGGACAGCCATGAACTGTATGGATGTCATGGACTCTACATATTGACATGGACTTTGGGCTGTACAGATATCCTTAGATGGCCATTGACTGTTGACTTTCTGAATGAGCATAGACTCTATGGATGACCATGGACTGTGGACTCTACCGTTGTCCATGAACGTTGGGGATGGCCATGGACTGATAGACTGTACGGATGGCTATGGATTCTACATATGGACATTAATCTTGGCCTCTACAGACAGCCTTGGATGGCCACAGACTGTGGTTTCTACATATGATCATTGATTGTGGGCTCTACAGATGGCCTTGGATGGCAATTGACCAAGGTCTCTATGGATGAGCATGGTCTAAATGGATGACTATGGACTGTGGACAATACAGATGACCCTGGATTTGGGGTCTACAAACAGCCTTGGATGGCCGTGGACTGGAAACTCTTTGGATGACCATGGACTGTTGACTCTACGGATGACCATGGGCTGTTGACTCTACGGATGGCCATGAACCATGGACTGTTGACTCTACGGGATGACCATGGACTGTTGACTCCATACTGTTGACTCTACGGATGACCATGGACTGTTGACTCTATGGATGGCCAGACTGTGAATTCTACATATGATCATGTATTTTGTGCTCTACAGATGGCCTAGGATGGCCATAGACTGAGGACTCTACGGATGAGCATGTACTGTATAGATGACTATGAACTGTTGTCTCTAAGGATGACCATGGACTGTGGACTCTACATATGGTCATAGATTGTAGGCTCTACAAACATCTTTGGATAGCCATGAACTGTGGACTCTATGGATGGCCTTGGACTGTGGACTATATGGATGACCATGGACTATACATGGATTGTGAGCTCTTTGGATGGCCACAGACTGGATGGCTACTATCTGTTCCCTGGCTCTGATTGGCCACGGTCCCGATGTGGATGGTGCCATAATAAAGACGCAGTACACTGGAACACAACCTCAGCCATTTATTTTACACAGAATCCAACCAATAATAACGATCCTCCATGGGCAGCCGGCCCACAAAGAGTGTTCACTGATGCCGAGAACCAGCCGACAATTCAGTCCACGGAATGTCCATCAGTGTCCACATATGTACAACCCTGAGAGTGATCATATAGAACACGTATCCACCATGATATCCACAGCTCCCCCTCCCCCACTGTTCACAGGTCTACGTTGCCCCCCTCTGTCTAACAGCCTTGTGTCACATGACCCCCTTCTCTCGTGTGGCCTCGTCTCACGTGACACCCCTCTCATACGAACTCATCTCACGTGACCCCCCCTCTCCCACAGCCTTTTGTCACATGACCCCCCTCTCTCTCTCATCGCCTCGTGTCAGGTGACCCCCCCTCTCTCCCAAGGTCTCGTGTCACATGACCCCCTCTTTCGCATGGTCTCGTGTCACATGGCCCCCTCTCTCCCAAGGTCTCGTGTCACATGGCCCCCTCTCTTTTGTGACCTCGCGTCACATGACCCCTCTTTCTCATGGTCTCCTGTCACATGACCCTCTCCCACAGCCTTAAGTCACATGACCCCCTATCTCTTGTGGCCTCGTCTCACATGACCCCCCCTCTCTCCCCCTCTCTCTCGGCCTCGTGTCACATGACCCCCTCTCTCTCCCACGGCCTCGTGTCACATGACCCCCCTCTCTCCCACGGCCTCGTGTCACTGTCACATGACCCCCCCTCTCTCCCACGGCCTCGTGTCACATGACCCCCCCTCTCTCTCTCTCTCACGGCCTCGTGTCACATGACCCACCCTCTCTCCCCGCGGCCTCGTGTCACATGACCCCCCCCTCTCTCCCGCGGGCCTCGTATCACATGACCCCCTCTCTCCCACAGGCTCGTGTCATGTGACCCCCCCGTCTCCCACGGCCTTGTGTCACATGACCCTCTCTTGTCGCCTCATGTCACATGACCCCCCACTCTCCACAGCCTTGTGTCACATGGACCCCCTCTCTCTCGTCACCTCATCTCTCACGTGACCCCCCCCCTCCCACAGCCTCGTACTGCCACTGTAAACTCCGGCGTGGTGTCTCCGCCTGTCTCTGTGGCTCCTCATTGCTCAGAGCGTGTGCGGTTACAGCAGACATTTTTGCAGGGATTTTCCAGGGGCCCCGCCGCCCTCTGGCAGGCCCCTTGCCCCCCTGCGGAGACGTGGCCGTCTGTGACACCTTGCAGCTGAAGTGTAGGCGTTCTCCGGGTGTGGATGCGTTGGTGTCGCACCAGGTTGTGTTTCCGGAAGAAGCTGCCGCCACACACGGTGCAGGGGAAGGGGCGTTGCCCGCTGTGGATCCCTTTGTGGCGCTCCAGGTTGGGTTTCTGGATGAAGCTGTCGCCGCACACATCGCAGCGGAAGGGGCGCTCCCCGGTGTGGATCTTCTCGTGGCGGCTCAGGTACTGCCGGCTGCTGAACCCCTTCCCGCACTCGGCGCAGGCGAACGGCCGCTCCCCGCTCCCACGGCTGTGCGACTTCTGATGGGCGTGCAGGTGGGGCTGAGCCACGAAGCTCCGGCGACACTGATCGCAGGAGAAGGGCTTCTCTCCGCCCACCGTGCCGTTTTGGTGGACCCGCTGATGGGCGAGGAGGTGAGAGCGGCAGGCGAAGCTTTTCCCCCGCACTCGGTACAGCGGTGTGGCCTCTGGGCGGAGTGAACCACCTCCTGGTGCCTCATTAGCGCCTTGCGGTGGGCGAAGCTTTGGTCGCACTGGTGGCACGGGAAGGGGGTCTCTCCGGTGTGCCGGCGGCGGTGGATCACCAGGTGCTGCTTGCGGCTGAAGCTCTTGTGGCACTCGGTGCAGGTGAAAGTGAAAGGTCGCTCCCCGGTGTGGATGCGGCAGTGCGTGATCAGGTCCGCCTTGCGGTTGAAGCTTTTCCCCGCACTCGGCGCAGGAGAAGGGTCGCTCGCCCGTGTGGAGGCGGCTGTGGGTCTGGTAGTTGCCTTTGTGGTTGAATTTGATGCCGCAGTAGTCGCAGGAGTACATCTTCTCCCCGGTGTGGATCCGTCGGTGGCCCACCAGGTGGTGGCGGTAATGGAAGCTCTTCCCGCACACCTCGCACGGGTATGGACGCTCCCCGCCGTGGCTGCGCTGGTGGCTGGTCAGGTGGGACTTACGCAGGAAGCTGCGCTGACACTCGGTGCAGGAGTACGGCCGATCCGCCACGTCCGGGGCCCGGGGACCCTGAGAGAGCCGAGGAGGCGAGGCCGGGAGTCACGAGGGAACGGGAGGTGATCCGGATATCTGTGCCTGCCGCAGACAAACAACCGTTACCATGGAGACACCACTGACACCGCCACACAGCTCAAGTGTGGGAAATGCCGCAGCATGCCCCGCCCACCCCGGTATGTGCCCGAGATATGGCAGCAATGACCCTCCGACCCGCCATCTCCCCCCCAGTGCCCCCTACTGGGCGCCTTTCACTGCTACAACACAACAATGATGGGGGTTCTCACTGTATTCACCGACACCAATGTGGGGGTTCTCACTGTATTCACCGACACCAATGATGGGGGTTCTCACTGTATTCCCGACACCAATGATGGGGGTTCTCACTGTATTCACCGACACCAATGATGGGGGTTATTACTGTGTCCACCGACACCAATGATGGGGTTCTCACTGTATTCACCGACACCAATGATGGGGTTATTACTGTGTCCACCGACACCAATGCTGGGGGTTATTACTGTGTCACCGACACCAATGCTGGGGTTATTACTGTGTCCACCGACACCAATGCCGGGGGTTATTACACTGACACCAATGATGGGGGTTCTCACTGTGTTCACCGACACCATGATGGGGGTTATTACTGTGTCCACCGACACCAATGATGGGGGTTATTACTGTGTTCACCGACACCAATGATGGGGGTTATTACTGTGTTCACCGACACCAATGATGGGGGTTATTACTGTGTTCACCGACACCAATGCTGGGGGTTATTACTGTGTTCACTGACACCAATGATGGGGGTTATTACTGTGTTCACCGACACCAATGATGGGGGTTATTACTGTGTCCACCGACACCAATGATGGGGGTTATTACTGTGTTCACCGACACCAATGATGGGGGTTATTACTGTGTTCACTGACACCAATGATGGGGGTTATTACTGTGTTCACTGACACCAATGATGGGGGTTATTACTGTGTTCACTGACACCAATGATGGGGGTTATTACTGTGTTCACCGACACCAATGATGGGGGTTATTACTGTGTTCACCGACACCAATGCTGGGGGTTATTACTGTGTTCACCGACACCAATGCTGGGGGTTATTACTGTGTTCACCGACACCAATGCTGGGGGTTATTACTGTGTCCACTGACACCAATGCTGGGGGTTATTACTGTGTCCACCGACACCAATGCTGGGGGTTATTACTGTGTCCACCGACACCAATGCTGGGGTTATTACTGTGTCCACCGACACCAATGATGGGGGTTATTACTGTGTCCACCGACACCAATGATGGGGGTTATTACTGTGTTCACCGACACCAATGATGGGGGTTATTACTGTGTCACCGACACCAATGATGGGGGTTATTACTGTGTCCACCGACACCAATGATGGGGGTTATTACTGTGTCCACTGACACCAATGATGGGGGTTATTACTGTGTTCACTGACACCAATGATGGGGTTTATTACTGTGTTCACCGACACCAATGGGGGTTATTACTGTGTTCACCGACACCAATGCTGGGGGTTATTACAACACCAATGTTGGGGGTTGTTACTGTGTCCACCGACACCCTCCTCCTCCAATCACCACCCCCACTCCCACCACTCCCCCTCCAATCCCCACCCATCCTGACATTACCCCCACCACCCCACCACCAGTCCATCTCCTCCCACCTATCCTCCATCAACACCCACTCCCACCACCCATCCTCCAATCACCACCCACTCCCACCACCCATCCCGCCAATAACCACACCTCCACTAACACCCACTCCCACCACCCATCCTCCAATCACCACCCATCCGCCAATCACCACCCTCCACTCCTGACACTCCTCACCACCCAGCCAGTCCATCTCCTCCCACCCATCCTCCAATCGACACCCACTCCTCACCACCCATCCTCCAATGCTCGGGGTTTATTACTCCCCCACCCGACCCAATCCGCCACACCACCCTCCACTCCTGACACCCTGACCTGTGTTCCCAGCCCATCCACAGTCTCCTCCCACTCCCTACCTACCACTGTGTCACCACCCCATCCCACCACCTATCCCCCCACCCCCCCCTCACACCAATGCCCGTCCATCTGTGTCCCACCCTTCCTCTGTGTCACCACCCATCTAACCTCAATACTCTCCATCCAGATGTCTCCCTATCAGTCCTCCACTACCTCCACCGACACCAATATCGCCAATCTCTCCATCCAGATGTCTCCCCATCTGTCCTCCACTCCCATCCTCCCTCTATCTACCCCCAATGCTGGGGGTTCCAGATGTCTCCTCGTCTGTCCTCCACTCCCCCGATCCTCCCTCTATCCACCCCCAATATATCCATCCAGATGTCTCCCCCATCTGTCCTCCACTCCCAATGATGGGGGTCCATCTATCTACCCCCAATGATGGGGTCTCCATGTGTTCCAGATGTCTCCAATCTGGGGGTCCTATACTCCCCATCCTCCCTCTATCTACTATATCCACACCAGATGTCTATTACTGTCCTCCCACTCCCATCCTCCCTCTATCTACCCCCAATATATCATCCAATGTCTCCTCGTGGGTTATCCTCCACTCCCATCCAATGATTGGGGGGTTATTACTGTGTCCACCCACCAATGATGGGGGTTCTCCAGTGTCTCCCCAATGTCCTCCACTCCATCCTCCAATATCTCCCCCAATTATTATCCATCCAGATGTCCCCCATCTGATGGGGTCCTCCCTCTGTCTACCGCCAATATCTCCAGATGTCACTGACACCAATCGTCTGTATGTCCTCCACTCCCTCCTCCTCTATCCACCCCCAATATATCCATCCAGATGTCTCCCCATCTGTCCTCCACTCCCATCCTCCCTCTATCTACCCCCAATATCTCCATCCATGTCTCTCGTCACCGACACCACTCCCATCCCCCTCTATCCACCCCCAATATATCCATCCAGATGTCTCCCCCATCTGTCCTCCACTCCCATCCTCCCTCTATCTACCCCCAATATGTCCATCCAGGTTATGTGTCTCCCCATCTGTCCTCCACTCCCATCCTCCCTCTATCTACCCCCAATATCTCCATCCAGATGGGGGTCCCCATAACTGTCTTCCACTGCACATCTTCCCTCCATGTGTTGCTAATAGCCCCACCCCACCTCCCCTTTATATACCCATCTAGGCCCTCTACTCCCAATTTCCCTCCATCTACCACTCCCCTTCCCCACCTGTCCTTCAATACTCTCCATCCATCATCCTCTCTACTTATGTCTCTTACCATTGCAGTGTTCCCGGGGAACGTTTTCACTTTTAATCAGGTGCGATGTCCCTTCTGGCACCATTTTGTACCGCCTGAGCCCATGCAGGAGAAGACCTGAGAACCTCACAATGACAGGGGGTCATTACAGTACTCACCGGAATGGGGGGTTATTACCCACTGCAGACACAGATGGGGTCCTCCCCCACCCCTGTACCCATCAACCAATGCAAAGTGTTATTACTGTCAGACTGCCACTGACACCATGTTACGGGTTACCCTCATCCAAGACCACCATGATGGGGATACCTTCATCCAAGACCACCATCATTGGGGGTTATTACCCCCATCCACCGACACCATGGGGGTCATTACTGGGATACCCTCATCCAAGACCACCATCATTAGGGGTTACCTTCACCAAGACCCAATTAGGGGGTTGTCATCCAAGACCACCATCATTATGGGGGTTACCCTGTGTCCACCATCATTAGGGATACCCCTCCAACTGACCACCATCATTAAGGGTTACCCTCATCCTAGACCACCATCACTAGGGGTTTACCCTCCATCTAGACCACCATCATTAGGGTTCCCCTCAAACTCCTAGACCACCATCAATTAGGGGTTTCCCTCACTCCCATCGACACCATGGGGTCATCATTAGGGGGTATTTACCCATGTGTCCTAGACCACCCCATCATGATTGGGGATTACCCTGTCATCCAAAACCACCATCCATGATTAGGGGTTACCCTCATGTCCAAGACCACCATCATACCTAGGGGTTATTACCAGTCATCCTAGACCACCAATGCATTAGGGGTTATTACCTTCATCCAACGACACCATCATTAGGGGTTACCTTCCATCCTAAACCTCCTCATTAGGGGGTTACCCTCATCCCATACCATCAATTAGGGGTTATTACCCTCATCCAAGACCACCATCATTAGGGGTTACCTTCATCCAAGACCCCCATCCATGTTAGGTTACCTTCATGTCCAAACCCACCATCCCCAGGGTCCTCCTTCATCCCAAACGACCGCCATCATTAGGGATACCCTCATCCCAGAATGACCATCAGGATCCCCCTGAATCAACCAGGTTACCACTCTCCAAGACCCCCCATCATTAGGGTCACCACCCTCATCCTTAGACACCCCCCATTAGGGGTTACCATCATTCCACACCACCCACCATCATTAAGGGTTACCCAATCACATTCATCCACAGACCACCATCAATTAGGGTTACCCTCATCCAAGACCACCATCATTGAGGGGTACCCACCTTCATCCTAGACCACCATCATTAGGGACCCCCACCCTCATCCAAGACCCCCATCATTAGGGGGTTACCTTCATCCAAGACCACCATCATTAGGGTTACCCTCATCCAAGACCCCCATCATCCATAGGGGTTACCCTCATCCAAGACCAATACCATCACTAGGGGTTACCATCATCCAGACCATCCAATCATTAGGGATACCCTCATCCTGAACCACCCATCAATTAGGGTTTCCCTCACCCAAGACCGCCATCAGGAGAACCCTGACTTACCCTCATCCAAGCCATCACCTCCCATCCCATTACCTCATCCCCTCCCATACCCCCCATCATCCTAGGGGTCTACCATCATTCAAGACCCCCATCGACTATTAGGGGTCCCCACCGCATCCAATAACCGCCATCCAATATCTCCCATCCCAGGGGTTACCCATCTGTCCAAGACCACCATCATTAGGGTTACCTTCATCCAGACCGCCATCCAATATTACCCCATCCAAATGACCGCCATCCCCAATCGACCCCTAGGGTTATACCCTCATCTCCAAGACCACCATCATTCCTCATGTTACCCTCATCCTAGACCCCCATCATTAGGGGTTACCACTCATCCAGATGTCACCATCATTATTCTGGGGTTACCTCCAAGACCACCTCCCTCTTACCCCCAAGACCACCATCACCAGATGTTACCTCATCTAGTCCACCATCATTTAGGGATCCTCCCTCTATCTACCCCCATATATCCATCCAGATTACCTTCATCCTGACACTCCATCCCCCTATCTACCCAGCCAATATCTCCATCCAGATGTTACTCCTCATCCTCGACCTCCACTCCACCAGGGGTACTCCCTCTATCCAGACCCCCATCATATATACCTTCATCCTAGACTCACCCATCTGTCCTCCACTCCCATCCTACCCCCTCTATCATACCCCCCAATATCTCCATCCAGATGTCTCCCTCGTCTGTCCTCCACTCCCATCCTCCCTCTATCTATCACACCCCATCCAGATGTCATCCCCATCTAGGGTTACCTCTCATGGCCCATCACTCCTCTCCCTCTAGACCCCCAATCATATCCATCCAGATGTCTCCCCGTCTGTCCTCCACTCCCATCCCCCCTCTATCTACCCCCAATATCTCCATCCAGATGTCTCCCCATCTGTCTTCCACTGCCATCTTCCCTCCATTAAGTTGCTAATATTCCCCACCCCCCTCCCCTTTATATACCCATCTAGGCCCTCTACTCCCAAGACACACCCTCCATTACCACTCCCCCCTTCCCCACCTGTCCTTCAATATCCCATCCATCATCCTCTCTACTTATGTCTTACCATTGCAGAGTTCCCCGGGGACCTACGTTTTCATTTTAATCAGGGGATTCCCTTCTGGCACCATTTTGTACCGCCTGAGCCCATCAGGAGAAGACCTGAGAAAACAGACAGGATGGTCATTACAGTACTCATAAGGAAGGCCCCCTGCCATGCAGACACAGATGTTAGGTCCTCCCCCACCCCTTACCCATCAACCACAAAGTGAGCATCAGACTGCCATGTCATTTACGGGTTACCCTCATCCAAGACCACCATCATTAGGGATTACCCTTCATCCAAGACCACCATCATTAGGGGTTACCCTCATCCAAGACCCCCATCATTAGGGATACCCTCATCCAAGACCACCATCATTAGGGGTTACCCTCATCCAAGACCACCATCATTAGGGGTTACCCTCATCCAAGACCACCATCATTAGGGGTTACCCTCATCCAAGACCACCATCATTAGGGGTTACCTTCATCCAAGACACCATCATTAGGGGTTACCCTCATCCAAGACCACCATCATTAGGGGTTACCCTCATCCAAGACCACCATCATTAGGGGTTACCCTCATCCTAGACCACCATCATTAGGGATTACCCTCATCCAAGACCGCCATCATTAGGGGTTACCTTCATCCAAGACCACCATCATTAGGGGTTACCCTCATCCAAGACCGCCATCATTAGGGGTTACCCTCATCCAAGACCACCATCATTAGGGGTTACCTCATCCAAGACCACCATCATTAGGGGTTACCTTCATCCAAGACCACCATCATTAGGGGTTACCTTCATCCAAGACCGCCATCATTAGGGGTTACCCTCATCCAAGACCGCCATCAGGAGGGGACCTGAGGGTTACCCTCATCCAAGACCACCATCATTAGGGGTTACCCTCATCCTAGACCCCCATCATTAGGGGTTACCATCATCCAAGACCACCATCATTAGGGGTTACCTTCATCCAAGACCACCATCATTAGGGGTTACCTTCATCCAAGACCACCATCATTAGGGGTTACCTTCATCCAAGACCGCCATCATTAGGGGTTACCCTCATCCAAGACTGCCATCAGGAGAAGACCTGAGGGTTACCCTCATCCAAGACCACCATCATTAGGGGTTACCCTCATCCTAGACCCCCATCATTAGGGGTTACCCTCATCAAGACCACCATCATTAGGGGTTACCTCATCCAAGACCACCATCATTAGGGGTTACCCTCATCCTAGACCACCATCATTAGGGGTTACCCTCATCCAAGACCACCATCATTAGGGGATACCCTCATCCAAGAAACCACCATCATTAGGGGTTACCTTCATCCTAGACCACCATCATTAGGGATTACCCTCATCCAAGACCCCCATCATTAGGGGTTACCTTTCATCCAAGACCACCATCATTAGGGTTACCCTCATCCAAGACCACCATCATTAGGGGTTACCCTCATCCTAAGACCACCATCATTAGGGGTTACCCTCATCCAAGACCCCCATCATTAGGGGTTACCCTCATCCAAGACCGCCATCATTAGGGATACCCTCATCCAAGACCACCATCATTAGGGGTTACCCTCATCCAAGACCACCATCATTAGGGATACCCTCATCCAAGACCCCCATCATTAGGGATACCCTCATCCAAGACCCCCATCATTAGGGGTTACCCTCATCCAAGACCACCATCATTAGGGGTTACCCTCATCCAAGACCACCATCATTAGGGGTTACCCTCATCCAAGACCCCCATCATTAGGGGTTACCCTCATCCAAGACCACCATCATTAGGGGTTACCTCATCCAAGACCCCCATCATTAGGGATACCCTCATCCAAGACCACCATCATTAGGGGTTACCCTCATCCAAGACCACCATCATTAGGGTTACCCTCATCCTAGACCACCATCATTAGGGGTTACCCTCATCCAAGACCACCATCATTAGGGGTTACCTTCATCCAAGACCCCCATCATTAGGGGTTACCCTCATCCAAGACCTCCATCATTAGGGGTTACCCTCATCCAAGACCCCCATCATTAGGGGTTATACCTCATCCAAGACCCCCATCATTAGGGATACCTCATCCAAGACCCCCATCATTAGGGATACCCTCATCCAAGACCCCCCCCCCCTCCCGAGAAGAGCGACTCACCCACTGAGGTCACCAACTCCACATTGTCCGCCATCACCTCCTTGTAGAGCCGGCGCTGCCAACCCTGCAGACACGCCCACACAAGACCTCCTCCGAGAAATACACTGCGACGTCATCGAGGGTCACTGCCATCTGCAAGACACACCCGATTACTGGCTGGGGGAGGAGTCATTCCCGTCCTTGGGGTCCCCATCATAGAGAAGATGCGGGGTCATTCCCGTCCCTGGGTTGAAAAAATAGAGATGATGGAACTTCAGGGATGGGAATGACCCCATATCTTCTCAATGATGGACCCTAGGGACGGGAATGACTCCACATCCACATCTTCTCTATGACGGACCCCGGGGACGGGAATGACCCCGGGGATGGGAAAATGACTCTGCATCTTCTCTATGATGGACCCCGGGGACGGGGAATGACCCCGCATCTTCTCTATGATGGAACCCCGGGGACGGGAATGACCCCGCATCTTCTCTATGATGGAACCCCCGGGGACGGGAATGACCCCGCATCTTCTCTATGATGGAACCCCGGGACGGGAATGACCCCCATCTTCTCTATGATGGGACCCTCCGGGGACGGGAATGACCCCGCATCTTCTCTATGATGGAACCCCGGGGACGGGAATGACCCCGTATCTTCTCTATGATGGAACCCCGGGACGGGAATGACCCCCGCATCTTCTCTATGATGGACCCCGGGGACGGGAATGACACCGCATCTTCTCTATGATGGAACCCCGGGGACGTGAATGACACCGCATCTTCTCTATGATGGAACCCCGGGGACGGAATGACCCCGCATCTTCTCTATGATGGAACCCCGGGGACGGGAATGACCCCGCATCTTCTCTATGATGGAACCCCGGGGACGGGAATGACCCCGCATCTTCTCTATGATGGACCCCGGGGAATGGGAATGACCCCGCATCTTCTCCATGATGGACCCCGGGGGACGTGGGAATGACCCGCATCTTCTATATGATGGACCCCGGGGACGGGAATGACCCGCATCTTCTCTATGATGGACCCCGGGGATGGGAATGACCCGCATCTTCTCTATGATGGACCCCGGGAATGGGAATGACCCCCGCATCTTCTCTATGATGGACCCCGGGGGATGGGAATGACCCGCATCTTCTCTATGATGGACCCCGGGGACGGGAATGACCCCGCATCTTCTCTATGATGGGACCCCGGGGGGACCCGGGAATGACCCCGCATCTTCTCTATGATGGACCCCGGGGACGGGAATGACCCCGCATCTTCTCTATGATGGACCCCGGGGACGGGAATGACCCTGCATCTTCTCTATGATGGGACCCCGGGGACGGGAATGACCCGCATCTTCTCTATGATGGACCCCGGGGACGGGAATGACCCCGCATCTTCTCTATGATGGACCCCGGGGACGGGAATGACCCGCATCTTCTCTATGATGGGACCCCGGGGACGGGAATGACCCGCATCTTCTCTATGATGGACCCCGGGGACGGGAATGACCCGCATCTTCTCTATATGATGGACCCCGGGGACGGGAATGACCCCCGCATCTTCTCTATGATGGACCCCGGGGATGGGAATGACCCCCCATCTTCTCTATGATGGACCCCCGGGGACGTGAATGACCCGCATCTTCTCTATGATGGGACCCCGGGGACGGGAATGACCCCGCATCTTCTCTATGATGGGACCCCGGGGATGGGAATGACCCGCATCTTCTCTATGATGGACCCCGGGGACGGGAATGACCCCGCATCTTCTCTATGATGGACCCCGGGGATGGGAATGACCCGCATCTTCTATATGATGGGACCCGGGGACGGGAATGACCCCCGCATCTTCTATATGATGGGACCCCGGAGACGGGAATGACCCGCATCTTCTCTATGATGGGACCCCGGGGACGGGAATGACCCGCATCTTCTCTATGATGGACCCCGGGGACGGGAATGACCCCGCATCTTCTCTATGATGGACCCCGGGGACGGGAATGACCCGCATCTTCTCTATGATGGACCCCGGGGACGGGAATGACCCGCATCTTCTCTATGATGGGACCCCCGGGGACGGGAATGACCCGCATCTTCTCTATGATGGACCCCGGGGACGGGAAATGACCCCGCATCTTCTCTATGATGGACCCCGGGGACGGGAATGACCCGCATCTTCTCTATGATGGGACCCCGGGGACGGGAATGACCCCGCATCTTCTCTATGATGGACCCCGGGGACGGGAATGACCCCGCATCTTCTCTATGATGGAACCCCGGGGACGGGAATGACCCCGCATCTTCTCTATGATGGACCCCGGGGACGGGAATGACCCGCATCTTCTCCATGATGGACCCCGGGGACGTGAATGACCCCGCATCTTCTCTATGATGGACCCCGGGGATGGGAATGACCCGCATCTTCTCCATGATGGACCCCGGGGACGTGAATGACCCGCATCTTCTCTATGATGGACCCCGGGGACGGAATGACCCCGCATCTTCTCTATGATGGGACCCCGGGGATGGGAATGACCCGCATCTTCTCTATGATGGACCCCGGGGATGGGAATGACCCGCATCTTCTCTATGATGGACCCCGGGGACGGGAATGACCCGCATCTTCTCTATGATGGACCCCGGGGGATGGGAATGACCCGCATCTTCTCTATGATGGGACCCCGGGGATGGGAATGACCCGCATCTTCTCTATGATGGACCCCGGGGACGGGAATGACCCGCATCTTCTCTATGATGGGACCCCGGGGACGGAATGACCCGCATCTTCTCTATGATGGGACCCCGGGGACGTGAATGACCCGCATCTTCTATATGATGGGACCCCGGGGACGGGAATGACCCGCATCTTCTCTATGATGGGACCCCGGGGACGGGAATGACCCGCATCTTCTCTATGATGGACCCCGGGGACGGGAATGACCCCGCATCTTCTCTATGATGGGACCCCGGGGACGGGAATGACCCGCATCTTCTCTATGATGGACCCGGGGACGGGAATGACCCGCATCTTCTCTATGATGGACCCCGGGGACGGGAATGACCCGCATCTTCTCTATGATGGGACCCCGGGGACGGGAATGACCCCCGCATCTTCTCTATGATGGGACCCCGGGGACGGGAATGACCCCATCTTCTCTATGATGGACCCCGGGGACGGGAATGACCCGCATCTTCTCTATGATGGACCCCGGGGACGGAATGACCCCGCATCTTCTCTATGATGGACCCCGGGGATGGGAATGACCCGCATCTTCTCTATGATGGGACCCCCGGGGACGGGAATGACCCGCATCTTCTATATGATGGGACCCCGGGGACGGGAATGACCCGCATCTTCTCTATGATGGGACCCCGGGGACGGGACCATGACCTGCATCTTCTCTATGATGGACCCCGGGACGGGAATGACCCGCATCTTCTCTATGATGGACCCCGGACGGGAATGACCCCGCATCTTCTCTATGATGGACCCCGGGACGGGAATGACCCGCATCTTCTCTATGATGGACCCCGGGGACGGGAATGACCCGCATCTTCTCTATGATGGACCCCGGGACGGGAATGACCCGGAATAAGGGGAAGATATGGGCGTTGTGTCATCTCCATCCCCGGTATTTCCCCTCCCCCATGTACCGTGGCTCCTCCCCCTCTCTTACCTCCATGACCGGCGATGTCTCTGCTGTGGGCGGGGCCTCCTCTTTCCGCATTCTGACAGCGCCGAGCACCGAGGGATTCTGGGAGATGGGGGAGGAGCTGAACAGCCGACAGCCCGCCCACTGCCCGCCCAACACGTGCTGCGCCAAAACTTGTGGGAGTGGCTGGACACACCCAGCATCTCGGGATCCGCCTCCTCTATTGTACCTACTGATTGGTCTCTGCAGGGCGTGGGGCGGGGTTATCTGTCAGGTATTTTACTGAGTAGTGAGGACATAACTCCTCCCCTCCTATAGCTCCGCCCATAAATCGGTGATCCCCGGAGTACCCCCGACATTTCTCCATCCCCCCGACACCGATCTGTGTCCGATCCCACCATCCCCCACCATGACTATCCCCCACCATGCTCCTCCCACCATGACCATGACCATCCCCCACCATGCTCCGCCCACCATGCTCCGCCCCCCATGACCTCCTCCCACCATGGCCATCCCCCCACCATGCTCCTCCCCCACCATGACCATCCCTCCACCATGCTCCCCCCCACCCACCACCATGACCATCCCCCACCATGCCCATCCCCCACCATGGCCATCCCCCCACCATGCTCCTCCCACCATGACCATCCCTCCACCATGCTCCTCCCCACCATGCCCATCCCCCCCACCATGCTCCTCCCACCATGACCATCCCTCCACCATGTGACCACCATCCCCCACCATGACCATCCCCCACCATGCTCCTCCCACCATGACCATCCATGCACCCCCACCATGACTCCTCCCACCATGACCATCCCCCACCATGCTCCTCCCACCATGACCATCCCCCCACCATGCTCCCCCCACCATGACCATCCCCCACCATGCTCCTCCCACCATGACCATCCCCCACCATGCTCCTCCCACCATGACCATCCCCCACCATCCCCCACCATGACTCCTCCCACCATATGACCATCCCCTCCACCATGCTCCCCACCATCCCACCATGACCATCCTCCACCATCTCCCCATCCCATCCCCCGACCATGACCATCCCCCACCACCCCATGACCATGACCATCCTCCCACCATGACCATCCCCCACCATGCTCCTCCCACCATGACCATCCCCCCACCATGACCATCCCCCACATGCCTCCCACCGATGACCCACCCACCATGACCATCCCCCACCATGCTCCTCCCACCATGACCATCATCCTACCATTTACCATCCCCCAACAATGACCATCCCCCACTGATCCCACATCCTGACCATCCCCCACCCTGACTATCATGACCATCCATCTTCACCATCATCCTGACCATATCCATGACCCCTCCCACATGCCCCCCACCTGACCATCCCCCATGACCATCACCCCATGCCCCCACCCATGACCATCACCCATCCTGATCCATCCACCCCACAATGACCATCCCCCATCCTGACCATCCTCCCACCATGACCCCCCACCATGACCATCCCCCACCTGACCATCCCCCACCATGACCATCACCCCACCATGACCATCATCCCCCACCATGCCATCCCCACCACCATTCTACCATTGACCATCCCCCATCATGACCATCTCCCACAATGACATCACCTAACCATCACTCCCACCCTGACCATCACCCATGACCATGTCCTCCCACCATGACCATTCATCCTCCATCCCCAATGACCACCACCACCATCCAAATGACCCCATCCTGACCATCACCCCCAATGACCATCTAATGACCATCACCCAATCCTGACCCTGACACATCCCCAACCACAATGACCATCCACCATGACCATCACCCCAATCCTGACCATCATCCATCCCACAATGACCATCACCCCATCCTGACCATCACCCCACAATGACCATCACCCCATCCTGACCATCACCCCACTATGACCATCACCCCATCCTGACCATCACCCACAATGACCATCACCCATCCTGACCATCCTCCCACAATGACCATCACCCCACAATGGACATCATTCTTGACATCACCCCACAATGACCATTCATTGGACATCCATGACCATCACCCCACATCGATGACCATCATTCCTGACCATGGACATCACTATGACCATCACCCCATCCTGACCATCATTTTTGGACATGACCATCACCCCATTCTTTGGACCACAATGACCATCTTTTTGGACCCCATCCTGACCATCCTCCCACAATGACCATCACCTCATCCTGGACCATCACCCCCACACAATGACATCATCTCATCCTGGACCATCACCCCACAATGACATCATCATCCCACAATGACCATTTCTCCCATCAATGGACATCATTCCTGACCATCACCCCACAATGACATCATTCCACTTGGATCATCCCACAATGACCATCATTCCATCCTGGACCATCACCCCACTATGACCATTGGTCATCGATGGACAATCATGACCATCATCCACAATGACCATCACCCCATCCTGACATCATGGACATCATTCATCCTGGACCATCACCCCACTGGATGACCATCATTCTTCCTGACCATCATCCCACAATGACCATCACCCCATCCTGACCATCACCCCACTATGACCATCACCCCATCCTGACCATCCTCCCCAAATGACCATCATCCCACTATGACCATCCCCCCATCCTGACCATCACCCCACTTCTTTGACCATCACCCCATCCTGACCATCATCCCACAATGACCATTTGGACATCCTGATCATCATCCCACATGACCATCACCCTTCCTGACCATCACCCCACATGACCATTTGGACATCCTGACCATCACCCCACAATGACCATGCACATCATCCTGACCATCACCCCACATCGATGGACAATGACATCATCCCACAATGACCATTCCCCATCCATGACATCTTTGGACACCCACATGGACATCCATGTCCATTCACTATTGGACCATCATGGGACATTCATGACCATCATCCATCCTGACATCATTCATCCCACAATGACCATCATTTTGGACATCAATGACCATCACCCCATCCTGACCATCACCCCCATTTTACATCATTCATTGGACATCGATGACCATCATCCCACAATGGACCATCTCCCCATCCTGACCATCATTCCACTATGACATCCCACCCCATCCTGACATCACCCCACTATGACCACCACCCCACCCTGACCATCACCCCATCCTGACCATCATCGCACAATGACCATTCATTTTTCCTGACCATCACCCCATCCTTTGACCATCATCATCATCGCTATGACCATCACCCCATCCTGACCATCATCCCACAATGACCATCACCCCATCCTGACCATCACCCCACATGACCATCATCCCACAATGACCATCATCCCACAATGACCATCCCCCCATCCTGACCATCACCCCACAATGACCACCACCCCCATCCTGACCATCACCCCACTATGGGACCATCACCCATCCTGACCATCACCCCATCCTGACCATCATCCCACAATGACCATCACCCCATCCTGACCATCCTCCCACAATGACCATCACCTCATCCTGACCATCACCCCACAATGACCATCCCCCCATCCTGACCATCACCCCACAATGACCATCATCCCACTATGACCATGGACCCATTCTTGACCATCCCCCATCCTGACCATCATTCACCCACTATGACCATCACCCCATCCTGACCATCACCCCACTATGACCATCACCCCATCCTGACCATCACCCCACTATGTAGGCCATCACCCAATCCTGACCATCATCCCACAATGACCATCATCCCACAATGACCATCCCCCCCATCCTGACCATCGGGACATCTTCATTTCACTGGATGACCATCACCCCATCCTGACCATCATCCCAAATGACCATCACCTCATCCTGACCATCACCCCACAATGACCATCACCATCATTTTTTGGATCATCCTGACCATCACCCCACAATGACCATCACCTCATCCTGACCATCACCCCACAATGACCATCATTCTTTGGACATCCTGACCATTCTTTGGACAATGGACCATCATCCCATCAATGACCATCATCCCCATCAATGACCATCCTTTTTGGACATCGATGACATCATCCTGGACATCACCCCACAATGACCATCATCCCACTATGACCATCACCCCATGACCATCAACCCCATCCTGACCATCACCCCGATGACCATCACCCAATCCTGACCATCATCCCACAATGACCATGGACATTCCACAATGACCATCATTTTTTGGACCATCACCCCATCCTGACCATCACTCCACTATGACCATCACCCCATCCTGACCATCATCCCACAATGACCATCATCCCACAATGACCATCATCCACAATGACATCTCCCCATCCTGGCCATCACCCCACTATGACCACCACCCCATCCTTTACACCATCACCCCACTCATGACCACCACCCCATCCTGACCATCACCCCCATCCTGACCATCATCGCACAATGACCACCACCCCATCCTGACCATCACCCCATCCTGACCATCACCCATCGCACTATGACCATCACCCCATCCTGACCATCATCCACAATGACCATCACCCCATCCTGACCATCACCCCACTCGATGGACATCATCCCACAATGACCATCATCCCACAATGACCATCATGACAATCATTCTTTGGACATCCTGACCATCACCCCACATGATGGACATTCCCTTCCTGGACCATCACCCCATCCTGACCATCCTCCCACAATGACCATCATTCACATCCTGACCATAATCCCACATGACCATCACATCATCCTGACCATCATCCACAATGACCATCACCCCATCCTGACCATCCTCCCACATCCTGACCATCACCCCATCCTGACCACAAAATCCACAATGACCATCACCTCATCCTGGACCATCATTCACAATGACCATCCCCCCATGGACCATCATTCCACATCGATGACCATCATCCACTATGACCATCACCCCATCAATGACCATCATTCTTTGGACATCCTGACATCATTCACTTTGGACATCCCATCCTGGACCATCACCCCATCCTGACCATCACCCCCGGATCACCATCACCCCACTATGACCATCACCCAATCCTGACCATCATCACCATCAATGGACCATCATCCCACAATGACCATCCCCCCATCCTGGACATCACTGGACACACTATGTCCATCACCCCATCCTGACCATCATCCCACAATGACCATCATTCCACAATGACCATCCCCCCATCCTGACCATCACCCCACTATGACCATCACCCCATCCTGACCATCATCGCACAATGACCATCACCCCATCCTGACCATCCCCCACAATGACCATCACCCACATCTCCTGACCATCACCCCAGTAATGACCATCACCCCATCCTGACCATCCTCCCACAGTGACCATCACCCATCCTGACCATCCACCCACAATGACCATCACCCCATCCTGACCATCCTCCCACAATGACCATCCCATCCTGACCATCATCCCACTATGACCATCACCCCATCCTGACCATCCCCCACAATGACCATCACCACATCCTGACCATCACCCCACAATGACCATCACCCCATCCTGACCATCCTCCCACAATGACCATCACCCCATCCTGACCATCATCCCACTATGACCATCCCCACCCCATCCTGACCATCCACCCCACAATGACCATCACCCCATCCTGACCATCATCCCCACAATGACCATCATCCACACAATCCTGACCATCACCACACAATGACCATCACCCCATCCTGACCATCAATCCCACTATGACCATCACCCCATCCTGACCATCACCCCCACAATGACCATCACCCCACTATGACCATCACCCCATCCTGACCATCATCCCACAATGACCATCACCCCATCCTGACCATCATCCCACCAATGACCATCACCCCATCCTGACCAGTCATGCCACCCATCACCCCATCCTGACCATCACCCCACTATGACCATCACCCCATCCTGACCATCCACCCCACATGACCATCACCCCACTCATGACCATCATCCCATCCTGACCATCAACCCCACAATGACCATCACCCACTATCCCCATCACCCCATGACCCATCCCCAATGGACCATCCCATCCTGACCATCACCCCATCTATGACCATCACCCATACAACTGACCATTTCCCAAATCCTGACCTCATCCATCAATGACCATCACCCACTGACATCCCCACCATGACCATCCTCCCACAATGACCATCACCACATCCTGACCATCATCCCACTCACATGACCACCATTGCCTCACATATGACCATCACCCCACATTGACCATCCTCCACAAATGCACCATCACCCCACATCATTCACCAAATGACAATGCCATCCTTGACCATCACCCATCCTGACCATCACCCCACTAACCTCACCCATCCTGACCATCACCCCAATCCTCTCCCACCTCACACTCCCGCCATTGACACAATCATCCCCACAATGACCATCACCCACATGACCATCACCCACATCATGACCATCACCACCATCCATGACCATCACCCACCATCCACCCATCCTGACCATCCAATCCCACCATTGACCATTCCACAATGACCATCATCCCACATATGACCATCACCCCCTGGCCCCCACCCATGACCACCATCCCATCACTGAACATCACCCCACAATGACCATCAACATCCTGACCATCACCCCATCATGACATCAACATCCACACAATGACATCCCACCATCCTGATGTCCAATCACCCCATTGACCACATGCACCCTTCACATGAACCATCACCCTTGGGTTTGATTTGAACTGACTATGGGAATCCCAAGACCATGACCCAGCTGACCACACCCCGACCACATACCCATTGACACCATCATTCACAATGGTGACCATGCACCACACATCCTGACCATACACATTATGCCACCATGGACTTCACTGACACATCACCCCATCCTGACCATCATCTCCACAATAGACCATTCACCCCATCCTGACCATCCACATCCCACTGTTGACCATGACACCAATCCTGACCATCCCACCCGACACTGACCATCACCCCATCCACTGACCAATGTCCCCCACAATGACCATCACCCCCATCCTGACCATCACCCCACAATGACCATCACCACATCCTGACACCCCAGTATGACCATCACCCATCCTGACCATCCTCCCACAGTGACCATCACCCCAATCCTGACCATCCTCCCACAATGACCATCAAGGTGGACGCCCCATCCTGACCATCCTCCCACAATGACCATCACCCCATCCTGACCATCATCCCACTATGACCATCACCCCATCCTGACCATTCCCCTCCCCACAATGACCATCACCCACAATCCTGACCATCACCCCACATGACCATCACCCCATCCTGACCATCCTCCCATCAATGACCATCACCCCATCCTGACCATCATCCCACTATGACCATCACCCCATCCTGACCATCCTCCCACAATGACCATCACCACATCCTGACCATCACCCCCCACAATGACCATCACCCCATCCTGACCATCCTCCCACAATGACCATCACCCCATCCTGACCATCCTCCCACAATGACCATCACCACATCCTGACCATCACCCCCACAATGACCATCACCCCACTATGACCATCACCCCATCGTATGACCATCATCCCACTATGACCATTCACCCCATCCTGACCATCATCCCCACAATGACCATCACCCCATCCTGACCTGTCATCCACTATGACCATCACCCCATCCTTCCATCACCCCACTATGACCATCACCCCATCCTGACCACCACCCCATCCTGACCATCATCCCACACTGACCATCACCCCAACCCATCCTGACCATCACCCCACAATGACCATCACCCCATCCTGACCACCACCCCATCCTGACCATCATCCCCACATGACCATCACCCATCCTGACCATCACCCCACTATGACCATCACCCCACAATGACCATCACCCCATCCTGACCATCATCCCACAATGACCATCATCCACTATGACCATCCCCCCACCATGGACCATGATCCCCCATCCATGATGGACCGTCCTCTCATGGCTTTGACCATCACCCCACATGACCATTCTGTTACACCGTGTCCACCTCATTGGCCCCATGGTAATATCATGTTCCATCCTTGGAATCCCACAAGGTGGACCGTTGTATGCTGCCAATGACCATCACACCCCACAGATGGACGCATCACCCCATCATGAATGTTCCACAATGGTAATGATAACCTTCATCCTTTGGATGAAAGAAGTGTTTCCTTTATCAAGGAATGATCCCCTGGACGGATCACCCCATGAATGTTCCTTGTATGACCATCAGATCATCCTGGACGCGTGTTGGATGAATCCCCCCACACTGTTTTGGAATGATAAGGTGGACACCCGTGTTGGATGAATGTTCCTCCCAAATGACATGATTTACCCCACCCTGACCATCGCCCACCATAACCATGAATGTTCCTGACTATGGAATGAAGATGGACACCCCATCCTGGATTCATAGCCTGACCATCACCCACATGACCATCACCCCATGTTCCTTCCCATAAGGACGCGTGTTGGATGAATGTTCCTTGTATGGAATGATAAGGGGACGCGTGTTGGATGAATGTTCCTTGTATGGAATGATAAGATGGACGCGTGTTGGATGAATGTTCCTTGTATGGAATGATAAGGTGGACGCGTGTTGGATGAATGTTCCTTGTATGGAATGATAAGGTGGACGCGTGTTGGTGTGGAATGTTCCTTGTATGGAATGATAAGATGGACGCGTGTTGGATGAATGTTCCTTGTATGGAATGATAAGATGGACGCGTGTTGGATGAATGTTCCTTGTATGGAATGATAAGATGGACGCGTGTTTGGATGAATGTTCCTTGTATGGAATGATAAGGTGGACGCGTGTTGGATGAATGTTCCTTGTATGGAATGATAAGATGGACGCGTGTTGGATGAATGTTCCTTGTATGGAATGATAAGATGACGCGTGTTGGATGAATGTTCCTTGTATGGAATGATAAGATGGACGCGTGTTGGATGAATGTTCCTTGTTTGGAATGATAAGGTGGACGCGTGTTGGATGAATGTTCCTTGTATGGAATGATAAGGTGGACGCGTGTTGGATGAATGTTCCTTGTATGGAATGATAAGAATGGACCGTGTTGGATGAATGCTCCTTGTTTGGAATGATAAGATGGACGCGTGTTGGATGAATGTTCCTTGTATGGAATGATAAGATGGACGCGTGTTGGATGAATGTTCCTTGTATGGAATGATAAGATGGACGCGTGTTGGATGAATGCTCCTTGTATGGAATGATAAGATGGACGCGTGTTGGATGAATGCTCCTTGTATGGAATGATAAGATGGACGCGTGTTGGATGAATGTTCCTTGTATGGAATGATAAGGTGGACACGTGTTGGATGAATGTCCTTGTATGGAATGATAAGGTGGACGCGTGTTGGATGAATGTTCCTTGTATGGAATGATAAGGTGGACGCGTGTTGGATGAATGTTCCTTGTATGGAATGATAAGATGGACGCGTGTTGGATGAATGTTCCTTGTTTGGAATGATAAGATGGACGCGTGTTGGATGAATGTTCCTTGTATGGAATGATAAGATGGACGCGTGTTGGATGAATGTTCCTGTATGGAATGATAAGGTGGACGCGTTCTGGATGAATGTTCCTGTATGGAATGATAAGATGGACGCGTGTTGGATGAATGTTCCTTGTATGGAATGATAAGATGGACGCGTGTTGGATGAATGTTCCCCATTGTATGGAATGATAAGATGGACGCGTGTTGGATGAATGTTCCTTGTATGGAATGATAAGATGGACGGTGTTGGATGAATGTTCCTCGTATGGAATGATAAGATGGACGCGTGTTGATGATGTTCCTCAATGGAATGATAAGATGGACGCGTGTTGGATGAATGTTCCTTGTATGGAATGATAAGATGGACGCGTGTTGGATGAATGTTCCTTGTTGGAATGATAAGATGGACGCGTGTTGGATGAATGTTCCTTGTAAATGATAAGATGGACGCGTGTTGGATGAATGTTCCTTGTATGGAATGATAAGATGGACCGTGTGTTGGATGAATGTTCCTTGTATGGAATGATAAGATGGACGCGTGTTGGATGAATGTTCCTTGTATGGAATGATAAAGATGGACGCGTGTTGGATGAATGTTCCTTGTATGGAATCATAAGAGGACCGCGTGTTGGATGAATGTTCCTTGTATGGAATGATAAGATGGACGCGTGTTGGATGAATGTTCCTTGTTTGGAATGATAAGATGGACGCGTGTTGGATGAATGTTCCTTGTATGGAATGATAAGATGGACGCGTGTTGGATGAATGTTCCTTGTATGGAATGATAAGATGGACGCGTGTTGGATGAATGTTCCTTGTACGGAATGATAAGATGGACGCGTGTTGGATGAATGTTCCTTGTATGAATGATAAGATGGGACGCGTGTTGGATGAATGTTCCTTGTATGGAATGATAAGATGGACGCGTGTTGGATGAATGTTCCTTGTATGAAATGATAAGATGGACGCGTGTTGGATGAATGCTCCTTGTATGGAATGATAAGATGGACGCGTGTTGGATGAATGTTACTTGTATGGAATGATAAGATGGACGCGTGTTGGATGAATGTTCCTTGTATGGAATGATAAGATGTGACGCGTGTTGGATGAATGTTCCTTGTATGGAATGAAAAGATGGACGCGTGTTGGATGAATGTTCCTTGTATGGAATGATAAGATGGACGCGTGGTTGGATGAATGTTCCTTGTTGGAATGATAAGATGGACCGTGTTGGATGAATGCTCCTTGTATGGAATGATAAGATGGACGCGTGTTGGATGAATGCTCCTTGTATGGAATGATAAGATGGACGCGTGTTGGATGAATGTTCCTTGTTTGGAATGATAAGATGGACGCGTGTTGGATGAATGTTCCTCGTATGGAATGATAAGATGGACGCGTGTTGGATGAATGTTCCTCGTATGGAATGATAAGGTGGACGCGTGTTGGATGAATGTTCCTCGTATGAATGATAAGATGGACGCGTGTTGGATGAATGTTCCTTGTTTGGAATGATAAGATGGACGCGTGTTGGATGAATGTTCCTTGTTTGGAATGATAAGATGACGCGTGTTGGATGAATGTTCCTTGTATGGAATGATAATGGACGCGTGTTGGATGAATGTTCCTTGTATGGAATGATAAGATGGACGCGTGTTGGATGAATGTTCCTCGTTTGGAATGATAAGATGGACGCGTGTTGGATGAATGTTCCTTGTACGGAATTATAAGATGGACGCGTGTTGGATGAATGTTCCTTGTACGGAATGATAAGATGGACGCGTGTTGGATGAATGTTCCTTGTACGGAATGATAAGATGGACGCGTGTTTGATGAATGTTCCTTGTTTGGAATGATAAGATGGACGCGTGTTGGATGAATGTTCCTTGTTTGAATGATAAGATGGACGCGTGTTGGATGAATGTTCCTCGTATGGAATGATAAGATGGACGCGTGTTGGATGAATGTTCCTTGTACGGAATTATAAGATGATGGACGCGTGTTGGATGAATGTTCCTTGTACGGAATGATAAGATGGACACCAGTGTTGGATGAATGTTCCTTGTACGGAATGATAAGATGGACGCGTGTTGGATGAATGTTCCTTGTACGGAATGATAAGATGGACGCGTGTTGGATGAATGTTCCTTGTACGGAATTATAAGATGGACGCGTGTTGGATGAATGTTCCTTGTACGGAATGATAAGATGGACGCGTGTTGGATGAATGTTCCTTGTACGAATGAATGAAGATGGACGCGTGTTGGATGAATGTTCCTTGTACGGAATGATAAGATGAACGCGTGTTGGATGAATGTTCCTTGTACGGAATTATAAGATGGACGCGTGTTGGATGAATGTTCCTTGTACGGAATGATAAGATGGACGCGTGTTGGATGAATGTTCCTTGTACGGAATGATAAGATGGACGCGTGTTTGGATGAATGTTCCTTGTACGGAATGATAAGATGGACGCGTGTTGGATGAATGGAATGATAAGATGGACGCGTGTTGGATGAATGTTCCTTGTATGGAATGATAAGATGGACGCATGTTGGATGAATGTTCCTTGTATGGAATGATAAGATGGACACGTGTTGGATTAATGTTCATTGTATGGAATGATAAGATGGGCACGTGTTGGATGAATGTTCCTTGTATGGAATGATAAGATGGACACGTGTTGGATGAATGTTCCTTGTATGGAATGATATGATGGACACATGTTGGATGAATGTTCCTTGAATGGAATGATAAGATGGACGCGTGTTGGATGAATGTTCCTTGTATGGAATGATAAGATGGACGTATGTTGGATGAATGTCCCTTGTATGGAATGATAAGGTGGACATGTGTGAGGGTTCCTGGGTGGTGCTCACCTCATGAAAGAAGTATCCATGGCTGGACAAACCTCTGCTTCCCTGGACTATCAGCCAGCAGTCTGCACTAGGACCCTGCTGCCAATACCCCCAGTGGAGTCCAGAGGTCTTCATGGGACCTGATCACCAGGAAATAGGTCTCCATTCTGTGGTTGATCTGCAGCCTGTTGAAGAGGTTCCCTCAGGTCCTTGTTCCTGTTCCTAGTCATGTGAATGTTCTTAGCACTGTGACTAAGACTCAGGTCCCTAGGCCCCTTGGCTGAGGATGCCGCACTGGTCCAAGGCAGATTCCTAAGACCAAGTTTTTGGATCAAGCTTAGGTAGGTTTGCAAAGTTTTCCTGTGTCAGACCTGTAACATACATGTAGGAGTGGATAGATGTGAGATTTGAGTGGACCTCAGTAACATCTTCATGTGTTTGGATTGATGGGTTCCTGGTTTTTTTTTTTGATTTTCTGGTGTTCATGTGTACCATCTGTGGTTACAGTATACCCTCATCCCTGCCTACCTCTGTATGGGTGTCTCTCACTCACCCCATTTCCACCTTCAATTCGTCTCACATCAATGTAGGGTTGAGTTTTTCTACGTGTCTCGGGTCATGTAATGGTCTGCTGGGATATTATAAGATCAAGTGTAGTATCTGTTCTTATCAGTTTTCGGGAGGAAGAAGGCTGGTTCTCACTTGCCTTCAGGGCTGGGCTTTTTGGCTCGGAATAGAGGAACTTTTTTTATTCCAGACAACAGCCCCACCATTGTCTAGCACATTGCCCTTTTGGTTGCACTTATCCGCTTCCCCCTCATCTTTTTCATGTGGACTGGGTCACTTGCACTTTCTCAATTGCTGGTATTACTAGACTAGATTCTCGGACTTGCCTTGAAAGTCTTGGTGGAGGGGCACATGGCCTCCTGGTCAAGGTCTCCCATTGGAGGAGCCCCACCTAGTACTTTGATTGGCCTTGCTTTGGGTGGCCTCCCAAAAAAAAGAGGTCTGCCTGGTTTTGGCCAGCTGGACCATGAGTACCCCAGTTCCCATCAGGAGCCTTGCACCTTGGGGGATCAGGGCTAGGGGGTCCTTTCCTCTCGGAAGAGGACCATGTGTACACCTTCTGCATATTTTTGTGTGCTCACTTTTTGTATGCACCGGAAATATGTTTTTTGAATGGGTTTCACTACACCGCAGAGCTTCAAAGAAAAGAATTGTGCTATGAGGACTCTAACATCCCATTGTTGTCTCCCTGCGAGATTGGTCATCTGACCACGAAACCTTTTTTTCTCATCATGGATCCTCCTTTCCTGGATACTGTGGGCTAGGAGTATAAAACCTTTGCCTTGATTGGAATTATTGGCCACCTCTACGTGTTCATGTTCTGACATACTCTATACACGTTCTACATGTACATGGAGGAGCCGGGTATCGTACTTGTACTGATCTCAGTCATACAGTAAGAATTTAATTCTCCTAGATGGCTTGGAGGGGACATCAGAGCAGACATCAGAGCAGACATTGGAGGGGACATCAGAGCAGACATTGGAGGGGACATCAGAGCAGACATTGGCAGGGGACATCGGAATGTGCATCAGAGGGGAGACATTGGGGAGAACATTGGAGAAAACATCAGAGAGACATTGGAGGGGACATCAGAGCAGACATTGGAGGGGACATCAGAGCAGACATTGGAGGGGACATCGGAATGTGCATCAGAGGGGAGACATTGGAGGGGAGAAAACATCGAGAGACATGGAGGGGACATCAGAGCAGGGAGGGGACATCAGAGCAGACATTGGGGGGACATCAGAACATTGGAGGGGACAAATGTGCATCAGAGAGGAGACATTGGGGAGGGGACATCAGAGAGACATTGGAGGGGACATCAGAGCAGACATTGGAGGGGACATCAGAGCAGACATTGGAGGGGATATCAGAGCAGACATTGGAGGGGACATCAGAGCAGACATTGGAGTGGACATCGGAATGTGCATCAGAGGGGAGACATTGGGAGAACATTGGAGAAAACATCAGAGGGAGGCATCATAGAGGAAGTCAGGGGGATATGGGGTGGGCACATCCAAAAGAACATCAGAGGGAATATTGGAGAGTATATCAGAAAGGGGACATCGGAGAGGAAATTGGAGGAGACATCACAGAGTACATCAGAGGTAATATTGGAGGGGACTTCAGACGACATCAGACGGAACATTGGAGAGTACATCAGAGAGGACATGGCAGGGAACATCAGAGAGGAGATCAGAGTGGGCTTTGGAGGGGAGATCAGAGGACATCAGAAGGAACATCCAAGGGGAGTTCGGAGAGGACATCAGATATAATCGGAGAGAACATCCAATGGGACTTCAGAGAGTACTGTACATTGTAGCATGCATCAGTGGGGAGAACATTAGAGAAAACATGAGAGGGGGGCATCAGAGAGGCTATCAGAGGGGGGGGACATAGGTGGGAACATTGAAAAGAACATCAGAGGCAAGATTAGAGAGTATATCAGAGAAAGGACATCGAAGAGGAAATCTGAGGAGACATCAGAGGGGACGTCAGAGAGGACAATGGAGGGAACATCGGAGAGTACATCAGAGGTAACATTGTAAGGGACTTCAGAGAGGACATCAGAGGGAACATCAGAGAGTATGTCAGAGAGGACATTGGAGGGAACATTAAAGGGGACTTTGTAGAAGACATCAGAGGATACATCGGAGGGAACTTTAGAGGGGACTTCAGAGATCAGAGGGGACTTTGGAAGGGAGATCAGATGAGACATCAGAGGGAACATCAAAGGGGAGTTAAGAGAGGGTAGCAGAGGGAAAATTTATGGAATATCCAAAGGGACGTTGTAGAGGACATCAGAGGATACATCGGAGGGAACTTTGGAGAGGAGATCACAGGGGACTTCAGAGAGCACATTGAAGGGAACATCAGATAGTACTTCAGAGGGAACATAAGAGGGGAATTCAGAGAGGAGATCAGAAGGGACTTTGGAGGGGAGATCAGAGAGGACATCAGAGGGAACATCCAAGGGGATTTTGGAGAGGACATTGGAGGGAAAATTGGAGGGAACATCCAAGGGGACTTCAGAGTGTGCATTAGAGGGGAGACCATTAGGGAGAACATTGGAGAAAACATCAGAGGGGGGCATCAGGGAGGATATCAGAGGGGGGGGGGGACATAGGTGGGAACATTGAAAAGAATATCAGAGGTAATATTGGAGAGTGTATCAGAGAGGGGACATTAGAGAGGAAATTGAAGGAGACATCAGAGGGGACTTTAAAGAGAACATCAGAGAGGACAATGGAGGGAACAGAGGAGAGTAAAATAGAGGTGACATTGGAGGGAACATCGCAGAGTACATCAGAGGAGATTTCCGAGGAGACTCTGGAAGAAACATCCAAGGGGACATCAGAGGATACATTGGAGAGAACATCAGAGGGGATTTCGGAGAGAGGACATCAGAGGGGATTTCGGAGAGGACATCTGAGGGAACCTCAGAGAGGACATCAAAGGAAACACTGAAGAGCACACTGGAAAGGACATCAGAGGGAACATCGCAAAGTACATCAGAGGGGATTTCCGAGGAGACACTGGAGGGAACATCCAAGGGGACTTTGTAGAGGACATCAGAGTGGATTTCAGAGAGGACATCGGAGGGATTTCGGAGAGGACATCGGAGGGAACCTCAGAGAGGACATCAAAGGAAACACTGAAGAGCACACTGGAAAGGACATCAGAGGGGACATCAAAGAGAACATCAGAGGGGGCAATGGAGGGAACATTGCAGAGTATATCAGAGGAGATTTCTGAGGAGACACTGGAGGGAACATCCAAGGGGACTTTGTAGAGGACATCAGAGGGGATTTCAAATAGGACATCGGAGGGAACCTCGGAGAGGACATCAAAGGAAACACTGGAGAGCACACTGGAAAGGACATCAGAGGGGACATCAAAGAGAATGTTGTAGGGAAACACTGGAGTGCACATCTGAGAGAAAACATGGGAGGGGGGGCGCTGTTCTCCTGGCACAGATGGGAGAATGTTCTTCTACCCCAGGCCTGTAGACTGCTCTCAGGAAGAACTCAAACGGTGTGAGGCAGATGGTACCTCAGTGATCTCATCAGTTCCTTACAGCGATTGGCTGAGTGTTGGAGAATGTTCACGCCCATCTCTGTGTGTTTAAGTTTAATCTGCTTTTATTTTTCTTTCCCTGGTTCCCCCCTACCCTCTCATCAACATTATAATAAAAAAACATTTTTAAATAAAGCTTTTCCATTTTCATTATATACCTTATTTTATATTCATTGATGTCATCATCACTGCGTTTCCCAATGCGTTTCTCTATGCAACATGACAGCATCCTGCCTCAGTACTCCTCTCAGGAACCATCAGTCCTGATGCAAGCAGTGGGAGGAGTTATGCAAATATCAAAATGTCTTGATGGGTGGAGTCAGGCTGGAGGAGTGGGCAGTCCCAGGCAGGCTACATTTGCATGCACCCAGGATAACGCCCACATGTGAGAGTGCACCGCCATGAATGGAAGAACTGAACCATGTTGGAGGATTGAAGGGTTTTGAACGTTTTGGTTTCTCGGGTGGCTATGAAACGAGAGATTCGTGTGGAATGATTGGCTTAGAATTTATTATAATAAAGAACAATGCAGAACAGGATGCGCTAAGCCCTCCCCCCCCCCCCCCCCCCCCAGCCCTGTAGATGTTCCGGAAGTTTCCTCGGCACCCAATCAGAAGAGATCAGATATATATGGAGGCGGGTCGTAGGTGTCAGCAGGCAAACTCCTTGATGGACCCTACAGGCGGGTGACGAGGTAAGAGGTGCGGTGAGCATCGAGTGCAGTATGGGCTGCCCCGCAGTGTATAGCGTGGATCCTACAGAGAGAAACAAGAGAAGGTGAGACTGGAAGGGTGGAGAGGTGAAGGAAGGGGGGGGGGGGAGAGAAGGGGATGAGGGGGGGGTAAAGGTGAGCACAGAAGGACATCCCAACACCCTAATCTGTTTCCCCCAATCACCATCTTCTAGGAGAGGTCACGGTCTACCCAGAACCCAGGATCTGCCCTCATCCCATGTATGGGGCCCAAAGGATCAAACTGATTCCTCTGTAATGATCATCAAATGGGAAGCCCAAAGCTAGAGCGGATCTGACTGGAGGGGCAGGACCTCCAGGGTGGATGTCACTGAAGGGCCAGGACCTCCGAGTCGGATCGGACTGGAAGGTCAGGATCTCTAGAATGGATCTGACAGGAGGGTCAGTACATCTGGGGTAGATCTTCTGGCTTGATCGCACAGAACTCAGCACCACATGATAGAGAGTAGGTGAGGAACCTGGCTCATACAGGCTCCTAAAAGGGTCAGTACGTCTGGGGTGGATCTGGCTGGAGGGTCCCTACCTCCAGGGTGGATCTGGCTGGAGGCTCCCTACCTCCAGGGTGGATCTGGCTGGAGGGTCCCTACCTCCAGGGTGGATCTGGCTGGAGGGTCCCTACCTCCAGGGTGGATCTGGCTGGAGGGTCCCTACCTCCAGGGTGGATCTGGCTGGAGGGTCCCTACCTCCAGGGTGGATCTGGCTGGAGGGTCCCTACCTCCAGGGTGGATCTGGCTGGAGGGTCCCTACCTCCAGGGTGGATCTGGCTGGAGGGTCCGTACCTCCAGGGTGGATCTGGCTGGAGGGTCCCTACCTCTGGATCTGGAGGGTCCGTACCTCCAGGGTGGATCTGGCTGGAGGGTCCGTACCTCCAGGGTGGATCTGGTTGGAGGGTCCGTACCTCCAAGGTGGATCTTCTGACTCAGTCTTACAATACTCTACACCACGTGATGAAGAGCAGATGAGGAACCTGGATGGCACAGTCACCTAAGTCTTGCCAGGTTCTAACCATAAAGGACCAAGGTAAGTGGTGGGATTCCATGTCTACCCTCTAGTGGCCAGCACTGTAGGTACCATAGAGGTAAGTACATGCTGAGCATAGAGATCCAGGGAATTAGTTCCATTAGAATCCACCACTCAGAAGACCCAGAACCAACACTGACACTGCCAGTCCGGGCCCTAACCCTGGAAGGAGATTTTCATTGGGAGTCGAGGCTGAGACCCCAGTCAGTGAGGAGGATAGTACATGACGGGAACCCTCCACCCATATCCATCACTTCTACACCCCCGCAGTAACTACCTGGGGTTATGAATGTGCCCCAGGGTGGGGCTGGACAAGACATCGGGGCTCCCCTGAAAGACAAAGAGAGGTGAGATGAGAGAGAGGCACCAGGTACCGGGGGGCTATGGACTTCATAACACCCCCAGCACACAACACAAGGATTCCACCCCCAACACACAGGTCCACCTGTTAGGGATCGCTCACGTTGCCAATGTCATACTGAGTTCCTGAGCCGATCTCCTCTTCCCACACAAATGATTGTCTAAGGTGACCTCCAGATATCAGACAAACTCCATATCATCCAGCTCTGTATTCAGCCAATGTTTCGGTTTTGAATGGAGTGTGTTGGGGGTTAGGACCTCTGTCAGGTTTAGATTTCTGTTACCCAACTCTGTTCTAGTGTCACCGAGACAGGAAGTGATGGAAAACCCTCCAATGGGGACACCTGACTAAGAGGGATGTTTCTTCTCACTTCCTGTGATCAGACCAGGACAGGAAGTGAAGGGAGATCTCCTTTAATGGGGCTCTGACAAGGACTCTGGCCATTCCTGAATGTCACACATCTATAGACACCCATACGATGAATCTCCAAGCTGGAGGGAGGGGCATCCTCTGAGCCAATCAGGTCATATTTTCGCTCATCCAGAGAGAAGATCATCTCGAATGATGAGGACATTCTATTAGTACGGTGCCTGGGGGGAGGCCATATGTTCCTTCTCTATGTTCTCAAAGAGGGGGGAGGTTTAGATCTGGTGTGCTCCTTGATGGACACTTTCCGACGTATCAGCACCCCAATACCACTGACCAGGTGTGGTCACAATATCCACCCTGTCCCGTCCCATGAGGTGCCCAGTCAGAAAACCACCAGCCGAGTCCTTAGACACCAAACATGCCGGTAAAATCTGGGGGAGTTGGTAATGTTGGGGTCTTTTTATGGTGCGCTGGTTCTGGTAGGTGGACTGTGTCAGCAATAAATTCTATGTAGCCTAGACCATCGCTCTCAGGGTTCGAGGATTATGAAAATCCTACCCGAGCCAATGAGGTGATAAGCAGTGCCCTACCCCTCCCATCCATAGTCTGAGCTGGTTGGAGCAATCTGTGGGGTACAACGATGGAGCTCAACATCATATCTGGGGGGGTGTCCCATCAACATGGGGGATGGGCCATGGGTCCAAGTCGTCATTTTTCTGTTATCTTTTATCCTTCACTGTTTGCTGGCTGTAGGTCTCACGGTTTGCCCCTTTCTGGAACCGTTTCTTCGTGCTGCACCCCACCTCGGGGTATTCAATATCAAAATGAATAAGTCAGGTTTTGATTGCTCTAAAGCCATGGTTGTCGTCCTTATTGAGACCAGCCCCTGGGACATCCCTCCAAAACCTTCCATGCCCCAACCGTACAGAATAAAGTCCACACTCAAAAAGTACAAGCATGCAAAATGTATACTGATTGAGAGTCACTGTGGGGGATGGGGGTCCTGGTGGGGGTTAGGGGACTCTGTGGAAGACGTGGTAGGCCTGTAGGGGATGAGGTTTCTGGATGGAGCTTTTTGGAGATGGGGGGACCAGTCAAGAGGCTGGAGACTTTGCAGAGACTGACTGGCAAACTGCTGAGGGCTGGGGCACACTCGGGGACATTTTTGTAGGTACTATGGGGAGCTGGAGGCCCTGCAGTAGGCCAGAGGGCACTGTGGGAGGTTGGAGAGTACTGTGGAGGGTTGAGGGGGACTGCATTACACTATGGGAGGTTGGGGGATGTGCAGCAGGCCAAGGCTCCATGGTTCGGAACTGCTCTGATGAACACATATCTACAGAGGTTCTTCAGTGACTGCTGTGTTGTTCATGGTTGGTATGGAACTTGGAGTTCTTCTGATAATTTGCCAGCATGCTGGTTGAGTTGGATGACGGGAGATGGAATACAATATCTCACGCATTGCCTGTCCCTCTACTCTCTAAGTAACCCCTGTCCATGCTTTGGTGGCAGTATTGCCTGGATTAAGTCACTGAACCTCCTATTATAGGTTAGAGTTCCACATGAGGAGGAACCAGTCATCAAAAAAAACTTCTCAGGCCAGGTTTTTTTTTTTTTTTTTTTAAAGAGCCATTTTTGAAAACAGTTGTCCCCTTTCTTGTTTTTCATTTTCTATATTGGAGGAATGCTTGGAGATTGATCGCTGCAGGCTATGAGAGATCAGTACGGCTGACAATATGAGGACCCAGTGCACTGCTAGGGAAGGAGGAGAAGAATGTACCATGGCGTGGAAGCCCAACAGTGGTGCTCCAGCTTACTGCATGGAACCGTGGGACCCTTCTGGTAGGCAAAAGTGCAAAGGGACGGTTGTCTCTGAAAGCATCCCTGCAGCTTATGGGAACCGATGACCCCAATTTGAGCCTTTAGCTCGTTTTTCGGTTACATCAAGCTGAGAGACCACAGCCTGGAAATGGTCAGACTTCGCTATGATGTGGCATCCGGAGCCGGGCCTACACCCGGGGGAGATCTGGGATGGGGGTTGTCTGCAATTGTAATGAGCATGTTGGAGGCCGTTGTCCAGAGAGTATGAGGTACAGCCCACCAAGCTAATATGGGGTTGTTTTTTCGGGAGGAAATAGGAGGATCATCCTCAGAAATCAACCATTATGACGGGCAATTATTGTGAGAACTCCAAAGTGTAATATTCCGCCCATGCAGACACAAGTAGAGGCTGATAAACACCATAAACACCAACAGCGTGTGAGGAACCTTGCTCCTCACACCTCTCAGCAGACTCCATGGACCACACTATGCAATCCATACAGGATCAGCTGCTTACCAGTCTACATTAAATACCTCCAGTAGAGGAAAGTGAGGTCAGTCATTTAGTTGTCCTGTCTAGAAAAGAGGTTCAGATCACAAGACGGCTGAACAGAACCGTATGAGGGACAGTCTACTATGACATATATATGTATCCGGACATGAGATTTGCACACAGCTGACACTCTAATAATTCATCACCGTCTCTGCCCGTCTCTCTCTTCTCACTACAAACGTCTTGTGTGATTACCAGATTGTCAAGTTCCCTGTTCTGGGACTTCTTCCTCTTCTGGAGATAGCCGAGCGCTTTATCCCGTAACACCTGGGAGAATATACGGATAGATGAGGCAATACGTACCCTAGGTTTGTCCCGGAATGTCGGGTCTTTGTTCTGTCATATTTCTCACCTCATACAGATAATCGAAGATCTCCAGGATGGTGAGGATACTGGCCCCGATGAATAGACCCATCTGACCTCCAATGTCACCTGGCAAACGACAACCACATCATTCTGTGGCCCAAAAAGGACTACACAATTTTGCCCAATGTTTCCTTAGGGGTCCAGCATCTCCCTGAAAGAGTGATGTGTCCCTAGGAGTTCAATGTGTTCCTAGGAGCCTAATATGTCTCTAGGAACCCAATGTGTTCCTATGAGCTTGAGTTGTCCCCGAGGAACCCAATGTGTTCCTATGAGCTTGAGTTGTCCCCGAGGAGCCCAATGTCTGCCTATGAGCTTGAGGAGCCCAATGTCCAATGTCCCCGAGGAGCCCAATGCCTATGAGCTTGAGGTGTCCAATGTCTGCCTATATTGAGCTTGAGGTGTCCAATGTCTGCCTATGAGCTTGAGGTTCCAATGTCCCAATGCCTATGAGCTTGAGGTGTCCAATGTCCAATGCCTATGAGCTTGAGGTGTCCAAATGTCTGCCTATGAGCTTGAGGTGTCCAATGTCTGCCTATGAGCTTGAGGTGTCCCTGATGAGCCCAATGTGTCCCTGAGAAGCCTGATGTGCGAACCCCCACCCTTCCCAAGTTGTGTCACAAACAAACAATCTCTCCAACTGCACAGTTCCGTCCTATTTCCCAATACAAATGGATTTGGCGTGTTGTATATCGTATACAGGATCCAGGACAGATTGTGAGATGAGATGACATAACTATGCTCTGGGAAGATCACTACCCCACACATACCCAATAGATCACATTTATACAAGGGTTGAAATATTCCTGTTTAAAAGGAGAACTCTTACCCAGCAGTCCAGCCAGCTCATACGCCTTCTTTTGTTCAATCGTTTCAAAGTTCAGAGCTTCAAAGAAAATATCCAAAACGAGAACGTTCTCCCTGAAGACAAGAGGGACAATCTGCTGAACCTACAGATAGCTGTCAGTGCCTTGTCAGATTCAACCAACCTCAGTCATCTGTTTGTGGACAGCTGGACGCTCAGACAAGGTCCAACCAACCTCAGTCATCTGTATGTGGGCAGCTTGATGCTCAGACAAGATCCAACCAACCTCAGTCATCTGTATGTGGGCAGCTTGATGCTCAGACAAGATCCAACCAACCTCAGTCATCTGTTTGTGGACAGCTGGACGCTCAGACAAGGTCCAACCAACCTCAGTCATCTGTATGTGGACAGCTGGATGCTCAGACAAGATCCAACCAACCTCAGTCATCTGTTTGTGGGCAATTGGACGCTCAGACAAGATCCAACCAACCTCAGTCATCTGTATGTGGGCAGCTGGATCTCAGACAAGATCCAACCAACCTCAGTCATCTGTTTGTGGGCAATTGGACGCTCAGACAAGGTCCAACCAATCTCAGGCATCTGTTCATCCCTCACTTGAAACAAATAGTGATTGGTCAAATTGTTCTGATCTGTACAAAGGCCACCCCCCCAATGAGCCCCATATGACTGCCCCACAGACATGAGATTGTTGGCTGAATGGATGGTAAGCCAATTCCCATTAAAAGTAAAACGGTTTCATCATGTTAGGTGGAAAACAGAGGCATGCATTTCCAAACACAAAATTCCTCAATATACAGCAGCCGAGATTTTGGGTCGGTAAAAAGTTCACATTAGTTCAGTGGACCGTGAGTGGTCCTCAAACCCATGCCTGACCCAATCCAAATCTCCTCCCTAATGGACATTTTTGTATATAAGGGAGAGAGTCTGGTGGGACTGGTAGACAGTCCAGTATGTGGGGCATTCTAGGACTGGCACATAGAGAGATGAAGTCATTTTAATTGTCCTTCAAGGATTTCCAGGTCCTAATTCTGTCTGTGAATTCCAGTTATTTGGGAAATCCCCAGACAGAGGCCACTTGTGTGATGGCTTTGATGAAGAGCCGTCCCTAAACAAGGCTGGGACATTTCACACAACTGACCATTGTTCTCCCATCTCAGTGAAGAGAGAAGTATCTAACATTATTCATATGGGATTGGAGGAAGATCTACAGCTGACATCCAGATGCACCTCTATGTCTGGGGCCATCTTTGAGTGTACATCTCTTGTATGTCAGAACATTAAGGACCCGTCTGATCCGGTCATAGTCTGAATGAAGTGAAAAGAAACTCACGCAATGTACTGTTCGGTCTTGTTGTATTTTTTTGCCAGATATACGGAGGAGGCTTTACTGGGGATCTTCACCATAGATAACTCCTTACCATAGCGGACCATCTTACACGGAGTCTCACAGGGACACGCAGACTCGCCATCTCCCCTATCCTGGTCTGGATGTAAAAAGGAGATATAACTGATCAGTAATCTAGAAAACTCCTCCAACTACCAGAGCCCATCCAAATAATGAAACCTATTGGACTACCAAAATCAGTCAGTCTTCCAAAATGGGTCCAATTACCAAAACCTGTCTACAAAAATAGTCCATCTACCAGAACCCATCCACTTACCAAACCCATCTGGCCATCAACGTCCGTCTTCCAAAATCAGTCTATCTACCAAACCCTACCCATCTGTCAAAATTAGTTCCAACTACCAAAACCAATCTGACAACCAAAATCATCCATCCAAACTCATCCATCCACAAACATCTGTCTATCTATAGAAACCCACCCAACGTCAAGAATCCATATGGCCACCAAAATCAACTCATCTAGCAAAATCAGTCCATCTACCAAAACATGTCCATGCACCAAAACTAGTCCACCTCCCAAGTTCCAGCCATCTACCAAAACCAGACTGACTACCAAAACCTGTCCATCTGTCAAAATCATCCAAATACCAAAACCAAATCTGACCACCAAAATCCATCAATCAAAACTCATCCATCCACAAAAATCTGTCCATCTACTAATCTGAGTCCATCTACCAAAACCCACCCAATTTCAAGGATCCATATGACCACCAAAATCAAACCAACTACTAAAACCTGTCTGACTATTAAAAGCAGTCCCATCTACCACAATCTTCCACCATCGAAACCCATCTGATCACCAAAGCCATCCAACTACCGCAGCCCATCTGACAACCAATATTAGTCCATCTACGAAAATCTATCCATCTAAAACTGTCCCGGCGCAGGCGCAGTGCACCGCCCTGTGCAGGGACACGGGCACTAGGTCCGGGCCGGCCGCGGCGTTCGAGTTCGCGCATGCGCAGTAGAAGCCGCGGCCACCCGCTGGGCACCAATGGCAGCGCAGGGCAGTATATTTAAATGGCCCTGAGCTGTCATTCAGTGCCTTCTGGTCTTCCCTGCATCCTGTACCCTGTAAGTTTTTGACCCGGATTGTACCTGACCTTGCTGCTTTCTCCTATTCTGACTCTTGCTTTGCCTGACCTCTCTCCTGAATGCCCCCTATTGGATTTGACCTGCTGTTGCTGACCTGGCGTGTGACCCGACCATTCTATGCCGGCTGCCTTGTACCTTGCCGTCCTCTGTTTACCGACCCGGCCCGTCTGACCTTGCTCATCCATCCATCCCTTGCAGTGGGGTCTTCTGACCTCCTCATATCAGACTCTTCCCCGTGGGAGCCCTTGGCGCATACCACTACCACTGACGGACTCACCCAGTAGCCACGACCTGGTCTCGGGGGCTCCAAGTCCATCCCCACCATCAGGGGCCCTGTGAACAAGCACCCTGGGACTTAGATTCTGTGCACTGGGGACGCCTATTCAGTGGAGTGCTAGTGGTACCGCCAGGCGGTCCCTTACAACTCTGTCCACCTACAAAGTCCCACCCGACAACCAAAACTCTGTCCACCTACAAAGTCCCACCCGACAACCAAAACTCTGTCCACCTACAAAGTCCCACCCGACAACCAAAACTCTGTCCACCTACAAAGTCCCACCCGACAACCAAAACTCTGTCCACCTACAAAGTCCCACCCGACAACCAAAACTCTGTCCACCTACAAAGTTCCACCCGACAACCAAAACTCTGTCCACCTACAAAGTCCCACCTGACAACCAAAACTCTGTCCACCTACAAAGTCCCACCTGACAGCCAAAACTCTATCCACCTACAAAAACCCACTCAACCAACAAACCTCGTCTATCCACAAACATATGTTCATTTATCAAAACTCACCCAACTACCAAACCTCATCCATCCACAAAAATCTGTCCATAAACAAACTCATCCATCTAGAAAAACTCATCTGACTACCAAATCTTTCTATGTACCACAACCTTTCCATCTATTAAAACTAGTTCATCTACCAAAAAAAACACAGTCTCAAAAATGTTTTTGGAAATATTAAAAATCCATCTACTATCAAATCCTGCACATCAACACAAAGCCATCTCCCCCGTATTGAGGAGGCAAGTCTGTGGTGACTACAGGCAGGTCTACACCCATGCCACCCAGGAGGACAATGTTTATTGGTCAGGGAGATAAAAGGTCTTCGTGAGGACAGCCAGGTCTACACCCCATGCCACCCAGGAGGATACTTTGTATTGATCAGGGAGATGAAGGTCTTTGTGAGGACAGCCAGGTCTACACCCATTCCACCCAGAAGGACAATTTGTATTGGTCAGGGAGATGAAGGTCTTCATAAGGATAGCCAGGTCTATACCCATGCCACCCAGAAGGACAATTTGTATTAGTCAGGGAGATGAAGGTCTTCGTGAGGATAGCCAGGTCTACACCCATGCCACCCAGAAGGACAATTTGTATTAGTCAGGGAGATGAAGGTCTTCGTGAGGATAGCCAGGTCTACACCCATGCCACCCAGAAGGACAATTTGTATTAGTCAGGGAGATGAAGGTCTTTGTGAGGACAGCCAGGTCTACACCCATGCCACCCAGGAGGATACTTTGTATTGATCAGGGAGATGAAGGTCTTCGTGAAGATAGCCAGGTCTACAAACATGCCACCCAGAAGGACAAATTTGTATTGGTCAGGGAGATGAAGGTCTTCGTGAGGACAGCCAGGTCTACACCCATGCCACCCAGAAGGACAATTTGTATTAGTCAGGGAGATGAAGGTCTTCGTGAGGACAGCCATGTCTACACCCATTCCACCCAGAAGGACAATTTGTATTGGTCAGGGAGATGAAGGTCTTCGTGAGGACAGCCAGGTCTACACCCATGCCACCCAGAAGGACAATTTGTTAGTCAGGGAGATGAAGGTCTTTGTGAGGACATCCAGGTCTACAAACATGCCACCCAGAAGGACAATATTTATTGATCAGGGAGATGAAGTTCTTCCTCCATTCTCAGGGAATAATGATGGCCTTCGTCTTTCTTCCTCGGGGTGATGGCGGTACCCACCTATTTCCTGTAGATATTGGTTAGCACAATACAAGTACTGCTCGGGGTCGCAGACCGTCTCGTTTCCTGCAGAGAAGGAAAGATGTCAGGAATCAGAGGGAAACGCTTCCCTGGTCACCCCAATACGCCCCAGACAACACCCATCCTCTCACCTGGCATGTGAACCATGCGGCATTTGCACTTTTCCAGGATGTAGCGGGTCTCGCAGTCGATGCGGCAGGCCGTTATGCTATAGCTGGGGAAGTAGGGCGACTTGAACGGCGTGTTCTTACAGTCCCCCCATGGAGGAGGCAGATACGTCAGCTGAGGCACAATCAGGCCAAAGAGAGAGTCATTACTTTCATAGAGCAGCAGCAAATCCAATCGGATTCATTTCAGGTAGACATGTGACAATAACTGGACCAATGGAATCAGGGGCTGGATCTGATGAGTATATAAAGTGGTGGGGTGCCTTCTCCTGGAAGGAGGGAAGTCGGTGGTGTCAGTATGGTGTGTACAGGCCGGGGTCAGGTCCTAGGCTGCTACCTCTCAGATTACCACAAGGACCAAATCGCTCAACAGACGGTCAAATCTCGGAAACGTGGAAAGGAACGCTTAGTACAAATGTTAGTCTCACCCAGGAATCCTTCATTGGTTACCACCATCAGATCCAACCAACGCCTTTCAGGGTATAGGGCCCTTCCTTCTTCGGGGTTCACATGCAAAAACAACACGTGGAAATAAATGTAAACTTCAATAAAAGGGCAAAAAAAAAAATTAAAAATGTACAGTGCCTTAAAAAAGGTCCCCCCCCCCAAAATGTCCCCCATGTTGTCATGTGACCACCAGAACCGTCAATGTATTTATCGGGATTGGATGTGATGGACCGACACAAAGTGGCACATAATAGTGAAGTGGAAGGAAAATGAGAAATGGTTTCCAACATTTGTGACCAATAAATCTGTGAGAAGTGTGGTGGGATTTGTATTCGGCCCCCCTTTACTCTGATAACTACAATCTAGTGGAACCGAGTGCCTTCAGAAGTCCCCTCATTAGTACATAGAGCCCCCCTGTGTGTCATGTGATCTCAGGATAAATCCAGCTGTTCTGTGAAGCCCTCAGAGGTTTGTTAGAGAACATTAGTGACCAATCAGCATCATGAAGGCCAAGGAACACACCAGACAGGTCAGGGATAAAGTTGTGGAGAAGTATAAAGCAGGGTTAGGTTATAAAGCAATCTCCCGAGCTTTGCCCATCTCACGGAGCGCTGTGTTCAATCCATCATCCGAACATGGGAGGAGTACGGCACAACTGCCAACCTACCAAGACATGGTCGTCCACCTAAACTGACCGGCCCGGCAAGGAGGACATTCATCAGAGAAGCAGCCAAGAGGCTCATGGGAACTGTGGAGGAGCTGCAGAGATCACAGCTCAGGGGGGGAATCTGTCCTCAGGAGGACTATTAGTCGTCCACAAATCTGCCTTTATGGAAGAGTGACAAGAAGAAGCCATTGTTGGAAGAAAGCCAGAAGAAGTCCCGTCTGCAGGTTGTGAGAAGCCATGTGGGGGGAGGGGGGGACAGCAAACGTGGAAGAAGGGGCTCTGGTCAGAGGAGACCAACACTGAACATCATACAATCTATGGAGGTCAGGAGATCTGATTCGGGAAGCAGTAAACGGTATCTGGCCTCAGTACACAATCCCGTGTCAGCCGTCTATGGATCCCCTTGGATCGGATCTGGTACACAATCCCGTGTCAGCCGTCTATGGATCCCCTTGGATCGGATCTGGTACACAATCCCGTGTCAGCCGTCTATGGATCCCCTTGGATCGGATCTGGTACACAATCCCGTGTCAGCCGTCTATGGATCCCCTTGGATCGGATCTGGTACACAATCCCGTGTCAGCCGTCTATGGATCCCCTTGGATCGGATCTGGTACACAATCCCGTGTCAGCCGTCTATGGATCCCCTTGGATCGGATCTGGTACACAATCCCGTGTCAGCCGTCTATGGATCCCCTTGGATCGGATCTCGTACACAATCCCGTGTCAGCCGTCTATGGATCCCCTTGGATCGGATCTCGTACACAATCCCGTGTCAGCCGTCTATGGATCCCCTTGGATCGGATCTGGTACACAATCCCGTGTCAGCCGTCTATGGATCCCCTTGGATCGGATCTGGTACACAATCCCGTGTCAGCCGTCTATGGATCCCCTTGGATCGGATCTGGTACACAATCCCGTGTCAGCCGTCTATGGATCCCCTTGGCTTCGGATCTGGTACACAATCCCGTGTCAGCCGTCTATGGATCCCCTTGGATCGGATCTCGTACACAATCCCGTGTCAGCCGTCTATGGATTCCCTTGGATCGGATCTGGTACACAATCCCGTGTCAGCCGTCTATGGATCCCCTTGGATCGGATCTCGTACACAATCCCGTGTCAGCCGTCTATGGATCCCCTTGGATCGGATCTGGTACACAATCCCGTGTCAGCCGTCTATGGATCCCCTTGGATCGGATCTGGTACACAATCCCGTGTCAGCCGTCTATGGATCCCCTTGGATCGGATCTCGTACACAATCCCGTGTCAGCCGTCTATGGATCCCCTTGGATCGGATCTGGTACACAATCCCGTGTCAGCCGTCTATGGATCCCCTTGGATCGGATCTCGTACACAATCCCGTGTCAGCCGTCTATGGATCCCCTTGGATCGAATCTCGTACACAATCCCGTGTCAGCTGTCTATGGATCCCCTTGGATCGGATCTTGTACACAATCCCGTGTCAGCCGTCTATGGATCCGCTTGGATCGGATCTCGTACACAAAGTTACTTCTTCCATCGGATCCATTTCATCTCCCGGAGTTCATTATTTTGGGGTGAATTGAGATTATGTGTTACATTTATTTTGATTGTTTCTTGGGACATCAGACCTGATGAAGGGGAGTCCTGACCCCAGAAACGTGTCGGCTGTATCCGAGGCTTTAACCAATTTGTACTTTAAGAGGCTGAAGTGAGACGAACATTTGTACGAGGAGCTCCTGACTACATCACCGAGGCCTGGGAGAGGACGATGCGCAACAACACATCCTCCATCCGGCGGTATGAAGTCTAATTATGGAGGACGTGCCGGCCGAGGGGGATCGGGGAGGGCGTGCCGGCCGAGGGGGATCGGGGAGGGCGTGCCGGCCGAGGGGGATCGGGGAGGGCGTGCCGGGCCGAGGGGGATCGGGGAGGGCGTGCCGGGCCGAGGGGGATCGGGAGGGCGTGCCGGGCCGAGGGGGATCGGGGAGGGCGTGCCGGGCCGAGGGGGATCGGGGAGGGCGTGCCGGGCCGAGGGGGATCGGGGAGGGCGTGCCGGGCCGAGGGGGATCGGGGAGGGCGTGCCGGGCCGAGGGGGATCGGGGAGGGCGTGCCGGGCCGAGGGGGATCGGGGAGGGCGTGCCGGGCCGAGGGGGATGATATGCCGGGTGAAGGGGATCGCGGAGGGCGTGCCGGGCCAGGGGCATCGCGGAGGGTGCGCCAGGGGATCGGGGAGGGCGTGCCGGGCGAGGGGGATCGGGTAGGGCATGCCAGGCGAGGGGGATGATGTGCCGGGTGAGGGGGATCGCGGAGGGCGTGCCGGGCCAGGGGGATGATGTGCCGGGTGAGGGGGATCGCGGAGGGCGTGCCGGGCCAGGGGCATCGGAGGGTGTGCCAGGGGATCGGGGAGGGCGTGCCGGGCGAGGGGGATCGGGGAGGGCATGCCAGGCGAGGGGGATGATGTGCCGGGCGAGGGGCATCGCGGAGGGCGTGCCGGGCGAGGGGCATCGCGGAGGGCGTGCCGGGCGAGGGGGAATCAGGAGGGGCAGCGCAGGCGTAGCTGGGGGGGGCAGGGGGGTACATATGTACCCGGGCGCCAAAATGAGGCTTACAATGGGGCGTATTTGCTGTGAGGCACACAAGGCGTTTGCCTAGGGTGGCACTTTATGGGGCGGCGCGGTACCGCCCCTCCTTCCAATGGAAGGGACTCTTAGTACCGGGGCGGGCAGCGGGCCGCTGTGTCTTACCTGGCTCCGTGTCCCAGTCCCACGATGATCCAGTCCAGGAGGCGCTGCTGGAGGAGGGGAGAGAGGTCCGCAGGTCCGGTGTCTTCTTTTCCCTGGACATAATGTGTGGGCCTTCTCATTGGGCGTCAAAACTGTAGCTCAGGAATGGCACACAGGCGGCCAATCACCTGTGAGGAGGCGGAGCTTGGAGAGGAGGAGCCAAGCGGCAGCCCGAAGATCGAGTGAGGGAGCGGCCGGAGCAAGTGAAGAAGACAGCTGACCGGTAAGTGTGCCTGTGGATGGGGGAGGGAAGGAGCCGAGGCTGGAGCAGGGGTCAGCAAGGTGTCGTTGGTGTCGTTGGTGTCGGTGGGAGGAATGGCGCCCCGTCGGTGGTGTCACTGATGTGATTAAACGGGGAGGGGGGCTGGGGCGCCAATTCTATAGTTTTGGTCCCCCGGGCACAAAATATCCTAGCTACGCCTCTGGGGTGATGGGGATCAGCGGTCATGTATGATGTGATGGGGATCAGCGGTCATGTATGATGTGATGGGGATCAGCGGTCATGTATGATGTGATGGGGATCAGCGGTCATGTATGATGTGATGGGTGATGAGGACATTGATCTCTCTAGCTGGATGTAGTGGGTGATGAGGGACAGATTGTAGTGACACCGAGGACAGATGGGGATGGGGGGGGGGGGGGGGGTGGGGTCACCATTTGGGGGGTATTCTTGCCGTGTACCTGCTGCTGTTGACAGGAGACAAATGTCTGGAATCCGGGGGCCATGCCGAAGCCCAGCTGGTCTATAAATGGCGGCTCATCCTGGCTATGGATCTGGACCTTCACTCCGGCCTCCAGAGGCGTCTCGGCTGGTCAGGAGGAATCACAAGTCTCACCAACAATTCCCATCAGCCTGACCCCAACGTTCACCATCACCCCAATTCCAACCAGCCCGACCCCAACATTCACCGTCACCCCCCCAATTCCAATCAGCCTGACCCCAACGTTCACCATCACCCCAATTCCAACCAGCCTGACCCCAACGTTCACCATCACCCCAATTCCAATCAGCCCGACCCCAACATTCACCGTCACCCCAATTCCAACCAACCCGACCCCAACGTTCACCGTCACCCCAATTCCAATCAGCCCGACCCCAACGTTCACTGTCACCCCCAATTCCAACCAGCCTGACCCCAAAGTTCACCATCACCCCAATTCCAACCAGCCTGACCCCAACACTACAATTCCAACCAGCCCGACCCCAACATTCACCGTCACCCCAATTCCAACCAGCCCGACCCCAACGTTCACCGTCACCCCAATTCCAACCAGCCCGACCCTAACGTTCACCGTCACCCCAATTCCAACCAGCCTGACCCCAACATTCACCATCACCCCAATTCCAACCAGCCCGACCCCAACGTTCACCATCACCCCAATTCCAACCAGCCCGACCCCAACGTTCACCATCACCCCAATTCCAACCAGCCCGACCCCAACATTCACCATCACCCCAATTCCAACCAGCCCGACCCCAACGTTCACAGTCACCCCAATTCCAATCAGCCCGACCCCAACGTTCACCATCACCCCAATTCCAATCAGCCCGACCCCAACGTTCACAGTCACCCCAATTCCAACCAACCTGACCCCAACATTCACAGTCACCCCAATTCCAACCAGCCCGACCCCAACGTTCACCGTCACCCCAATTCCAATCAGCCCGACCCCAACGTTCACCGTCACCCCAATTCCAATCAGCCCGACCCCAACGTTCACCGTCACCCCAATTCCAACCAGCCCGACCCCAACGTTCACCGTCACCCCAATTCCAACCAGCCCAACCCCAACGTTCACCGTCACCCCAATTCCAACCAGCCTGACCCCAACGTTCACAGTCACCCCAACACTACAATTCCCATCAGCCTGACCCCAACCTTCACCCGTCACCCCAACGTTCACAGTCACCCCAACACTACAATTCCCATCAGCCTGACCCCAACGTTCACCGTCACCCCAATTCCAACCAACCCGACCCCAACGTTCACCGTCACCCCAATTCCAACCAGCCCAACCCCAACGTTCACCGTCACCCCAATTCAACCAGCCTGACCCCCAACGTTCACAGTCACCCCAACACTACAATTCCCATCAGCCTGACCCCAACCTTCACCGTCACCCCAACGTTCACAGTCACCCCAACACTACAATTCCCATCAGCCTGACCCCAACGTTCACCGTCACCCCAATTCCAACCAACCCGACCCCAACGTTCACCGTCACCCCAATTCCAATCAGCCCGACCCCAACGTTCACTGTCACCCCAATTCCAACCAGCCTGACCCCAAAGTTCATCACCCCAATTCCAATCAGCCTGACCCCAACGTTCACAGTCACCCCAACACTACAATTCCAACCAGCCTGACCCCAACGTTCACCATCACCCCAATTCCAACCAGCCCGACCCCAAACGTTCACCATCACCCCCCAATTCCAACCAGCCCGACCCAAACGTTCACCATCACCCCAATTCCAACCAGCCCGACCCAAACGTTCACCGTCACCCCAATTCCAATCAGCCCGACCCCAACGTTCACCGTCACCCCCCAATTCCAATCAGCCTGACCCCAACATTCACAGTCACCCCAACACTACAATTCCAATCAGCCCGACCCCAACGTTCACCGTCACCCCAATTCCAATCAGCCTGACCCCAACATTCACAGTCACCCCCCAACACTACACCAATCAGCCCCCCCAATTCCAATCAGCCTGACCCCAACATTCACAGTCACCCCAACACTACAATTCCAAACAGCCCGACCCCAACGTTCACAGTCACCCCAATTCCAACCAACCTGACCCCAACATTCACAGTCACACCCCAATTCCAATCAGCCCGACCCCAACGTTCACCGTCACCCCAACACTACAATTCCATAGAAAGTCAGAAGCTGCAAACTCCCCTTCCAGGCCCCTCCCTCTCTCTCTCTGCACAGGCCATGTACAGCACAGAGATGATGTCACCACTACTTTTACAAAGTAATATCTGGGTTTGTAAAGGCATTTCGGTGCAAATAAAGTGGATTTTTATCCTTTGAGGTTTAGAACTTATAGAATTTCTGATTTTTTTTTTTTTTAAATAACCCGGACATGAATATGAGAGCACAATCCAATCCCTTCCACCCTCTGCAGACACATGACCACACACAAGTAGAGATCACATGGACAGGTACAGTTGTGTTGGAAATACTAGCCGTCAGACATCACTAACCGGATCAATCCCTGTTTTTGGTGGAAATGATATTTCTACATGGCAGATAATTTCCTAGCAGCTGTAGTAGAGTCATAGAAATCCAACAGACCCGACAGTCATGACATGCATGCTGTTTCTGTGTCATTGAATCACTCATTGAAAGGGGCGTGTTCACAATAATAGCCGTGTGGAGTTCTATTAGTGAGGTCATTCATTCTTTGATAAACAGGTGGCAATTATTGCCCTTATTTAAGGAAGGAAGGCAGCAAATGTTGGACATGCTGGTTACAGTGCATTTCTCTCTGAAATTCTGAGGAAAATGGGTCGTTCCAGACATTGTTCAGAAGAACAGCGTACCTTGATTAAAAAGTTGATTGGAGGGGGGAAACATATAAAGAAGTGCAGAAAATGATCGGCTGCTCAGCTAAAATGATGGCAAATGCTTTAAAATGGCAACCAAAACCTGAAAGACGCGGAAGAAAAGCGAAAAACTACCATTGGAATGGATAGAAGAATAGCCAAAATGGGGCGGACTCAGCCAACAATCAGCTCCAGGAAGATGAAAGAAGGTGTGACGTTCCCTGTGAGGACTCAGCCAACAATCAGCTCCAGGAAGATGAAAGAAGGTGTGACGTTCCCTGTGAGGACTCAGCCAACAATCAGCTCTAGGAAGATGAAAGAAGGTGTGACGTTCCCTGTGAGGACTGTTACAATTAGAAGACGCCGATGTGAAGCCAAGCTATCTGCAAGAAGTCCCCGCAAAGTCCCACTGTTGGGAAAAAGACGTGTGCTGAAGAGGTTACAATCTGCCAAAGAGCACATTGACCGGCCTAAAGAGAAATGGGGCAACATTTTGTGGGCTGATGAAGTAAGATTGTTCTTTTTGGGTCTAGTGGGCGGAGACAGTTTGTCAGATGACCCCCAAACACTGAATTCAGCCACAGTACACTGTGAAGACCGTGAAGCATGGTGGTGCAAGCATCATGATATGGGGATGTTTCTCATACTACGGTGTTGGGCCTATTTATCGCATACCAGGGATCATGGATCAGTTTGAATCCATCAGAATACTTGAAGAGGTCATGCTGCCTTATGCTGAAGAGGAAATGCCCTTGAAATGGGGGTTCCAACAAGACAACGACCCCAAACACACCAGTAAACGTGGCAACATCTTGGTTCCAGACCAACAAGATGGACGTTATGGAGTGGCCAGCCCAACCCCCGCATCTTCATCCAATAGAAAACTTGTGGGGTGACATCAAAAATGCCGTTTCTGAGGCCAAACCAAGAAATCGAGAAGAACTGTGGAATGTGGTCCAATCATCCTGGGCTGGAATACCTGATCACAGGGGCCAGAAGTTGGGGGACTCCATGCAACACAGATGTACAGCAGTTCTCAGAAACAGTGCGACTACAACCAAATATTCATGAAGTCATTCAAAGGAAAGCAAAATCTTCAAACATTTCTCAGTTTATATAGTGAATGTTGGAGTTTGGAAAGAAGAATACAAACACGGCCATTTCTTTGAACCGTCTAATATTCACTTTTCTTCCATTTTTTTAAAGGAACAACACAAATTTGATGTATTTTTCTTCATGTTGTGATTTGGAATAGAATGTGTCGTGTTCCCAATGCATTTGTGTGGATGGAAAGAAAAGGATTAGAAGGATTTGCAGCTTTACTCACTTTTATCATCACACGGATATTATTTTCAACACAACTGTATATATTGGATCCAACCTCACCAGACACATGACCACACTGGACAATGACTTCCATGGACAGACACATAGCGGGGTCACCTCCAACCTCTCCAGACACATAGCGGGGTCACCTCCAGCCTCTCCAGACACATAGCGGGGTCACCTCCAGCCTCTCCAGACACATAGCGGGGTCACCTCCAGCCTCTCCAGACACATAGCGGGGTCACCTCCAGCCTCTCCAGACACATAGCGGGGTCACCTCCAACCTCTCCAGACACATAGCGGGGTCACCTCCAACCTCTCCAGACACATAGCGGGGTCACCTCCAACCTCTCCAGACACATAGCGGGGTCACCTCCAACCTCTCCAGATACATAGCGGGGTCACCTCCAACCTCTCCAGATACATAGCGGGGTCATCTCCAACCTCCAGACACATGACCACACTGGACAATGACTTCCATGGACAGACACATAGCGGGGTCACCTCCAACCTCACCAGACACATGACCACACTGGGTCACAATGACTTCCATGGGCAGATACATAGTGGGGTCATCTCCAACCTCTCCAGACACATAGGGGGTCATCTCCAACCTCACCAGACACATAGCGGGGTCATCTCCAACCTCTCCAGACACATAGCGGGGTCATCTCCAACCTCTCCAGACACATAGCGGGGTCACCTCCAACCTCTCCAGACACATAGCGGGGTCACCTCCAACCTCTCCAGACACATAGCGGGGTCACCTCCAACCTCTCCAGACACATAGCGGGGTCACCTCCAACCTCTCCAGACACATAGCGGGGTCACCTCCAACCTCTCCAGACACATAGCGGGGTCACTCCAACCTCTCCAGACACATAGCGGGGTCACCTCCAACCTCTCCAGACACATAGCGGGGTCACCTCCAACCTCTCCAGACACATAGCGGGGTCACCTCCAACCTCTCCAGACACATAGCGGGGTCACCTCCAACCTCTCCAGACACATAGCGGGGTCACCTCCAACCTCTCCAGATACATAGCGGGGTCCATCTGCAACCTCTCCAGACACATAGCGGGGTCATCTGCAACCTCTCCAGACACATAGCGGGGTCATCTGCAACCTCTCCAGACACATAGCGGGGTCATCTGCAACCTCTCCAGACACATAGCGGGGTCATCTGCAACCTCTCCAGACACATAGCGGGGTCATCTGCAACCTCTCCAGACACATAGTGGGGTCATCTGCAACCTCTCCAGACACATAGTGGGGTCATCTGCAACCTCTCCAGACACATAGTGGGGTCATCTCCAACCTCTCCAGACACATAGTGGGGTCATCTCCAACCTCTCCAGACACATAGTGGGGTCATCTCCAACCTCTCCAGACACATAGTGGGGTCATCTGCAACCTCTCCAGACACATAGTGGGGTCATCTGCAACCTCTCCAGACACATAGTGGGGTCATCTCCAACCTCTCCAGACACATAGTGGGGTCATCTTTAACCTCTCCAGACACATAGTGGGGTCATCTCCAACCTCTCCAGACACATAGTGGGGTCATCTCCAACCTCTCCAGACACATAGTGGGGTCATCTCCAACCTCTCCAGACACATAGTGGGGTCATCTCCAACCTCTCCAGACACATAGTGGGGTCATCTCCAACCTCTCCAGACACATGACCACACTGGACAATATCTTCCATGGACAGACACAAAATCAAGGGGGTCACCTCCAACCTCTCCACACACAATGACTTCCATTAACAGACACAAAGTGGGGTCACCTCCATCCTTTCCAGACATGTGATCACACTGGTTCAGGCCTTTTACTTGGAGGTTGATTGGCCACTTACCTGTCTCATCAAACACAGGTAGGTACTCGTCTTGCTGTATGTCCATCATCAGCTCCAGTCCATTCCCAGTTCCACCCTTAAGCGTGTTCAGCAGTTCAAAAGCCTGGCTTCCCGGAATTAAACGTGTAGCACTTTCCATATCTTGTGAACACCTACACAGATACACATAAAGAACATGCGACGATCATGTGTCTTCTGCTGGACATAGCATCATGCATGACTACAGAGCAGGGAGAACCCAGACATTAAATCTTCATCAGCTGATCACTGTCCAGCCATCCCAGGTGGTAGTAATGGTGATCAATGATGGGGTAATGAGGTAACACGTAGGAGAGGAGTCTGGGACACCCTCATTGGCCCTGACCTTGCTGTAGATTGGAGGCCACCCTGGGTGGAGGACTCTGCAGGGATCAGGTGAGGAACCACTGGTCAACAACCCTGAGAAGACTTGTGGTTGTCATGACAAGCCTCAGACAGCCATTATCTCCACCATCAACTCCACATTCATCATTCACGTCAGAAAATAAACTTCATCTCCAATCTGACTCCGAAATTGTGAGATCTCCATAGAGGAGGCCTGAGCTTTGTCCTGTCATGTGATGGGAACACCCCACTAAACCACCCATCTCCCCAAAGCCCCCCACAATATCCTCACCCTCCGTCTTTCTAGACCCCCCCACCTACATCTCCTCATTCCCCACCCTCTACTTCTCCAGACCTCCCTACCCAACCCCCACCTCCCACATTACCTCCCCATTCCCTTCACCACCCTCTACTTCCTTAGACCCCCCTACCCAACCGACACCTCCCACATCTCCTCCCCATTCCCCACACCACCCTCTACTTCCTCAGACCCCCCTACCCAACCCCCACCTCCCACCTCTCCTCCCCATTCCCTTCACCACCCTCTACTTCCTCAGACCCCCCTACCCAACCCCCCACCCCCCACCTCTCCTCCCCATTCCCTTCACCACCCTCTACTTCTCCAGACCCCCCTACCCAACCCCCACCTCCCACATCTCCTCCCCATTCCCCACACCACCCTCTACTTCCTCAGACCCCCCTACCCAACCCCCACCTCCCACCTCTCCTCCCCATTCCCTCACCACCCTCTACTTCCTCAGACCCCCCTACCCAACCCCCACCTCCCACCTCTCCTCCCCATTCCCTTCACCACCCTCCTACTTCTCCAGACCCCCCTACCCAACCCCCACCTCCCACATCTCCTCCCCATTCCCCACACCACCCTCTACTTCCTCAGACCCCCCCTACCCAACCCCCACCTCTCCTCCCCATTCCCCACACCACCCTCTTTGGGTGGGGGGGCCCATGGAAAACAGCCCTCTTTGGAGAGGTGGGGAGACCCCCTGTCTCAGCTCCCCATATCCCTCGTATGTGTAAGTCACCCTGTGCCTGTTAGGGGTACAGGGGGATCTGTCCCAATATTGGGGGGGGGGGTTGTGGATTGTTTGGTGTCATGTGGTTGCATCCCATTGTTCTATTGTGTGTCTTGCTTGGGAGCAAACTATTATGGGATGTATGTGTTTGTGTATTGCCTTGGTGGGGGGTGTCTCCAGCAGCCCTCCCTCCTGATGGGACTGTCTGCTGGTGTGTCTCTTGTTACTAAATGTAGATTGCCCGCCCTGTGTCATTATGCGGGAGGGGGGATTGCCCCGCCCTGTGTCATTATGCGGGAGGGGGGATTGCCCCACCCTGTGTCATTATGCAGAAGGGGGGATTGCCCCGCCCTGTGTCATTATGCGGGAGGGGGGATTGCCCCGCCCTGTGTCATTATGCGGGAGGGGGGATTGCCCCGCCCTGTGTCATTATGCAGAAGGAGGGATTGCCCCGCCCTGTGTCATTATGCAGAAGGAGGGATTGTCTCCTGAGTGTATATATCTTGTATCTGTGTTCCAATAAAGTAGTCTACTTCCTGGTTTTACTCCAGATTGGTGTCGTCTCCTCCTGTGTGGTCAGCGGTGGTGTCCGGGGATCTGTGTTCGGACAGGGAAGGGGAGTCTAACAGAAGTACCCCGTAGTGCGGTCTGGGTCCGGTTCCGTTACATTGGTGCAGTCGGGGTCGGTTCCGTTACATTGGTGCAGTCTGGTCGGTTCCGTTACATTGGTGCAGTCTGGTCGGTTCCGTTACATTGGTGCAGTCTGGTCGGTTCCCGTTACATTGGTGCAGTCGGGGTCCGGTTCCGTTACATTGGTGCAGTCGAGGTCGGTTCCGTTACATTGGTGCAGTCTGGGGTCCGGTTTACATTACATTGGTGCAGTCGGGGTCGGTTCTCTTACATTGGTGCAGTCGGGGTCGGTTCCGTTACATTGGTGCAGTCGGGGGTCGGTTCCGTTACATTGGTGCAGTCGGGGTCGGTTCCGTTACATTGGTGCAGTCTGGGTCCGGTTCCGTTACATTGGTGCAGTCGGGGTCCGGTTCAGTTACATTGGTGCAGTCGGGGTCGGTTCCGTGACATTGGTGCAGTCGGGGTCGGTTCCGTTACATTGGTGCAGTCGGGGTCGGTTCCGTTACATTGGTGCAGTCGGGGTCGGTTCCGTTACATTGGTGCAGTCTGGGGTCGGTTCCGTTACATTGGTGCAGTCGGGGTCGGTTCCGTTACATTGGTGCAGTCGGGGTCGGTTCCGTTACATTGGTGCAGTCTGGGTCGGTTCCGTTACATTGGTGCAGTCGGGGTCGGTTCCGTTACATTGGTGCAGTCGGGGTCGGTTCCGTTACATTGGTGGCAGCGGTGGGATTGTGCTTCCTGGCTGTGAACACGTCCAAACCACCACCGGGATTCAAGATCAGGAAAGGAGACGTCGGTCACCCCAGTGGAGATATGGACCTGGCATCAGAGTTCCCGGAGCTGCTACAGACCGTTCTTGCACCATACCCCAGGACTGTGTCTACGGATCAGTACCTGGAGCTCAGGCAGAGGATTTGGGAGGTGCTTTGGAGAGGAGCCCTCCAGGTTGCTGGTATGGACAAGGACAAGTTCTATCCAACCCCAGGGGAACGGGCCAGGGACCATCGGAAGTTACGGATGCCATTCCTGGGAGAGCGACCCCAGGAGCAATGGGTGACTGAGTTGGACAGGCTGGTCCAGCAGGAGATAGAGCTGGACAACCGATATTGGGCTCTGCAATGGAACGCAGAGCAGGAATATTTCGGGGTGACAACAGAGTGCTCTCCGGAGGGACATGACTTTGGTGGCCCTGGATTGCTGTGGGAGAGCCTTACAGATCATTTTGTGTTTGGTGATGAAGGAGAACCTACCCTGGAGGACCTGCGAGAAGACAGAGAGGCTATGTTCCGTCTCACAGGGGTCTCAGAGCTTGAACCAGATCTGGAATACCTGCCGATGAAAGAACTGCATCTGGAAAGGGCATACAGGCAACTGCTAGAACATGTTCAGCAGCATGCCCAAGAATCAGCAGTGGAAATTCCAGAGATTGCCGTCCCCAAACCTGAAGAGCTGACAAAAGGGCAGAGCTCTGCTAGCCTCCCCCAGCACTGGTAACATCTTCTGACGGACAGGAGATGGTGAACCCCGATCCCCAGACACCAGTTCCAGAGACTGGGGATCTGATAGACTTCTCTGCTGAGGAGGAACCAGCCGGCGAGCCTCCAGCAGAAGAGCTGGCCTCAGGGCATGGCGTGGTTGACCTCTGCCCACAACAATCAGCACCGCAGGAGCTACAGGAAGAGGATGCAATCGGCACCTCACAACGGCAGCTTGAGCTGATCCATGGATGGGACTTCGGTCTCCACTGACACAACCCCAGAAAAGGGTCCGGCATTGGGACAGGAGGAGGTCAGCCGTACTTTGCAAACACTGGGGGGTGTCCATCAAGTCAAAGTGGAGGAGACTACAGCCACCACCTGGATACCCCAGGGATGCTGTGCAGTCGGCCCAGATCGCCCACCGCATGATGGAGCCGGCCCAGATCCCCCGCCGCATGATGGAGCCGGCCCAGATCCCCCACAGCATGATGGAGCCGGCCCAGCCACTCTGTCTTCTCTCCAGTGGCTGAGAGGACTTCAGGGAGAAGGACCAGTCCGTACTTCTCCCCAGCGGCGGGTATGTTCTACGGGAGAGGCAGAGGTTGGCTGGGTGAGGAATGCTTTGTGTGGGACCATTTATTTGGGGTCCTGTGTGGGTGCCGGCATTGGGGGACTGGAAGTGCAGACTAACTTCAGAGTCCATCCATTCTGGGGTCTCCTCCTGCGTTAGTCTCCTGCCGAAAGGGGAGATATGTGACGGGAGTGACTTTGGGTGGGGGGCCCATGGAACACAGCTCACTTTGGGTGGGGGGGCCCATGGAACACAGCCCACTTTGGGTGGGGGGCCCATGGAACACAGCCCACTTTGGGTGGGGGGCCCATGGAACACAGCTCACTTTGGGTGGGGGGCCCATGGAACACAGCTCACTTTGGTGGGGGGCCCATGGAACACCTCACTTTGGGTGGGGGGCCCATAGAACACAGCCCCCTTTGGAGAGGGGGGGGACCCCTGTCTCAGCTCCCCATATCCCTCTTATGTGTAAGTCCCCCTGTGCCTGTCAGGGGTACAGAGTGATCTGTCCTAATATTGGGGGGGGGGGTGGTGGGGGGGATTTTTTGGTGTCATGTGGTGCATCCCATTGTTCTATTGTGTGTCTTGCTGTATGTGTTTGTGTGTATTGGCTTGGTGGGGGGGGGAGGTCTCCAGCAGCCCTGTGTCATTCAGGATGGGACTGTCTATTGGTGTGTCTCTTGTTACTAAATGTAGATTGCCCCGCCCTGTGTCATTATGCAGGGAGGGGGGATTGCCCCGCCCTGTGTCTGTCAGGGCTCCTGGGTATGACCAGAGGTATGTGACTGACGCAGGGAAACGCAGGCTTCAGATAAGTTGATTAACAATATAATTTATTAACACTAACAATACAAACATAAACGCAGTGCAAACCAACCGACCAACCACAGATGACAGTACATACAGTGCAAACCAACCAACCACAGATGACAGTACATACAGTGCAAGCGTCGTCAGGCAGGCCGGGTCAATATCGTGCGGGCAGCGTGGTACAGGGGGAGTAAGCGGAGAATAGTCAGGTCACGAGCCGGGTACAGCAACTAACAGGCAGGTAGGTACAGGGGGTCAGGCAGAGAATGGTCGGGGTCACAAGCCAGGGATCAGAACAGGAGAAGTCAGCAGGAGGTCAGAATCAAGCCGGGTCAGCAACAAGACAGGAACAGGGACAGGAACAGGAGCAGGAGCAGGAACAAGATACAGGGCCCAGGAAAAACACACACCAAGGCAGAGTCTGCAGGTCTGAATGTCCCTTAAATACACCAGTATAATTAGTTCCAGGTGTTTGATTGGCTGCAAGGTTGAGTCTCTGATTGCTGGGAGCACCCGCTGGCCAGCCCTGGTACTGCAGCTCATAAGGCAGGTGAGTCCCACTATTGCTGGCCAGTCCATTCCTGACAGTGTCATTATGCAGGGGAGGGGGGATTGCCCCGCCCTGTGTCATTATGCAGGGAGGGGGGATTGCCCCGCCCTGTGTCATTATGCAGGGAGGGGGATTGCCCCGCCCTGTGTCATTATGCAGAGAGGGGGATTGCCCCGCCCTGTGTCATTATGCAGGGAGGGGGGATTGCCCCGCCCTGTGTCATTATGCAGGGAGGGGGGATTGCCCCCCTGTGTCATTATGCAGGGAGGGGGATTGTCCCATGTGTCATTATGCCCCCGCCCTGTGTCATTATGCAGGGAGGGGGATTGTCCCACCCCTGTGTCATTATGCAGGGAGGGGGATTGCCCCGCCCTGTGTCATTATGCAGGGAGGGGGGATTGCCCCGCCCTGTGTCATTATGCAGGGAGGGGGGATTGCCCCGCCCTGTGTCATTATGCAGGGAGGGGGGATTGCCCCGCCCTGTGTCATTATGCAGGGAGGGGGGATTGCCCCGCCCTGTGTCATTATGCAGGGAGGGGGGATTGCCCCGCCCTATGTCATTATGCAGGGAGGGGGGATTGCCCCGCCCTGTGTCATTATGCATGGGGGGGGGGATTGCCCCCTGAGTGTATATATCTTGTATCTGTGTTCAAATAAACTAGTCTACTTCCTGGCACCCCCCTACCTACACCCCACCTAAACCCCCCACCTACACCCCACACCTATACCCCCCTACACCCCCACCTATACCCCACCTACACCCCACACCTACACCCCCACCTACACCCCCACACCTATACCCCACCTACACCCCCCACCTATACCCCACCTACACCCCACACCTATACCCCACCTACACCCCACACCTATACCCCACCTACACCCCCCACCTATACCCCACCTACACCCCACACCTATACCCCCTACACCCCACCTATACCCCACCTACACCCCCCACCTATACCCCACCTACACCCCCCACCTATACCCCACCTACCACCCCCCCACCTATACCCCACCTACACCCACCTATACCCCACCTACACCCCCCCACCTATACCCCACCTACACCCCACACCTATACCCCACCTACACCCCATACAACTATACCCCCACCTACACCCCCCACCTATACCCCACCTACACCCCCCACCTATACCCCACCTACACCCCACACCCTATACCCCACCTACACCCCCCCCACCTATACCAGCAAGGATCACAGAGGGGAAAGCTCCGCCCACCACCCAGGATCACAGAGAGGAAAGCTCCGCCCACCACTCGGGACCACAGAGAGGAAAGGGTGGGAATAGTACATATATGTACTTCATTCCAATAAATATCCCCTCTGCAGCCAAGGTGTGTCAGAGAGCATGGTGGCTCTGATGGAGAGTCGCAGGCTCCGGGAATAGGGGGCCGGAACAACCGCGGATCCTTTGGAGGTAATTGCTACGAATGACTGAGAGGGGGAGGTGCAATGAGGCAGTATATTCTCTCCTCGGGGTCAGTGACAGGTGCTCGTTAATTCTCTGTCCTAAATGTGAGTTACTCCCATCCCTCAACAATGGTCATGAAGCCCTTCTACATCTACAACCTTTCTACAGTACTGGCCGGAGACTCACCTGAAGGTCCCTGCAGACATGTCCGAAATGGGATCTCACCCTTCTCCATCCAAACCCAACCAGTACTGGCCGGAGGGTCACCTGAAGATCCCTGCAGACATGTCCGAAATGGGATCTCACCCTTCTCCATCCAAACCCAACCAGTACTGGCCAGAGACTCACCTGAAGGTCCCTGCAGACATGTCCGAAATGGGATCTCACCCTTCTCCCATCCAAACCCAACCAGTACTGGCCAGAGACTCACCTGAAGGTCCCTGCAGACATGTCCGAAATGGGATCTCACCCTTCTCCATCCATTCCCAACCAGTACTGGCCGGAGACTCACCTGAAGGTCCCTGCAGACATGTCAGAAATGGGATCTCACCCTTCTCCATCCAAACCCAACCAGTACTGGCCGGAGACTCACCTGAAGGTCCCTGCAGACATGTCCGAAATGGGATCTCACCCTTCTCCATCCAAACCCAACCAGTACTGGCCGGAGACTCACCTGAAGGTCCCTGCAGACATGTCCGAAATGGGATCTCACCCTTCTCCATCCAAACCCAACCAGTATGGCCAGGAGGGTCACCTGAAGGTCCCTGCAGACATGTCCAAATGGGATCTCACCCTTCTCCATCCCATTCCAACCAGTACTGGCCGGAGACTCACCTGAAAGTCCCTGCAGACATGTCCGAAATGGGATCTCACCCTTCTCCATCCAAACCCAACCAGTACTGGCCGGAGACTCACCCTGAAGGTCCCTGCAGACATGTCCGAAATGGGATCTCACCCTTCTCCCCGGGCCCAATTCAAACCAGTACTGGCCGGAGACTCACCTGAAGGTCCCTGCAGACATGTCCGAAATGGGATCTCACCCTTCTCCATCCAAACCCAACCAGTACTGGCCGGAGGGTCACCTGAAGATCCCTGCAGACGATTGTGTGATGGGGTTGTATCCTGCCCTAGGCCTACTACAGAGAGAGTATTCCCAACCAGAACAAGAAGAGCGGCAGAATCTCCTAGATGGGGTCTCACCCTTCTCCATCCAAACCAGTATTGGCCAGAGGGTCACCTGAAGGTCCCTGCATGTAGACGTGTGAGGGTTGTATCCTGCCCCGGGTCCATACCACTACAGAGTGTATTCCCACCAGGACAAGAAGAGCGAAGAATCTCCTAGATGAGGGTCTCACCCTTCTCCATCCAAACCAGTACTGGCCGGAGAGGGTCACCTGAAGGTCCATGCAACATGTGAGGGTTGTGTCCTGCCCCGGGCCCACTACAGAGTGTATTCCCACCAGGACAGGAAGAGCGGAGAATCTCCTAGATGGGGTCTCATCACCCTTCTCCATCCAAACCAAGTACTGGTCGGAGGGTCCCTACCTGAAGGTCCCTGCAGACATATGAGGGTTGTATCCTGCCCCTGGCCCACTACAGAGAGTATTCCCACCAGGACAGGAAGAGCGAGAATCTCCTAGATGGGGTCTCACCCTTCTCCATCCAAACCAGTACTGGCCGGGTAGGGTCACCTGAAGGTCCCTGCAGACATATGAGGGTTGTATCCTGCCCCGGGCCCACTACAGAGAGTATTCCCCACCAGGACAGGAAGAGCGGAGAATCTCCTAGATGGGTTCTCACCCTTCTCCAAAACCCAACCAGTGCTGGTCGGAGGGTCACCTGAAGGTCCCTGCAGACATATGAGGGTTGTATCCTGCCCCGGGCCACTACAGAGAGTATTCCCACCAGGACAGGAAGAGCGGAGAATCTCCTAGATGGGGGTCTCACCCTTCTCCATCCAAACCAGTGCTGGTCGGAGGGTCACCTGAAGGTCCCTGCAGACGTGTGAGGGTTGTATCCTGCCCCGGGCCCACTACAGAGAGTATTCCCACCAGGACAGGAAGAGCGGAGAATCTCCTAGATTGGGGGTCTCACCCTTCTCCATCCAAACCAGTACTGGTCGGAGGGTCACCTGAAGGTCCCTGCAGACGTGTTGAGGGTTGTATCCTGCCCGGGCCCACTACAGAGAGTATTCCCACCAGGACAGGAAGAGCGGAGAGAGAATCTCCTAGATGGGGTCTCACCCTTCTCCATTCAGATCACACAGTATTGGCTGGAGGGTCACCTGAAGGTCCCTGCAGACTCGAGGATGATGGGGGTGGACAAGCATGTTGCTGATTGTGGAGGGAAGAAGGTTACATTTGGAATATCTATGTGAGAGCAATCAGTCCTTCATTAGACTGGGCATCCTGGGGGGGGGGGGGGGGGAGGGTGAGGAGCGAAAGATTCCAAAATCGATCATAGAGAGTAACGTCTAGCGATAGAGCCGTCCAACCCGTCCTCGTATCCTTCACAGCCCTCTGCAGATCAGCAATTCACCGTTTCTTGGGCTGGAGGCTCTGCAATGACTGGTGGGGGAGGATTGTGGGAATTGATTGGGGTCCCTGGGGGGGATCAGGTGGAGGGGACCGGAGGTGTCACATTCGTAGCGAGGACAATATGGAGATTTAAGAAGGAAAATCAATTTGGAGGAACTCAGAGCTGTGACTGCAGATTCCGGAGAAGATTCCCGAGCTACAAATCCCCCAAAATGTACAAATCTGACAGCAAGGAGCATGATTCATAGTGCGGGGGATGGGGGGACATTATATGGGGGGGATGATGGAGCATGATTTCCATAGTGCGGGGGATGGGGGGGGGGGATGGGGATTATATGGGGGGGATGATGGGCAGCATGATTCATAGTGCGGGGATGGGGGGACATTATATGGGGGGGATGATGGAGCATGATTCATGCGGGGGATGGGGGACCATTATATGGTGGGGATGGATGGGGGATGATGGGGGAGCATGATTCATAGTGCGGGGGGATGGGGGATAATGGAGCGATTATAGGCGAGGGCTAGGGGGGATGAATGATGGAGCATGATTCATAGTGGGGGATGGGGAACATATATGGGGGGGGATGATGGAGCATGATTCATAGTGCGGGGGATGTGGGGGGGGGACATTATATGGGGGGATGATGGAGCATGATCCATAGTGCAATATGGGGGGGGGGAATTATATGGGGGGGATGATGAGCATGATGGAGCATGATTCATAGTGCGGGGGATGGGGGGGATGATGGAGCATGATTCATAGTGCGGGGGATGGGGGGACATTATATGGGGGGATGATGGAGCATGATTCACATTACATGGGGGGGGGGGATGATGGAGCATGATCCATAGCGGGGGGTATGGGGATGGGGGGACATTATATGGGGGGGATGATGATGAGCATGATTCATAGTGCGGGGGATGGGGGGGACATTGGGGGATATATGGGGGGGATGATGGAGCATGATTCATAGTGCGCGGGGGAAGGGGGGAACATTATATGGGGGGATGATGGAGCATGATTCATAGTGCGGGGGATGGGGGGACATTATAATCAGGGGGATGATGGAGCATGATCCATAGTGCGGGGGATGGGGGGGGGACATTATATGGGGGGGATGATGGAGCATGATTCCATAGTGCGGGGGGATGGGGGGACATTATATGGGGGGGGGTGTATGATGGAGCATGATTCATAGTGCGGGGGATGGGGGGGATGAACATTACATAGGGGATGGGGGGGGGGGGGGGGGATGATGGAGCATGAATTCATATGCGGGGGATGGGGGGGATGGGGCATGATTCATGATGGAGCATGATCAAAGTGCGGGGGATGGGGGGACATTACATGGGGGGGGGATGATGGATGGTGAGCATGATTTCATAGTGCGGGGGATGGGGGGACATTATATGGGGGGGGATGATGGAGCATGATTCATAGTGCGGGGGATGGGGGGGACATTATATGGGGGGATGATGGAGCATGATTCATAGTGCGGGGGGATGGGGGGACATTATATGGGGGGGGGATGATGGAGCATGATCCATAGTGCGGGGGAAGGGGGGACATTATATGGGGGGGATGATGGAGCATATGATCCATAGTGCGGGGGATGGGGGGACATTTATGGGGGGATGATGGAGCATGATCCATAGTGCGGGGGATGGGGGGACATTATATGGGGGGATGATGGAGCATGAACCATAGTGCGGGGGATGGGGGGACATTACTGGGGGGACGTGGCTGAGCATGATCCATAGTGCGGGGGATGTGGGGACATTATATGGGCGGATCCTGGACATGATCCCGGATAGACGGGGGATGGGGGGAGTTCTCCTGGGGGGATCCCGGAAGATAGTGGCTGGTGTACTCCTGGACATCCCGGAAGACGTGGCTGAGTTCTCCTGGACATCCCGGAAGACGTGGCTGGGCGCTCCTGGACATCCCGGAAGACGTGGCTGAGTTCTCCTGGACATCCCGGAAGACGTGGCTGGGACGTGGCGCTCCTGGATGGAAGAGTTCAGGTGTTGTTAGTGGGGGTTTGGCACGTAGTGGAAGATGAAGTTCCGTGGATCTGTCCTCAGGTGGAGGAGAGATTTCCACACTCTTCCTAAGACGTCTCTCCTGCCTTGTGGCCCCGTGTCTGAGCCTTGTGGCCCCTGAGCCTTGTGGCCCGTGCGTCTGAACCTTGTGGCCCCGTGTCTGAGCCTTGTGGCCCCGTGTCTGAGCCTTGTGGCCCCGTGTCTGAGCCTTGTTGTCCCCGTGTCTGATATTCGTCTTTTCTGGTGGCTTTTCGTGGCGTTATCTTCTCATTATTCGATGTTCTTGTTGAGGAATTGTAGGTTGGATCCTCTGATCGGTGGGCTGCTCACGTTCAGTCCATTTGTTGGTGGTTCTGTCGGCGCCTCGTGGAGAGGTCGGGCCACGGAAAGGAGTGAGGAGATCTACATCCTGTCCTGATTCCGGGGGACGTGGCTCTCCCAGGGGGAGGAATAATAATACTGGGTGCTCTTCACCAGAATTCCTGATACCACAGAGGTCCCCGAAACTCTTCTCTGCAACTGGCACCAGGTCGTGGCCCCTGGATTGGCCCCACCAGGGAGAGGCACGTACAGGGGGCCACGAGTCAGGATCTAGCGGAGAGGTGGTGAGGACACAGAAGTCCAGACGGTCCAGGTCATCGTTGCATTGGTGGTGATGGGACCGTAGTAGACACAAGGTGGTCCTAGCCACCACTTACTGGAGTGGTAACATCACGTGGCACCTCCCGCCCTCTGGATACCAGCGGCCATCGCTCCCAGGGGGTCACTGCATGAGGCCACCAGTGGAAGCACCCCACAGGAACCTCGGAGGGATCTCACTGGAGCTTCACAGGGATGAATGCACCTTTATGGTGGGACTGGGAAGGGGGGTGGTAATGTAAGGGAAGGGGGGCGGATGATGTAAGGGAAGGGGGGTGGTAATGTAAGGGAAGGGGGGCGGATGATGTAAGGGAAGGGGGGTGGTAATGATGTAAGGGAAGGGGGGCGGATGATGTAAGGGAAGGAGGGCAGGATAATGTAAGGGAAGTGGGGCGGATGATGTAAGGGAAGGGGGGCGGATAATGTAAGGGAAGGGGGGGCGGATGATGTAAGGGAAGGGGGGCGGATAATGTAAGGGAAGGGGGCGGATGATGTAAGGGAAGGAGGGTGGTAATGTAAGGGAAGGGGGGCGGATGATGTAAGGGAAGGAGGGTGGTAATGTAAGGGAAGGGGGGCGGATGATGTAAGGGAAGGGGGCGGATGATGTAAAGGAAGGAGGGGGATGATGTAAGGGAAGGGGGGTGGTAATGTAAGGGAAGGGGGGCGGATGTGATGTAAGGGAAGGGGGCGGATGATGTAAAGGAAGGAGGGCGGATGATGTAAGGGAAGGGGGGTGGTAATGTAAGGGAAGGGGGGCGGATGATGTAAGGGAAGGAGGGTGGTAATGTAAGGAGGAGGGGCTGGGATGCGTAGGGGTGATGGAGGACACTGATGTAACGGGGGGGGGGGGGGGGGGGGGGGGTGAGATTCTGACCTCTGCTGGGATAGGGGGCGATAGTGAGATCCATAGCACACAGCCCCCGGGGGGGTGGTAATAGAGCCGGATTGGGAGGTGGAGGGGAGAGAAGGCAGGACGGGTGGATGGATGAGGCTCTGGGCCCTGGGGTGGGGTGGTAATAGAGCCGGATTGGGAGGTGGAGGGGAGAGAAGGCAGGAGGGGTGGATGGATGAGGCTCTGGGCCCCGGGTGGAGGAGGGTTAGGGGGGTGAAGGTTGGTGTCTTGTACTGTGCTGCCCCATGCGTCGCGCCCCCTCCCCTCCCCCTCCTCCTCTCCTCTTCGGATGTTTTGCATCCCAGACTGGATTTGTATAAATGATTTCCATGTCCTGTCACCCGATCATCTGAGCCGAGATCGATCCCCCCCACCTGCCATTCACACCTCAGGTGTCCCCGGGATAGACGCCTCCCACAGGCTGGGTCATGGCTCTGTCTGAGGAGCCACGTGTTGGGGTCAGGAGTGAGACAGAGAGTGCAGGGGTCAGGAGGGAGTCAGGGAGTGCAGGGATTAGGAGTGAGTCAAGGAGTGCAGGGGTCAGGAGTGAGACAGAGAGTGCAGGGGTCAGGAGTGAGACAGGGAGTGCAGGGGTCAGGAGTGAGTCAGGGAGTGCAGGGGTCAGGAGTGAGTCAGGGAGTGCAGGGGTCAGGAGTGAGCCAGGAGTGCAGGGGTCAGGAGTGAGTCAGGGAGTGCAGGGGTCAGGAGGGAGTCAGGGAGTGCAGGGGTCAGGAGTGAGTCAGGAGTGCAGGGGTCAGGAGTGAGTCAGAGAGTGCAGGGGTCAGGAGGGAGTCAGGGAGTGTAGGGGTCAGGAGTGAGTCAGAGGAGTGCAGGGGTCAGGAGTGAGTCAGAGACTGCAGGGGTCAGGAGTGAGTCAGGGAGTGCAGGGGTCAGGAGTGAGTCAAGGAGTGCAGGGGTCAGGAGTAAGTCAGAGAGTGCAGGGGTCAGGAGTGAGTCAGAGAGTGCAGGGGTCAGGAGTGAGTCAAGGAGTGCCGGGTCAGGAGTGAGTCAGGGAGTGCAGGGGTCAGGAGTGAGACAAAGAGTGCAGGGGTCAGGAGTGAGACAGAGAGTGCAGGGGTCAGGAGTGAGTCAGGGAGTGCAGGGGTCAGGAGTGAGTCAGGGAGTGCAGGGGTCAGGAGTGAGCCAGAGAGTGCAGGGGTCAGGAGTGAGACAAAGAGTGCAGGGGTCAGGAGTGAGACAGAGAGTGCAGGGGGTCAGGAGGGAGTCAGGGAGTGCAGGGGTCAGGAGTGAGTCAGGGAGTGCAGGGGTCAGGAGTGAGTCAAGAGAGTGCAGGGGTCAGGAGTGAGTCAGAGAGTGCAGGGGTCAGGAGGGAGTCAGGGAGTGTATGGGTCAGGAGTGAGTCAGAGAGTGCAGGGGTCAGGAGTGAGTCAGAGAGTGCAGGGGTCAGGATGAGTCAGAGACTGCAGGGGTCAGGAGTGAGTCAGGGAGTGCCGGGGTCAGGAGTGAGTCAGGGAGTGCAGGGGTCAGGAGTAAGTCAGAGAGTGCAGGGGTCAGGAGTGAGTCAGAGAGTGCAGGGGTCAGGAGTGAGTCAAGGAGTGCATGGGTCAGGAGTGAGTCAGGGAGTGCAGGGGTCAGGAGTGGAGTCAAGGAGTGCAGGGGTCAGGAGTGAGTCAGGGAGTGCAGGGGTCAGGAGTGAGTCAGGGAATGCAGGGGTCAGGAGTGAGTCAGGGAATGCAGGGGTCAGAGGTACGTGTCGAGGTCAGGAATAATGGTGGCATAGGTGCAGGGAGGAAAAATTATACTTGCAGAGTGCAGAGGTCAGGAGTAGGAGATGCAAAGACTGAGGTCAGGAGTTCCTGGACCAAGACCTCTGCACTCGGTGTGTCACTCCTATCCCCTGTTTTGTGTCCATCTCCTGTGACCTGTGCAAGCTGTGCGCCACTTACTCCTGACCCCTGCATTCTGTGCGTCACATGTCCTGACCCCTGCATTCTGTGCGTCACATACTCCTGACCCCTGCATTCTGTGCGTCACATACTCCTGACCCCTGCATTCTGTGCGTCACATTCCCCTGCATTCTGTGTGCCATTTGCTCTTGATCCCTGCATTCTGTGCGCCATTTACTCCTGACTCCTGCTCTGTGTATTACATGCCTTTTGACTTCTGCACTATGCGCCACTCCTGACCTCTGCACTTAATAGGTAATTTATATTTAATCCCTGCACTGTGTTCCACAGTCACTCCTGAACTCTGCACCTTGTGCATCATTTAGTTCTATGTTCTAAACTTTTTGTGTCACTTACTCCTGACCCCTGCATTCTCTGCGTCACATTACTCCTGACCCCATTCTCTGCATACTCCTGACCCCTGCATGCTGTCCATCACTTACTCCTGGCCCCTGCATTCTGTGCATCACTTACTCCTGACCCCTGCATTCTGTGCATCACTTACTCCCTGACCCCTGCATTCTGTCCATCACTTACTCCTGACCCCTGCATTCTGTGCATCACTTACTCCTGACCCCTGCATTCTGTCCATCACTTACTCCTGACCCCTGCATTCTGTGCATCATTCTCCTGAACCCTGCATTCTGTGCATCAACTCTACTCCTGACCCCTGCATTCTGTGCATCACTTACAACCTCCTTGCATGCTGTCCATCATTTACACCTGCCCCTACACACTATGTCCATCACTTACTTCTGACCCCTGCATTTTGTGCATCACTTACTCCTGAACCCCTGCATTTTGTGCATCATTCTCCTGAACCCTGCACTCTCTGCATCACTTACACCTGACCCTGCATTCTGAGCACCACTTACAACCTGACCCCTGCACCTCTGAATCATTTACACCTGAACTCCAGCACACTCTGTATCACTTCACTGAAACCTCTGCACTCTTTTGCATCACTTACTCCTGACCCCTGCACTCTCTGCATCACTTACACCTGAACTCTGCACTCTGAGCTCCACTTACTCTGACCCCTGCACTCTCTGCATCACTTACACCTGAACTCTGCACCTCTGAGCACCACTTACTCCTGACCCCTGCACTCTCTGCATCACTTACTCCTGACCCACTGCACTCTCTGCACTCTCTGCATCACTTACACCTGAACTCTGCACTCTCTGCATCACTTACTCCTGACCCCTGCACTCTCTGCATCACTTACACCTGAACTCTGCACTCTAAGCACCACTTACTCCTGACCCCTGCACTCTCTGCATCGCTTACACCTGAACTCTGCACTCTGAGCCCACTTACTCCTGACCCCTGCACTCTCTGCATCACTTACACCTGAACTCTGCATGCTGAGCATCCACTTACTCCTGACCCCTGCACTCTCTGCATCACTTACACCTGCACTCTGCACTCTAAGCACCACTTACTCCTGACCCCTGCACTCTCTGCATCACTTACACCTGAACTCTGCACTCTGAGCACCACTTACTCCTGACCCCTGCACTCTCTGCATCACTTACACCTGAACTCTGCACTCTAGCACCACTTACTCCTCCCCTGCACTCTCTGCATCACTTACTCCTGACCCCTGCACTCTCTGCATCGCTTACACCTGAACTCTGCACTCTGAGCACCACTTACTCCTGACCCCTGCACTCTCTGCATCACTTACACCTGAACTCTGCACGCTGAGCTCCACTTACTCCTGACCCCTGCACTCTCTGCATCACTTACACCTGAACTCTGCACTCTGAGCACCACTTACTCCTGACCCCTGCACTCTCTGCATCACTTACACCTGAACTCTGCACTCTGAGCACCACTTACTCCTGACCCCTGCACTCTCTGCATCACTTACTCCTGACCCCTGCACTCTCTGCATCACTTACACCTGAACTCTGCACTCTGAGCACCACTTACTCCTGACCCCTGCACTCTCTGCATCACTTACACCCTGACCCCTGCACTCTCTGCATCGCTTACACCTGACCCCTGCACTCTCTGCATCCACTTACACCTGACCTCTGCACTCTCTGCATCACTTACTCCTGACCCCTGCACTCTCTGCATCGCTTACACCTGAACTCTGCACTCTGAGCACCACTTACTCCTGACCCCTGCACTCTCTGCATCACACTCCTGACCCCCTGCACTCTCTGCACCTGAACTCTGCACTCTGAGCACCACTTACTCCTGACCCCTGCACTCTCTGCATCACTTACACCTGAACTCTGCACTCTGAGCACCACTTACTCCTGACCCCTGCACTCTCTGCATCACTTACTCCTGACCCCTGCACTCTCTGCATCGCTTACACCTGAACTCTGCACTCTGAGCACCACTTACTCCTGACCCCTGCACTCTCTGCATCACTTACTCCTGACCCCTGCACTCTCTGCATCGCTTACACCTGAACTCTGCACTCTCTGCATCACTTACTCCTGACCCCTGCACTCTCTGCATCACTTATACCTGAACTCTGCACTCTGAGCACCACTTACTCCTGACCCTTGCACTCTCTGCATCACTTACACCTGAACTCTGCACTCTCTGCATCACTTACTCCTGACCCCTGCACTCTCTGCATCACTTACACCTGAACTCTGCACGCTGAGCTCCACTTACTCCTCACCCCTGCACTCTCTGCATCACTTACACCTGAACTCTGCACTCTGAGCACCACTTACTCCTGACCCCTGCACTCTCTGCATCACTTACACCTGAACTCTGCACTCTGAGCACCACTTACTCCTGACCCCTGCACTCTCTGCATCACTTACTCCTGACCCCTGCACTCTCTGCATCGCTTACACCTGAACTCTGCACTCTGAGCACCACTTACTCCTGACCCCTGCACTCTCTGCATCACTTACTCCTAACCCCTGCACTCTCTGCATCACTTACTCCTGACCCCTGCACGCTCTGCATCACTTACTCCTGACCCCTGCATTCTCTACATCACACCTGAACTCTGCACTCTGAGCACCACTTACACCTGACCCCTGCACTCTCTGCATCACTTACTCCTGACCCCTGCACTCTCTGCATCACTTACTCCTGACCCCTGCACTTTGTGTATCACTAACTACAGATTTATGGAAAGAAAATAATGCACAGTGTGTGTGGGGGTGAGGAGTAAGTGATGCAGAGAGTGCAGAGGTCAGGATAATGTGACACACAGAGTGCAGAGGTCAGGATAATGGGGGACACAGAGTGCAGAGGTCAGGATAATGTGACAAAGTGCAGAGGTCAGGATAAAGGGGGACACAGAGTGCAGAGATCAGGATAATGGGACACACAGAGTGCAGAGGTCAGGATAATGTGACAAAGTGCAGAGGTCAGGATAATGTGACAAAGTGCAGAGATCAGGATAATGGGGGTACACCTAGAGGTCAGGATAATGTGACACACAGAGTGCAGAGGTCAGGATAATGGGACACACAGAGTGCAGAGGTCAGGATAATGGGACACAAAGAGTGCAGAGGTCAGGATAATGTGACAAAGTGCAGAGGTCAGGATAATGTGACAAAGTGCAGAGATCAGGATAATGGGGGACACCTAGTGCAGGGGTCAGGATAATGGGACACACAGAGTGCAGAGGTCAGGATAATGGGACACACAGAGTGCAGAGGTCAGGATAATGGGACACACAGAGTGCAGAGGTCAGGATAATGGGGGACACACAGAGTGCAGAGGTCAGGATAATGGGGGACACCTAGTGCAGGGATCAGAATAATGGGGGACACACTAGTGCAGGGGTCAGGATAATGTGACACAAAGAGTGCAGAGGTCAGGATAATGGGACACACAGAGTGCAGAGGTCAGGATAATGGGGGACACAAAGAGTGCAGAGGTCAGGATAATGTGACAAAGTGCAGAGGTCAGGATAATGGGACACACAGAGTGCAGAGGTCAGGATAATGGGACACACAGAGTGCAGAGGTCAGGATAATGGGGGACACCTAGTGCAGAGGTCAGGATAATGGGACACAAAGAGTGCAGAGGTCAGGATAATGGGACACACAGAGTGCAGAGGTCAGAATAATGGGGGACACCTAGTGCAGGGGTCAGGATAATGGGACACAAAGAGTGCAGAGGTCAGGATAATGGGACACACAGAGTGCAGAGGTCAGAATAATGGGGGACACCTAGTGCAGGGGTCAGGATAATGGGACACACAGAGTGCAGAGGTCAGGATAATGGGACACACAGAGTGCAGAGGTCAGGATAATGGGGGACACAAAGAGTGCAGAGGTCAGGATAATGGGGGACACAAAGAGTGCAGAAGTCAGGATAATGGGACACACAGAGTGCAGAGGTCAGGATAATGGGACACACAGAGTGCAGAGGTCAGGATAATGGGACACAAAGAGTGCAGAGGTCAGGATAATGGGGGACACAAAGAGTGCAGAGGTCAGGATAATGGGGGACACAAAGAGTGCAGAAGTCAGGATAATGGGACACAAAGAGTGCAGAGGTCAGGATAATGGGACACACAGAGTGCAGAGGTCAGGATAATGGGACACACAGAGTGCAGAGGTCAGGATAATGGGGGACACAGAGTGCAGAGGTCAGGATAATGGGGGACACCTAGTGCAGGGGTCAGGATAATGGGACACACAGAGTGCAGGGGTCAGGAGCAGGTGATGTATAGTATGCAGGGGTAAGTGACATAAGTGGGCGTAGCCACCCGTGGACAGCAGCATTATTACCCTATGGGAGGGGAGCTGTAGATGGAAGCTGATAGTTGTAAGCACCCCGGGGTCTAAGTCCGGCCGGTGTCAGCTGGGTCTAAGTCTGGCCGGTGTCAGCTGGGTCTAAGTCTGGCCGGTGTCAGCTGGGTCAGTCTGGCCGGTGTCAGCTGGGTCTAAGTCTGGCCGGTGTCAGCTGGGTCTAAGTCTGGCCGGTGTCAGCTGGGTCCGGCCGGTGTCAGCTGGTTTCCCAACCCCTGGAACTGACACTTTTTCTGGGCAGCTTGGTCGGGTCTATGAAAGGCAGTTGAAGGTCAGAGTTTCTGGCAGGATCGCTGGGGGACACTGCTGACATTTCTCCTTTTGCTCGGAGTTCCACTTTAACATGAGATTTCTGATTCTCAGATTGGATCAGCGAAGGTCTGAGGCTGCAGTCACATGACCAGAACCGGTGCCAATGACAGTGGGGGGGAGGGAGGGACTGATCCCTGCAGCTGGTTCTGCCTCCTGCGAGGACCTACCTGCAGCCACCGCACTTCTCCCTGGATGTCCGCCTGCGGCGATCGCTGCTGGATGGTTCACTACAGAGAAGCCACAGCCTGAGCAGAGAGAAGCCAGTCCCCGGCCAGCATGCTGCAGAGGAGGACTCTTGACCCTCAAGACCCCTGACTTAAGTGACCCTGACTGGAGACTCTTGACCCTTCAGTGACCCTGACTGGAGACTCTTGACCCTTCAGTGACCCTGACTGGACTGGAGACTCTTGACCCTTCAGTGACCCTGACTGGAGACTCTTGACCCAGCAGTGACCCTGACTGGGGACTCTTGACCCTTCAGTGACCCTGACTGGAGACTCTTGACCCTGCAGTGACCCTGACTGGAGACTCTTGACCCTTCAGTGACCCTGACTGGAGACTCTTGACCCTTCAGTGACCCTGACTGGAGACTCTTGACCCTGACTGGAGACTCACCCTGCAGTGACCCTGACTGGAGACTCTTGACCCTTCAGTGACCCTGACTGGAGACTCTTGACCCTTCAGTGACCCTGACTGGAGACTCTTGACCCTTCAGTGACCCTGACTGGACCCTGAGACTCTTGACCCTTCAGTGACCCTGACCCTGACTGGAGACTCTTGACCCTTCAGTGACCCTCCTTGACCCTGGACCCTGACTGGAGACTCTTGACCCTTCAGTGACCCTGACTGGAGACTCTTGACCCTTCAGTGACCCTGACTGGAGACTCTTGACCCTTCAGTGACCCTGACTGGAGACTCTTGACCCAGCAGTGACCCTGACTGGAGACTCTTGACCCTTCAGTGACCCTGACTGGAGACTCTTGACCCTTCAGTGACCCTGCCTGGGGACTATTGACCCTTCAGTGACCCTGACTGGAGACTCTTGACCCTTCAGTGACCCTGACTGGAGACTCTTGACCCAGCAGTGACCCTGACTGGAGACTCTTGACCCTTCAGTGACCCTGACTGGAGACTCTTGACCCTTTAGTGACCCTGCCTGGGAGACTCTTGACCCTTCAGTGACCCTGACCCTGACTGGGGACTCTTGACCCTTCAGTGACCCTGACTGACTGAGACTCTAGACCCTTCAGTGACCCTGACTGGAGACTCTTGACCCTTCAGTGACCCTGACTGGAGACTCTTGACCCTTCAGTGACCCTGACTGGAGACTCTTGACCTGCAGTGACCCTGACTGGAGACTCTTGACCCAGTTCAGTGACCCTGACTGGAGACTCTTGACCCTTCAGTGACCCTGACTGGAGACTCTTGACCCAGCAGTGACCCTGACTGGAGACTCTTGACCCAGTAGTGACCCTGACTGGAGACTCTTGACCCTTCAGTGACCCTAACTGGAGAAATCTCGACCCTTCAGTGACCCTGACTGGAGACTCTTGACCCTTCAGTGACCCTGACTGGAGACTCTTGACCCTTCATGACCCTGACTGGAGACTCTGACCCTTCAGTGACCCTGACTGGAGACTCTTGACCCTTCAGTGACCCTGACTGGAACTCTTGACCCAGCAGTGACCCTGACTGGAGACTCTAGACCCAGCAGTGACCCTGACTGGGGACTCTTGACCCTGCAGTGACCCTGACTGAGACTCTTGACCCAGCAGTGACCCTGACTGGAGACTCTTGACCCAGCAGTGACCCTGACTGGGACTCTTGACCCAGCAGTGACCCTGACTGAAGACTCTTGACCCAGCAATGACCCTGACTGGAGACTCTTGACCCAGCAGTGACCCTGACTGGAGACTCTTGACCCTTCAGTGACCCTGACTGGAGACTCTTGACCCTTCAGCAGTGACCCTGACTGGAGACTCTTGACCCAGCAGTGACCCTGACTGGAGACTCTTGACCCAGTGACCCTGACTGGAGACTCTTGACCCAGCAGTGACCCTGACTGGAGACTCTTGACCCTTCAGTGACCCTGACTGGAGACTCTTGACCCAGCAGTGACCCTGACTGGAGACTCTTGACCCAGTGACCCTGACTGGAGACTCTTGACCCAGCAGTGACCCTGACTGGAGACTCTTGACCCTGCAGTGACCCTGACTGGAGACTCTTGACCCAGAGTGACCTTGACTGGAGACTCTATGACCCAGCAGTGACCCTGACTGGAGACTCTTGACCCAGCAGTGACCCTGACTGGAGACTCTTGACCCAGCAGTGACCCTGACTGGAGACTCTTGACCCAGCAATGACCCTGACTGGAGACTCTTGACCCAGCAGTGACCCTGACTGGAGACTCTTGACCCTTCAGTGACCCTGACTGGAGACTCTTGACCCTTCAGTGACCTCATCTGATTGCCTTTGGCTACTGCTTCCCTTCCAGTCACTCTCTACCATTTCCCGTAGCCCTTTTGCCCCGTCTGATGCCCAAGCTCCATTCGTCATCAATCCCTTGGATGATGCCGGGATCTCTCCGTGACGTGCCAGGGACTGTGATCCACTCATGGAACGCTGACACGTAGGGAGGTGAGGGTGTCACCTTTCACTGCATTATTACAGCACGTGCCCATGGTGAGTCCATCATCTCTCAGGACCTCTTGGGATCACACAGAGAGGTCACCTGTAATGGTCCCCTTCCACATACCAGGCCGTGATGTCATGGTGGGGATCATGCTCGGTACCCACCACAGATGGCAACCCCCAACACGCATCCCCATGTAGAGGAAATCAGAAGCTCCCTTTCCATTCCGGGGTACTTACCACCAATGGTCCCCTTCCACATACCAGGCCGTGATGTCATGGTGGGGATCATGCTCGGTACCCACCACAGATGGCAACCCCCAACACGCATCCCCATGTAGAGGAAATCAGAAGCTCCCTCCATTCAGGGGTACTTACCACCAATGGTCCCCTTCCACATACCAGGCCGTGATGTCATGGTGGGGATCATGCTCGGTACCCACACAGATGGCAACCCCCAACACGCATCCCCATGTAGAGGAAATCAGAAGCTCCCTCCATTCAGGGGTACTTACCACCAATGGCCCCCTTCCACATACCAGGCCGTGATGTCATGGTGGGGATCATGCTCGGTACCCACCACAGATGGCAACCCCCAACACGCATCCCCATGTAGAGGAAATCAGAAGCTCCCTCCATTCAGGGGTACTTACCACCAATGGCCCCCTTCCACAGACCAGGCCGTGATGTCATGGTGGGGATCATGCTCGGTACCCACCACAGATGGCAACCCCCCAACACGCATCCCCATGTAGAGGAAATCAGAAGCTCCCTCCATTCAGGGGTTCTTACCACCAATGGTCCCCTTCCACATACCAGGCCGTGATGTCATGGTGGGGATCATGCTCGGTACCCACCACAGATGGCAACCCCCAACACGCATCCCCATGTAGAGGAAAATCAGAAGCTCCCTCCATTCAGGGGTTCTTACCACCAATGGTCCCCTTCCACATACCAGGCCGTGATGTCATGGTGGGGATCATGCTCGGTACCCACCACAGATGGCAACCCCCAACACGCATCCCCATGTAGAGGAAATCAGAAGCTCCCTCCATTCAGGGGTACTTACCACCAATGGCCCCCTTCCACAGACCAGGCCGTGATGTCATGGTGGGGATCATGCTCGGTACCCACCACAGATGGCAAACCCCAACACGCACCCCATGTAGAGGAAATCAGAAGCTCCCATTCAGGGGTACTTACCACCAATGGTCCCCTTCCACAGACCAGGCCGTGATGTCATGGTGGGGATCATGCTCGGGTACCCACCACAGATGGCAACCCCCAACACGCAGCCCCATGTAGAGGAAATCAGAAGCTCCCATTCAGGGTACTTACCACCGAGAAGTTCCTTGGGCCGCACTCCTTGTTTCGATAGCGGCACGATAGGATCATATCGTCCAGAGAGTGGCCGGTCCGGTCAAAGAACTCCTGCATGTTGATCTTCACGGCATCGAACTTCTCGTTTTTCAGATTCAGATTGGCAATGGCCTCCTCTTTTCTGTCCTCCCAGCCCAGGAACTTGTCCAGCCACTCCAGGTCGTTGCGGGTCAGCTTGCTCTTCCGGAAACTGTTGTAGTTACAGATGGTGATGGCTGGGAAGGTCATGAGTTGGCTTTCTTCCTCATCGAGCGTGGTGACATGGTGGAACTCCGTGTAGTAGATGATCCGATCGGCCACTTGGAAGAGGAAGCAGCTGAGGGACGCCAGGAAGGCACAAGCCCAAAACACCCGGCGTGGGGTCACCCCTCCCGGCAGGAAGACGTGGCTGATCCCATGGAGCGTAGAGTTACTGGCGAAGGTGGTGAGATCAGAAGCCTTCGAATCGCTCTCCTCTTCCTCGGCTCCTTGTGGAGGTTTTCAGGATATCCATTGGGAGACGCTTGGATTCCTCTGTACGGGAGAGGCTGGGACTCCTCTATACGGGGAGAGGCTGGGACTCCTCTGTACGGGAGAGGCTGGGACTCCTCTATACGGGGAGAGGCTGGGACTCCTCTATACGGGGAGAGGCTGGGACTCCTCTGTTCGGAGGGAGAGGCTGGGACTCCTTTATACGGGGAGAGGCTGGGACTCCTCTATATGGGGAGAGGCTGGGACTCCTGTATGGGGAGAAGCTGGGACTCCTGTATACGGGAGAGGCTGGGACTCCTCTGTTCGGAGAGAGGCTGGGACTCCTCTATGGGGAGAGGCTGGGACTCCTCTGTACGGGGAGAGGCTGGGACTCCTGTATGGGGAGAAGCTGGGACTCCTCTGTTCGGGGAGAGGCTGGGACTCCTCTGTACGGGGAGAAGCTGGGACTCCTCTGTTCGGGGAGAAGCTGGGACTCCTCTGTACGGGGAGAAGCTGGGACTCCTATGTTCGGGGAGAGCTGGGACTCCTCTGTACGGGGAGAAGCTGGGACTCCTCTGTTCGGGGAGAAGCTGGGACTCCTCTGTTCGGGGAGAAGCTGGGGACTCCTTTGTACGGGAAGCCTGGCGTTGTCTGCAGGACAGTGAAGGGGGTCTAAGTGACTGCAGTAGATGGACCCAACTGGCAGGCAATGGACGCCCGAGTGTCTGACGGGATGCAGCTGAAGTTTGGTGTCTCTCAATCTGCGGTCTGAGAGTGAGGAGGAGGAGGAGGAGGAGGAGAGGGGGGGGCATGCTATTAGAGAGGATGGAGGACCACAGAGGGATGCTGAGGGCACCAATAATGGATGTCTCAGAAACCAAATACTTTGCATCCAGAGGACCCGAGGGGGGGGGGGGGAGGGGGAGCCGAGAGAACGAGGAACGAGAACCTGAGATAACTCAGAGAGAATGTGTCTACACCACCCCCACCAACCTGACCGATACCGAGATCTGACCCATACCGAGATCTGACCCATACCGAGATCTGACCCATACCGAGATCTGACCCATACCGAGATCTGACCCACACGAGATCTGACCGATACCGAGATCTGACCAGTAACCTGAGATAACTCAGAGAGAATGTGTCTACACCGCCCCCACCAACCTGACCCACCGATACCGAGATCTGACCAATTCTCAGTATCTGTCCAATTCTCGGCATCTGTCCTTATTCTGTATGTATGGATTCTGTGCAGTGCCACTTCTCCTGTCCCGGATGCCGGGTGTCATTCTCGGTATCTGCAGACTCCATGCAGCCGGTGAGGTGGGGGCTCAGATTTTGGGGGGATCCTCTCGGGGATGATAAAGGACACAAATCTTATGAAGACGAATATCGGTTGGAAGTCGAAGAAGATAAATCGGTGATTTCGGAGGTGATAGTGAGTGGGCTCTGCGATCGTCTGATTCCAGCGTTGGGCGCGATCACATGACGTTCCTCCGGCCAGACGCATTATGTACATTACACAAACCACACAGACTTCTTCCAGATGACGAGCCGGTTTCCTCCCGCGGAGACGGCGGAGCGCCAGGACCTCATATAATGTATATATAGCCGCGGTCAGCTCCCTCTGCGCTCTGATTGGCTGTCGAATCTTATGGATCTGATATACACATGGAAGTACACGATACTGCCCCAAATATTGTCCCCTCTCCCCCCGTATATACACTATATTCCCCCAAGTATCGGTCCACTGGCTTTTCCATGCACATGACCTTTAATGGCCCCCCAGTCTTGGTCCATAGGGTTCAATATTGAGTTGGCCCCGCCCTTTCCACGCACATGACCTTTAATGGCCCCCAGTCTTAGTACGTAGGGTTCAATATTGAGTTGGCCCCGCCCTTTCCACACACATGACCTTTAATGGCCCCCCAGTCTTAGTCCGTAGGGTTCAATATTGAGTTGGCCCCGCCCTTTCCCCACACATGACCTTTAATGGCCCCCCAGTCTTGGTCCATAGGGTTCAATATTGAGTTGGCCCCGCCCTTTCCACACACATGACCTTTAATGGCCTCCTAGTCTTAGTACGTAGGGTTCAATATTGAGTTGGCCCCGCCCTTTCCACACACACATGACCTTTAATGGTCCCCCAGTCTTAGTCCGTAGGGTTCAATATGAGTTGGCCCCACCATTTCCACGCACATGACCTTTAATGGCCCCCAGTCTTAGTACGTAGGGTTCAATATTGAGTTGGCCCCGCCCTTTCCACACACATGACCTTTAATGGCCCCCAGTCTTAGTACGTAGGGTTCAATATTGAGTTGGCCCCGCCCTTTCCACACACATGACCTTTAATGGCCCCCCAGTCTTAGTCCGTAGGGTTCAATATTGAGTTGGCCCCGCCCTTTCCACACACATGACCTTTAATTGGCCTCCCAGTCTTAGTCCGTAGGGTTCAATATTGAGTTGGCCCCGCCCTTTGCCTCTTCTGGGAAGGCCGTCCACAAGGCTTAGGAGGGTGTCTATGGGAAGGTTGGACCATTCTTCCAGAAGCACATTTGTCAGGTCAGGCACTGATGTCGGGGGAGGGGCACTGATGTCGGGGGAGGGGCACTGATGTCGGGGGAGGAGGCCTGGCTCGCAGTCTCCGCTCTAATTCATCCCAAAGGTGTTCTATGGGGTTGAGGTCAGGACTCTGTGCAGGACAGTCAAGTTCCTCCACCCCAAACTGGCTCCTCCATGTCTTTATGGACCTTGCTTTGTGCACTGGGGGGCAGTCATGTTGGAACAGGAAGGGGCCATCCCCAAACTCCTCCCACAAAGTTGGGAGCATGAAATTGTCCAAAATGTTGTCTTAAGAGTTCCCCTTCACTGGAACTAGGAGGCCAAGCCCAACCCCTGAAAAACAACCCCACACCATAATCCACCCTCCACCAAACTTTACACTTGGCACAATGCAGTCAGGCAAGTACCGTTCTCCTGGCCACCGCCAAAACCCAGACACGCCCATCGGATAGCCAGACAGAGAAGCATGATTGGTCACTCCAGAGAACACGTCTCCTCTGCTCTAGAGTCCAGTGGCAGCATGCTTTACACCACGGCATCCGACGCTTTGCATTGCACTTGGTGATGGAAGGCTTGGATGCAGCTGCTCGGCCATGGAAACCCATTCCATGGAGCTCTCTACGCACTGTTGTTGGGCTCATCTGAAGGTCACACCAAGTTTGGAGGTCTTTAGCTATTGACTCTGCAGACAGTTGGTGACTTCTGCGCACTGTGCGCTTCAGCATGCGCTGACCCCGCCCTGTCATGTGACGTGGCCTACCACTTGGTGGCTGAGTGGCTGTTGTTCCCAGTGGCTTCCACTTTGTTATAATCCCACTAACAGTTGAGCGTGGAATATTTAGTAGCCAGGAAATGTCACGGATGGACTTATTGCCCAGGTGGCCACCTATCACGGGACCACGCTTGGAGTCACTGAGCTCCTGAGAGCGACCCATTCTTTCACCAATGTTTGTAGAAGCCGTCTGCATGCCTAGGGGCTTGATTGTATACACCTGTGTCCATGGAGGGGATTGGAGCACCCGAATCACATGATATGGAGGGGATTGGAGCACCCGAATCACATGATTGGAAAGGGGATTGGAACACCTGAATCCCATGATATGGAGGGGATTGGAACACCTGAGTCACATGATATGGAGGGGATTAGAGCACCTGAATTACATGATTGGGAAGGGATTGGAACACCTGAATCACATGATATGGAAGGGATTGGAGCACCTGAATCACATGATTGGGAAGGGATTGGAACACCTGAATCACATGATATGGAAGGGATTGGAGCACCTGAATCACATGATTGGGAAGGGATTGGAACATCTGAATCACATGATATGGAGGGGATTGGAGCACCTGAATCACATGATTGGGAAGGGATTGGAACACCTGAATCACATGATTGGGAGGGGATTGGAACACCTGAATCACATGATATGGAGGGGATTTGGACACCTGAATCACATGATATGGAGGGGATTGGAACACCTGAATCACATGATTGGAAGGGGATTGGAACACCTGAATCACATGATATGGAGGGGATTGGAACACCTGAATCACATGATATGGAGGGGATTGGGACACCTGAATCACATGATATGGAGGAGATTGGGACACCTGAATCACATGATATGGAGGGGATTGGAACACCTGAATCACATGATTGGAGGGGATTGGAACACCTGAATCACATGATTGGGAGGGCGGGGCCAATACTTTGGGCAATATAGTGTATCTGACACACACCCCATGCCCCATTGGTGCCCAAAGTTGGCCATTACTCTTTATTGATATAGGACTGACACAATGAGGAGCCAAAGAAACCAAGGTGAGAGAATGCAGACAACAAGAGCTTACAATCTAAACATGAAGGAGGAAGGAGAACGGCTTCTGGGGTGATGGAGGAACTGAACGAGTGCTAACTTCTCTTTCGTGAACACTTGGAATCTTGGCCTTGGTGATTTCTGCAAGTCATGGTTGATGTTTGGAGAACCTGTGGCCAGAAGGTCCTCTTTATGTCGTCCCAACATTGGGAGGACAACATTGGGAGGACAACAATGGGAGGACAACAATGGGAGGACAACATTGGGAGGAGGACAACAATGGGAGGACAACATTGGGAGGACAACAATGGGAGGACAACATTGGGAGGACAACAATGGGAGGACAACAATGGGAGGACAACATTGGGAGGACAACATTGGGAGGACAACATTGGGAGGACAACAATGGGAGGACAACAATGGGAGGACAACATTGGGAGGACAACATTGGGAGGACAACAATGGGAGGACAACAATGGGAGGACAACATTGGGAGGACAACAATGGGAGGACAACATTGGGAGGACAACATCCCCATAGGACAACATTGGGAGGACAACAATGGGAGGACAACAATGGGAGGACAACATTGGGAGGACAACATTGGGAGGACAACATTGGGAGGACAACATCCCCATAGGACAACATTGGGAGGACAACAATGGGAGGACAACAATGGGAGGACAACAATGGGAGGACAACATTGGGAGGACAACAATGGGAGGACAACAATGGGAGGACAACATTGGGGACAACAATGGGAGGACAACATTGGGAGGACAACATCCCCATAGGACAACATTGGGAGGACAACAATGGGAGGACAACAATGGGAGGACAACATTGGGAGGACAACATTGGGAGGACAACATCCCCATAGGACAACATTGGGAGGACAACATCCCCATAGGACAACATTGGGAGGACAACATTGGGAGGACAACATCCCCATAGGACAACATTGGGAGGACAACATCCCCATAGGACAACATTGGGAGGACAACATTGGGAGGACAACATTGGGAGGACAACATTGGGAGGACAACAATGGGAGGACAACATTGGGAGGACAACAATGGGAGGACAACATTGGGAGGACAACATCCCCATAGGACAACATTGGGAGGACAACAATGGGAGGACAACAATGGGAGGACAACATTGGGAGGACAACATTGGGAGGACAACATCCCCATAGGACAACATTGGGAGGACAACAATGGGAGGACAACATTTGGAGGACAACAATGGGAGGACAACAATGGGAGGACAACATTGGGAGGACAACATCCCGATAGGACAACATTGGGAGGACAACAATGGGAGGACAACATTGGGAGGACAACATCCCCATAGGACAACATTGGGAGGACAACAATGGGAGGACAACATTGGGAGGACAACATTGGGAGGACAACATGATCACCAGATTCTTAATACTACACTTTCCATCAACGTCTGATTGGTCGATCTTCCATTGTAATACAACCTACATGACCTACAGTGAAGGAAATGTGTATTTGCTCCCCCCTGATGCTGAATGTTCGCCCCTCACACAGAAACGATCGGTCTAACAATGGAATGTTCGCCCCTCACACAGAAACGATCGGTCTAACAATGGAATGTTGGCCCCTCACACAGAAACGATCGGTCTAACAATGGAATGTTCGCCCCTTACACAGAAATGATCGGTCTAACAATGGAATGTTCGCCCCTCACACAGAAACGATCGGTCTAACAATGGAATGTTCGCCCCTCACACAGAAACGATCGGTCTAACAATGAAATGTTCGCCCCTCACACAGAAATGATCGGTCTAACAATGGAATGTTCGCCCCTCACACAGAAATGATCGGTCTAACAATGGAATGTTCGCCCTTCACACAGAAACGATCGGTCTAACAATGGAATGTTCGCCCCTCACACAGAAACGATCGGTCTAACAATGGAATGTTCGCCCCTCACACAGAAACGATCGGTCTAACAATGGAATGTTCGCCCCTCACACAGAAATGATCGGTCTAACAATGGAATGTTCGCCCCTCACACAGAAATGATCGGTCTAACAATGGAATGTTCGCCCCTCACACAGAAACGATCGGTCTAACAATGGAATGTTCGCCCCTCACACAGAAACGATCGGTCTAACAATGGAATGTTCGCCCCTCACACAGAAACGATCGGTCTCTAACAATGGAATGTTCGGTGTAACACTTAGAGACAGAATACAACAACAAATTCAGCAGAAATGCGTCTAACAAATGATGACGGATCTGCATGTTCATGAGGGAAAGAAGGATTTGATCCCCTATCATTCAGCAGGATTTCTGGCTCCCAGGTGTCTCTCATACAGGTAACAAGCTGAGATTAGAAGCAGTCTCTTAAAGGGAGTGCTGCTAATCTCATTGTGTTACCTGTATAAAAGACACCTGTCCACAGGAGCCATCAAACCATCAGATTCCAAACTCTCCACCATGGCAAAGACCAAAGAGCTGTCCAAGGATGTCAGGGACAAGATGGTAGACCTACACAAGGCTGGACTGGGCTACCAAACTATGGCCAAGCAGCTTGGTGAGAAGGTGACAACAGTTGGTGCAATCATTCACAAATGGAAGAAACACAAAACAAGTGTCAGTCTCCCTAGGTCTGGTGCACCATGCAAGATCTCACCTCGTGGAGTGTCAATGATCATGAGAACAGTGAGGAATCATCCCAGAACTACACGTGAGGATCTTGTCAATGATCTCCAGGCAGCTGGGACCACAGTCACCAAGAAAACAATTGGTAACACACTACGCCGACAAGGACTGAAATCCTGCAGTGCCCGCACGGTCCCTCTGCTCAAGAAAGCCCATGTCCAGGCCCGTCTGAAGTCTGCCACTGAACATCTGAATGATGCCGAGGAGAACTGGTGGGAAGTGTTGTGGTCAGAGGAGACCAAAATCCAGCTCTTTGGCGTCAACTTGCCGTGTTTGGAGGAGGAGGAATGCTGCCTATGACCCCAAGAACACCATCCCAACTGTGAAACATGGTGGTGGTGGAAACATTCTGCTTTGGGGGGGTTTCTGCTAAGGGGACAGGACAACTGCACCGCATCAAAGGGACGATGGACGGGGCAATGTACCCTCAAATCTTGGGTGAGAACCTTCTTCCCTCAGCCAGGGCATTGAAAAAATGGGTGGTGGATGGGTGTTCCAGCATGACAATGACCCAAAACACACGGCCAAGGCAACAAAGGAGCGGCTCAAGAAGAAGCACATTGAGGTCCCGGAGTGGCCTAGCCAGTCTCCACACCTTCATCCGATTGAAAATCTGTGGAGGAGCTGAAAGTTCGAGTTGCCAAACGTCAGCCACCAAACCTTAATGACTTGGAGAGGATCTGCCAAGAGGAGTGGGCCAAAATCCCTCCTGAGATGTGTGCGAACCTGGGGGCCAACTCCAGGAAACCTCTGACCTCTGTGATTGCCAACAAGGGATTGGCCACCAAGTACTAAGTCATGTTTTGTGAAGGGGATCAAATCCTTCTTTCCCTCATGAACATGCAGATCAGTCATCATTTGTTAGACGCATTTCTGCTGAATTTGTTGTTGTATTCTGTCTCTCAGTGTTACACCGAACATTCCATTGTTAGACCGATCATTTCTGTGTGAGGGGCGAACATTCCATTGTTAGACCGATCGTTTCTGTGTGAGGGGGAACATTCCATTGTTAGACCGATCATTTCTGTGTGAGGGGCGAACATTCCATTGTTAGACCGATCGTTTCTGTTTCTGTGAGGGGCGAACATTCCATTGTTAGACCGATCGTTTCTGTGTGAGGGGCGAACATTCCATTGTTAGACCGATCATTTCTGTGTGAGGGGCGAACATTCCATTGTTAGACCGATCATTTCTGTGTGAGGGGGCGAACATTCCATTGTTAGACCGATCATTTCTGTGTGAGGGGCGAACATTCCATTGTTAGACCGATCATTTCTGTGTGAGGGGCGAACATTCCATTGTTAGACCGATCGTTTCTGTGTGAGGGGCAAACATTCCATTGTTAGACCGATCGTTTCTGTGTGAGGGGCGAACATTCCATTGTTAGACCGATCGTTTCTGTGTGAGGGGCGAACGTTCCATTGTTAGACCGATCGTTTCTGTGTGAGGGGCGAACATTCACCATCAGGGGAGTAAATACGCATTTCCTTCAGTGTGTGTCACTCTGTGTATCTAAAAGCCAAACACATCGAATTAACCAGAAGGAATTCTCCATCATCCCGGAGTCGGCCTGCTCTCTGCACAGCCATATAATAGACCAAGGTAGGTATCTGTACCTGGACTGAAAAAATCCCCCAACATGAGGTTCAGGTGTGCTGGGGAGAGGGCAGGTGGACAGCTCAGGTTTGGGTGTTTAGCAGTTGTGTGGCTCTCCAACAGTGCCGGAACACCGGAATAGGTCAGCAGAGGTGCCATGAGATGTCCTTGGGGTCCCAGCAGGGGGATGACTAGTCATTGTTAATCCAGGGTTGGTCCATTTTAATGAAGGTGACGGAACAGGTGGAACTCCAGAACAAAAGGCCCATCAGACAGAACGTACCGTGCCAGCTCCGGGCCCGTGGTCCAGCCTGGACACCCAATAGTCCACCAACATTGGTGGTCAGTGGGAAGAATGTCCCTTACATTGGGGGTCAGTGGGAAGAATGTCCCTTACATTGGGGGTCAGTGGGAAGAATGTCCCTTACATTGGGGGTCAGTGGGAAGAATGTCCCTTACATTGGGGGTCAGTGGGAAGAATGTCCCTTACATTGGGGGTCAGTGGGAAGAATGTCCCTTACATTGGGGTCAGTGGGAAGAACGTCCCTTACATTGGGGGTCAGTGGGAAGAACGTCCCTTACATTGGGGGTCAGTGGGAAGAACGTCCCTTACATTGGGGGTCAGTGGGAAGAACGTCCCTTACATTGGGGGTCAGTGGGAAGAATGTCCCTTACATTGGGGGTCAGTGGGAAGAATGTCCCTTACATTGGGGGTCAGTGGGAAGAATGTCCCTTACATTGGGGGGTCAGTGGGAAGAATGTCCCTTACATTGGGGGTCAGTGGGAAGAATGTCCCTTACATTGGGGGTCAGTGGAAAGAATGTCCCTTACATTGGGGGTCAGTGGGAAGAACGTCCCTTACATTGGGGGTCAGTGGGAAGAACGTCCCTTACATTGGGGGTCAGTGGGAAGAACGTCCCTTACATTGGGGGTCAGTGGGAAGAATGTCCCTTACATTGGGGGTCAGTGGGAAGAATGTCCCTTACATTGGGGGTCAGTGGTAAGAATGTCCCTTACATTGGTGGTCAGTGGGAAGAATGTTCCTTACATTGGGGGTCAGTGGGAAGAATGTCCCTTACATTGGGGGTCAGTGAGAAGAATGTCCCTTACATTGGTGGTCAGTGGGAAGAATGTCCCTTACATTTGGGGTCAGTGGGAAGAATGTCCCTTACATTGGGGGATCAGTGGGAAGAATGTCCCTTACATTGGGGGTCAGTGGGAAGAATGTCCCTTACATGGGGGTCAGTGGGAAGAATGTCCCTTACATTGGGGGTCAGTGGGAAGAATGTCCCTTACATTGGGGATCAGTGGGAAGAATGTCCCTTACAGTGGGGGTCAGTGGGAAGAATGTCCCTTACATTGGGGGGTCAGTGGGAAGAATGTCCCTTACATTGGGGGTCAGTGGGAAGAATGTCCCTTACATTGGGGGGTCAGTGGGAGAATGTCCCTTACATTGGGGGTCAGTGGGAAGAATGCCCCTTACATTGGGGGTCAGTGGGAAGAATGTCCCTTATATTGGGGGTCAGTGGGAAGAATGCCCCTTACATTGGGGGTCAGTGGGAAGAATGTCCCTTACATTGGGGGTCAGTGGGAAGAATGTCCCTTACATTGGGGGTCAGTGGGAAGAATGTCCCTTACATTGGGGGTCAGTGGGAAGAATGTCCCTTACATTGGGGGTCAGTGGGAAGAATTCCCCCCTTACATTGGGGGTCAGTGGGAAGAATGTCCCTTACATTGGGGGTCAGTGGGAAGAATGTCCCTTACATTGGGGGTCAGTGGGAAGAATTCCCCCCTTACATTGGGGGTCAGTGGGAAGAATTCCCCCCTTACATTGGGGGTCAGTGGGAAGAATGTCCCTTACATTGGGGATCAGTGGGATGAATGTCCCTTACATTGGGGTCAGTGGGAAGAATGTCCCTTACATTGGGGTCAGTGGAAAGAATGTCCCTTACATTGGGGGTCAGTGGGAAGAATTCCCCCCTTACATTGGGGGTCAGTGGGAAGAATGTCCCTTACATTGGGATCAGTGGGATGAATGTCCCTTACATTGGGGGTCAGTGGGAAGAATGTCCCTTACATTGGGGGTCAGTGGGAAGAATGTCCCTTACATTGGGGATCAGTGGGATGAATGTCCCTTACATTGGGGGTCAGTGGGAAGAATTCCCCCCTTACATTGGGGGTCAGTGGGAAGAATGTCCCTTACATTGGGGGTCAGTGGGAAGAATGTCCCTTACATTGGGGGTCAGTGGGAAGAATGTCCCTTACATTGGGGGTCAGTGGGAAGAATTCCCCCTTACATTGGGGGTCAGTGGGAAGAATTCCCCCCTTACATTGGGGGTCAGTGGGAAGAATGTCCCTTACATTGGGGGTCAGTGGGATGAATGTCCCTTACATTGGGGATCAGTGGGAAGAATTCCCCCCTTACATTGGGGGTCAGTGGGAAGAATTCCCCCCTTACAGATGGCTAAAAAGATCAATAGCGTCAATGGGAACTTATCTGAGAGGCAGAAATTGCTGAAGGATCCCCGAGCAACCTTTGGAGGAACCTTAGGATTCCATAGAACCTGTGTATTGGAGATCTTTTGTGGTGACTACCCATTAGTGGTCCTTCTCTTTGAACACCCAAGTCCTGGGGTTCCTGAGAATAACAGAGCCCATCCAGCACATGTTGCTGCAGAGTCCCGAGTCCTCGGTGTCACTGAGGAAAATGCTGTCCTCTGAGATCTAACCCCACCCATGTACAACTCATAAGGTTTGGGAAGGGGAAACCTTCCCCTTGAAGACTGTTCTGTTTGCTCCTTTCCTTCCCTCTCCCTCATATTCTAGTAGACTATGTCCCTGGGACAGCAGCAAGTCCTTCTATTCCTCCTGCTGCTGGGCCTTCAGCGCCCGACCCTATCTGACCACCACAAGCTCCAGGAGGAACACAAAATTGTAACAGCCTGGCTCACCAATTTGGTCAGCTCTTCAAAGGAGCCAACTTACTGCACACCTCCTAAATGATGAACCGATGACGTCCTCGTACCATAATCACACAGGTACCCTTTCATGGCATCCACGTCTTCAGCATGGCCAGTGTTGAGTTCCAGGATGTGGAGGAGTCACGGTTGCAGCTCATGTTGGCCCTGCATTTCTGCCAGGTGAACACTGGCCGGGTATGATCACCTAAAACCTGGCCTGACGTGGGACCTCCTGGAGGCCAGAGTACTTCGTAATGAGCCGCTGCACCACCAGGTTGAGGACACGTGCCAGGCAAGGTTGAGGACACGTGCCAGGCAAGGTTGAGGACACGTGCCAGCCAAGGTTGAGGACACGTGCCAGGCAAGGTTGAGGACACGTGCCAGCCAAGGTTGAGGACACGTGCCAGCCAAGGTTGAGGACACGTGCCAGCCAAGGTTGAGGACACGTGCCAGGCAAGGTTGAGGACACGTGCCAGCCAAGGTTGAGGACACGTGCCAGGCAAGGTTGAGGACACGTGCCAGCCAAGGTTGAGCACACGTGCCAGGCAAGGTTGAGGACACGTGCCAGGCAAGGTTGAGGACACGTGCCAGGCAAGGTTGAGGACACGTGCCAGGCAAGGTTGAGGACACGTGCCAGCCAAGGTTGAGGACACGTGCCAGCCAAGGTTGAGGACACGTGCCAGCCAAGGTTGAGGACATGTGTCAGGCAAGGTTGAGGACACGTGCCAGCCAAGGTTGAGGACATGTGCCAGGCAAGGTTGAGGACACGTGCCAGGCAAGGTTGAGGACATGTGCCAGGCAAGGTTGAGGACACGTGCCAGGCAAGGTTGAGGACACGTGCCAGCCAAGGTTGAGGACACGTGCCAGGCAAGGTTGAGGACACGTGCCAGCCAAGGTTGAGGACACGTGCCAGGCAAAGTATGAGCGTAACATACACTCATACTTTGCCGGCAAAGACAGAAGTCTTGCCAAGCTGGCATTGAGATGCTGGGCATGAGGGTGATTCGGGGACATTTTTTCTTCCACTCCAGCATCTGCGGTAGAGGCATCTGGCTTGAGATGGATGCTGCTGGACACAACAAGGTGGGTGTTGGAAAATTCTGCAGAGGTTCAAGCCTCCACCTGACCCTCCTCAGCATGGCTCTATGACCTTCTTCCACTCTTGATATAGGTTATTCTAAGCCTCTGAAACCTCCTGTGAGTCTTCCCTCCTGTCTCTAGAGGAGGAACGTGTCAGGGCGGATGCAACTGGAGAATCTTGTGGAGGGTGGGAGATGTGGACAGTGAAGAACGAGGAGTGTGGACCTTTATCTGATGACTTGTTCCACAGAGGTGTTGCTCCTGCCAAAGCACCAGGGAGGCTGAGTCATGTGGTTCCTCATACATGTCATACCCAAATGGCTGTGAACTGGTAATGGAAGACGTGTGCCGCTCAGGCTACAAGGGAAAGCAATCCTGTCCACCACTATGAGTGCAGGCCACGGAAGGAGCTTCTCTCAGCTCCAAGTAACAGTTAGGCAAAGGATGGATCCCATGAAGCTGCACATCTACGCAGACCCGCTGTTATTGGAAGGAATTAATGGGACCCATCCTTCGCTCAACAATACCCAAATGGCTGGCACATCTACCATGGCTGATTCACTGCAGGCCGAGGCCACAAACCACATGTCAGGGTCCTGTCCACGGCAGAAGTTCTGGAAGATCTGGCATTTCTGCCAGTACTCTGCATGGCCGCAGAAGCACACATCAGCCTCAGTTTGGTGCCAGATGGCCTTTATAAGGAGGCTCATCACTTCCTCAAGTTGCTGGATGATCTCTAGCTCCCCGTGCCCTGGCCCTGTTTCCTGTGACTTTGACCCGTGATTTCCTGTTACCGACTCGGCTTGCTCCTGGACCCGTCTACTCTGCCTTACCCCTGATCTGACCTCGGCCTGGGTTACGGATACTCTCTCTCTCTCTCCTCTGTGTATGACCTCGGCTATCCCATCTGACTACATCTGCTCTGATCCCCACCCGATACCTGACCTCGGCTTGAACCGACTACCCAGTACACATCTAAATCCCGGAAGGGCTTGCATACCTCGCACAGGCGCCTCCTGTCTGCAGACCTATCTCCATGCACCAGCTGTGCTTCTGAGTGGACCACCAACCAGCACTCCTACAGGCGACCTGTGCAACTTTGGGCCAGACTCCCGCTGTCCCACTCTCAGGGGAGTCCGGAACTTAGCCGCAAGGGAAGCCCTCTCTCCATTGGCCTCCATCACCAGGTACGTGATACCACAACAATGCTGCCTGCAGCAGATTCATTGAAAAAAGTCGACACTGCAGAGTCCCATGGACCGACCCTAGGAATAGCCATGGCCTGTGGGGCAGAGCCACCAGACGGATAGGGTGGCACCCACAGATGCTCTTCCATCAGATCATCCACCTCCAACCCTTCCTCATCGTTGGAAACCAGAAAGCTTCATCTGCTTCTTGCTGCTCTCCACCTGATGTCCCCGATATCCAAACCATGGAAAACCAACTCAACATTTACATCCACACGGCTCATACAGACACCTTCATCCCATCATCATGGAATGTGTCAAGGCAGATGCTGATTGTCCAAGGACAGGATGGGAGGTGTGAATATTGTGGTACCGACCCTCTTCTTTCCCCTCGTTCTGGTTATACAACCGCATCTTTGGTGTCAGGAGGTCTTCATAGGTGTTAATACTTTGATTCACATGGCTGATGCCTTCAGCTCACACCTTCAGTCATGTAAACTGTAGGCTTGACATCTCCCCCCCCCCCTCTATCTGCCTCCCCCCCATGTATATATATATATATGTGTGTGTATATACTCTCCCCAGGGGCGGACTGACAACTCATGGGGCCCCCGGGCAATAGATGATCACGGGGCCCCTGTGTCCTTGCCCAAACTCAAAAAAGCCTATGAAAAAGGCACCAGGAGCATCTCATGGGGCCCCCTACTGACCCCGGGCCCTCGGGCGGTGCCCGAGTTCCCAAATGATCAGTCCGCCCCTGACTCCCTACACTACTCCAATACTAACAAAGGGGCCTGGAAGATGACGAAGCCCCGTTATTGGCCGCCCCGTACCGAAGGCTATAATTGGACACGCGGTGACAGCATCCTCTTATCTATGGGCTGAGGTCATCAGGATGAGGATTGTGGTGAAAATAAAAAGCCGTGATCCGTCTGATCGTCTACACGGCACAACACATGATAAGAGCGCCATCCAAACTCCCGATAATAACATTACTGAACGTAAATGAATCGATCGGAAACCTCAGAGCTCACCAACAACAGGAAATCTATATCCTGTCTGAGCTCTGACCGGAGAGCACGAGCAACGTTCTACTGCCCCGTACAGTGCCGAGAGACTGCGAGAGCACCAAGTCCATCCGTCCGTCCTTCTATCTATCCTCAGTATGTCCGGGCACAGGGTTCAGTATACGCTCACCAACCACTTTATTGGGTCCACCTCACTAGGGCCAGGAAAATCTCCCACCTCACTAGGGCCAGGAAAATCTCCCACCTCACCATGACACCACCAGCCTGAACCAATGACACAAAGCAGGATGGATCCCCCCACACCATGACACCACCACCACCCACCGACCAGCCTGAACCAATTGATACAAGGCAGGATGGATCCCCCCACACCATGACACCACCACCACCAGCCTGAACCATTGATACAAGGCAGGAGGGATCCACCACACCATGACCACCACCACCAGCCCCATGAACCATTGATACAAGGCAGGATGGATCCACCACACTATGACCTCCTTCCTCCCGCCGGTGACCCCTTCTAGTGAGTAGATCTATATAGAGGGAATCAGACCTCCTTTCCTCCTGCGCGGTGACACCCTCTCAGTGATAGATCTATATAGAGGAATCAGGACCCTCCTTCCTCCTGCCGGTGACCCCTCTAGTGATATAAAGAATCTATTATTAGGAGGAATCAAGGATCCTCGCTTTCCTCGCTGACCGGTGACACCATCAGTGAATATAATGTTCCTATATGGTAGAGTGAATCAGGACCACCTTCATCCTGCCTGGTGACACCTCTAGTGATATAATGATCTATA
>CATNWA010017432.1:157500-254031 GCA_951230385.1 Staurois parvus | reverse complement strand
GTGCCCGTACGTGTTTTTGGGAAATTTGATGGCAGGGGAGCAATGATGGTAAGAGTAGGCACCTTATTAATACTTGTGTTTGTGCTCCTAGTGGACAAACAGTTGGATTCTAATAGTCTTGTTCCCAGTGGTCTCCAAACTGTGGCCCTTGTGGCCCTTTGCTTGCCCTTATCAGGCCCTTCATGGGGACACCAATGATGGGGTACTATTCCTCCCCCCTGACACAATGATGGGGCACTATTCATCTCACTGACACCAATGATGGGGCACTATTCCTCTTACTGACACAAATGATGGGACACTATTCCTCCCACTGACACCAATGACACTATTCCTCTTACTGACACAAATGATGGGGCACTATTCCTCCCACTGACACCAATGATGGGGCACTATTCCTCCCACTGAACACCAACTGGGGCATACCTCCCATGACACCAATGGGGCACTATTCCTCCCACTGACACCAATGATGGGGCACTATTCCTCCCACTGACACCAATGATGGGGCACTATTCCTCCCAATGACACCAATGATGGGTGCTATTCCTCCCACTGATACACCAATGATGGGGCGCTATTCCTCCCACTGACACCAATGATGGGGCACTATTCCTCCCACTGACACCAATGATGGACACCAATGATGGGGCACTATTCCTCCCAATGACACCAATGATGAGGCACTATTCCTCCCACACCAAATGATACCCTCCCAATGACACCAATGATGGCACTATTCCTCCCACTGACACCAATGATGGGGCACTATTCCTCCCAATGACACCAATGATGAGGCACTATTCCTCCCACTGACACCAATGATGGGGCACTATTCCTCCCACTGACACCAATGATGGGCACTATTCCTCCCACTGACACCAATGATGGGGCACTATCCTCCCACTGACACCAATGATGGGGCACTATTCCTCCCACTGACACCAATGATGGGGCACTATTCCTCCCAATGACACCAATGATGGAGCACTATTCCTCCCACTGATACCAATGATGGGGCACTATTCCTCCCACTGACACCAATGATGGGGCACTATTCCTCCCACTGACACCAATGATGGGCACTATTCCTCCCAATGACACCAATGATGAGGCACTATTCCTCCCACTGATACCAATGATGGGGCACTATTCCTCCCACTGACACCAATGTTATTGAACTATTCCTCTCGATCACACCAATAGTATGGAACTATTCTTCCCACTGACACTAATAATGGGGGACTATTCCTCCCACTAATCACAATGATGAGGCGTTGTTTATTCCCATTGACGCCAGGACATTTTATACTTACACTGGCCCCCTCAAAGTTTGAAGGACAGTAAACTGGCCCTTTGTTCAGAAAGTTTGGAGTCCCCTGTCCTAGAGTATGTGAGAGAAGGACATGGCATCAATGCCTGGTGAGGTACTTAGAAGAGCACGGAGTTGTGATATTGAATGCCACAGGAGGGTTATGTGAGAGTATAGAATTTCTCTCCTTTTTATGTTTTTGATTTGAAATGTAACCTGAGATCATTCTTAAAACTCTTGGACTAAAACCAACTTGTACTTAAAGCAGAACTAAACTACATCTGTGCACCATAAACCAACAACGGCATTTAATTTATTTTTAATGTTCAAAACAAAAACTCACCCATCCATCGCCATACTTTATTTTTGTTGAGAAATCATTAAAGAAAAAAAACACCTCCTAGCATTTCTAGTAGGGTTGGGCTTGATGTTCAACTCAGACATCGGCTGTTTGTGTGTTCAGCAAACACACAAACGGTTAGGGCATTAGGGCATTATTGTGATTGGCCAAAGCAATGCACCTGACCACAGGTCAAGTGCAATGCTTTGGCCAATCACAGTGCATGATGATGTCACAAGAAGGTGGGGTGAACCCACCCCCTTGTGACATCATCACAGTATTTAAGAACTGTCAGGCTGGCGCAGTGGTCAGACGGCGGGAGCCAGCATCAAGAGCAGAGCGTTTCTTTTTTTTCGGGTCGGCGGTGGTGGCATCGTGATTGACGGTGGATCTACTTCGAGGGGCTTTTTTTTCATTTTTGTTTTTAATAAAGTACTTGCCAAAGACTGTCTCCTGTCATTTTTTACACTACACTTTTTGTGAATGAGCAGCGGTACCATGTTCCCCATACTCATTCACATAGGGGGGGGCCATGATCTTGTTAAAGGGGGTTTCCAGATTCCAATAAGCCCCCCCGCCAACAGACCCCCGCGACCACCGGCCACGGTTGCGGGGAAGAGGTCCTTGTCCCCATCAACATGGGAACAAGGTGCTTTGGGGGCAGCCCCACTCTGCACCCCTCATATTGAGGGCATGTGGCCTGGTATGGTTCATGAGGGGGGTGCTTGCTCATCTTCCCCCTTTACTGACCTGCAAGGCTGAATGCTCAGATAGGGGTATGGTATGGATTTTGGGGAGGGACCCCCCCCCCCGCCCCCCCGCCCCGCCCCCCCCCCCCCCCCCCCACGCCGTTTTTTTCCCCCCCCCACGCCGTTTTCCCCCCCACACCGTTTTTTTTTTTAAATTTGAATTGCCGGGCAATGCTGCTGGCAATTTTTTTTTTTACATTCAGCTGTCTGCGGGGAACCCCACTGACAGCTGAAACAGTAAAGAATGTTTCACTACTAAAATACCGCATGACTTAAAAATATATAATTAATGTGGTATGTTAGTAGCTGTGCAGTATCTTACCGCATACCCAGAGTGAATTGTCCCTGTTTGAAGTTCACAGCCGAACTTACATTAAGTTTGAATGTTTGACTGCAAACCGCACAGGGGGGTGTGTTTGGACCATCACTAATTTCTAGCTGTAGCCGTCTCGAATAAGGGCAGATGATTCAAGTAGCATTTACTTCCTGAAATCCCTTTGCCCTTAACTCAGGCAGGCAAGCAGGAGGGTGTGCTTAGCTGAGAAAGCCCCTCCTTCGGATGAAAGAAAAAAATGCCCAAGAAGACTCCTGGGATGTTTGACATCATTATGGCCTAAGCCAGAAACCAGGAAGCAACTAAAGAAAATGTAAAAAAAAAAAAAAGAAAGTTTAACATATGTAAATATAATACACTTTCCTATCTAGTTTAGTTCCACTTTAAAGCTGAATTCCAGGAAACAACATCTTTGAAAAAGTGAAGGCATTCTACGAGTTAACTCCAATGAGATGCCTGCTACTTCCTCGGTTCATCTCTATTATTTAGATCGGACGGGTTTATTGTACTCCAACAGCAGAGCTCCGTCGCTGGACTCAGCTGGTCTCTCGCACCCCAAGTTTAGTTGGTGCAGCTCAATTGGCAATCCATGTGCATTCAAAAAGTGCTCCCAAAGAAAGACCCAAAGAAAAAAGAAACTCTACATGTTTTGCTCCAAAAAACAGAGCTTCGTCAGAAGTATAAAGAATTAAAATACCGTATTTTTCGCTCCATAAGACGCACTTTTTTCCCCCAAAAAAAGGGGGGAAAATGTCAGTGCGTCTTATGGAGCGAATATGGAGCAGCCGGTCCAGTATTTCCACCGCCGCCGTATCAGAATACCGGGCCGGCCGCTCAGCTCTGCAGTGGGACCTTACCTGTTCCTCTATCCAGCGGCGCGTTGTCTTCCCGGCTTCTGTAGTGTGCGTGACAGCCGGGTCCCAAGTGCGCATGCGCAAGAAGCAGTGCTCTTTGTGAATGGTAAGGCGGTACCTGGGACACATGACAGATCCCAGAAGCCGCCGGACCAATCACAAAGCGCAGCGCTTCTCGCTCATGCGCACTGGGCATCCGGCTGTCCGCCGAGCGCCCACACTACAGAAGCCGGGTAGACAGCACGCGGCTGGATAGAGAAACAGGTAAGGTCAAAGAACAACTCAAAGTCAAATTCAGGTACCCGCTCCCCCTCCCTCCCCAAAGGTCAGCAGTCATGTCCTGTACTGTCCGCAGTCTCTGGTCATCTCCTGTACCGTGTCCGCAGTCTCTGGTCATCTCCTGTACCGTGTCCGCAGTCTCTGGTCATCTCCTGTACCGTGTCCGCAGTCTCTGGTCATCTCCTGTACTGTCCGCAGTCTCTGGTCATCTCCTGTACTGTGTCCGCAGTCTCTGGTCATCTCCTGTACTGTGTCCGCAGTCTCTGGTCATCTCCTGTACTGTGTCCGCATTCTCTGGTCATCTCCTGTACTGTGTCCGCAGTCTCTGGTCATCTCCTGTACTGTGTCCGCAGTCTCTGGTCATCTCCTGTACTGTGTCCGCAGTCTCTGGTCATCTCCTGTACTGTCCACAGTCTCTGGTCATCTCCTGTACTGTGTCCGCAGTCTCTGGTCATCTCCTGTACTGTCCCGCAGTCTCTGGTCATCTCCTCTACTATGTCCGCAGTCTCTGGTCATCTCCTGTACTGTCCGCAGTCTCTGGTCATCTCCTCTACTATGTCCGCAGTCTCTGGTCATCTCCTGTACTATGTCCGCAGTCTCTGGTCATCCCATGTACTGTGTCCGCAGTCTCTGGTCATCTCCTGTACTGTGTCCGCAGTCTCTGGTCATCTCCTCTACTATGTCCGCAGTCTCTGGTCATCCCTGTGCTGTCTGCAGTCTCTGGTCATCTCTTGTACTGTGTCCGCAGTCTCTGGTCATCTCCTGTACTGTGTCCGCAGTCTCTGGTCATCTCCTGTACTGTGTCTGCAGTCTCTGGTCATCTCCTGTACTATGTCCGCAGTCTCTGGTCATCTCCTGTACTGTGTCCGCAGTCTCTGGTCATCTCCTGTACTGTGTCCGCAGTCTCTGGTCATCTCCTGTACTATGTCCGCAGTCTCTGTTCATCTCCTCTACTATGTCCGCAGTCTCTGATCATCTCCTGTACTATGTCCGCAGTCTCTGGTCATCTCCTGTACTGTGTCCGCAGTCTCTGGTCATCTCCTGTACTATGTCTGCAGTCCATTGGTTCAGAATTTTTTTTCCTGTTTTCTGCCTCTAAAAACCTGGGTGCGTCTTATGGTCAGGTGCGTCTTATGGAGCAAAAAATACGGTAGGTCACATAGTGGCTGGAAGTTGTGCTCAGCTGCACATGGTGGCAAAATGGCACCTATCATTTGTTTCACCTCTATAAATAGAGATGGCCATTTTAAATAGAGATGGCCGCACATGCTCAGTTCCTCAACAGACACCATCTTGTGGACAAAAAAAAGCTGATAGGTTTATGATCAAACTACAGTGCCTCTTTGTATGGTGTCACTTCATCTAAAAACAGCACGGTATTTGATTTGGTCTGGTGTTATTAACCATTTGGATGTAAGGTTAATGATTGCAATGGTATCCAGTCATACTGTTGTGCGCAGTACATTCCACTCCAATAGGCATTCATTACAGCTGAGTACATTTTTTATATATTTGAATAAAGGTTATATATTTTAGATTCATCAATTGGCCAGATTGTGGGTAGGGAAACGCACCCTCGTCCAGTCTAGATTTGTTATTTGCCAAAGATGATGATTTACAATTAGGGCTTAGTGCAATAGTTATTCTGGAGTTCAGCTTTAAGACATGGGCCACTGGAAGTGCATGTTTATAGCATCTGCTTCTTTCTTTAGTTTTGGACCTCACAATAATGCAGATTGGGAGTATGATCGTTCCCACTCAGTGACTCAGAATGTGCTGAAGCCAGAAACACCTGGAAACTGGCTGCATCAGCAATGGCAAAATCGGTATTTCCAATTTCTGTATTATGGGTTTCCCTTAAAGTTGACCTAGCAGGAACAGATATATTTTTTTCATGTGAAATTCATGGATGCTAAGTAATGTGTCAATGTGCTACTTCGAGGTGTTTGCTGCTCACAAAAATATCACAGTACTCCCCCTTACAATGCCTTCACCAGCTTTACTTTCTAGAAGGGCCACCCCATCTTTGTTCAGGCATCATCCAGTATTACCATCTACTTCCCAGACTGACTTGCCAGCTCAGTGATGATATAAACATGTAATTCTGGCAGCCTCTCACCTTTGTGAATTGCAGCAAAGTTATAATGTGACAATGTGATCACTTGGGAAGGGGAGGCAGAGGTAATGCGTCCTCCTGACTTCAGCAGACTTATGACATTATCTCAGCCTAGAGAAAGTCACTGGACTGGAGCTCAAGGATGGGTTTTTAGAGTTAAGAAGTAGGGTTTTAAAAAAAAAAAAACCCAAAATCTATACAATGTTTGTGACAAGTTGGGAATTTATTTCATTCAGAGGTTACTGAATGGTTCACTTTAAGTGTGAGCCAGCTTGCTATGCTCCAGCTATATGCGTTCAGATGTTAAAGACCTGCTGTACGGGAGCAAGGAGCTACAAAAGCTTAGTCCAGCCATTCTCAACCAGAGTTCCTCCAGAGATTTGCTAGGGATACCTTAAGGTGCAGCTGATTGACCTTTTATTCAAGATGCCTACATAGTTCCGTGTCCACTACCACTTGCTAGTGCCAACGCTATGGCATTCTTCCAACTAACCATCAATGTAAGGAACATTCTTCCCACTAACCATCAACGTAAGGGACATTCTTCTCACTGACCTCGAATGTAAGGAACACTCTTACCAGTGACCATCAATAAAAGAGACACTCTTCCCAGTGACCATCAATAAAAGGGACACTCTTCACAGTGATTATCAATCTAAGGGACTTTCTTCTCACTGACCATCAATATAAGGGACTTTCTTCTCACTGACCATCTATGTAAGGAACATTCTCCCCACTGATCATCAATGTAAGGAACATTCTTCCCACCGACCATCATATAAATGGGACATTCTTCCCATCGACCATCAATATAATAAGGACATTCTTCCCACCGACCATCTATATAAGGGACATTTTTCCCACCGATCATCAATATAAAGGGACTGTCTTCCCAACGACCATCAATATAAGGGACTGTCTTCCCACCGACCATCAATATAAGAGACTGTCTTCCAACCGACCATCAATATAAGGGACTGCCTCCCACGGACCATCAATATAAGGAACTTTCTTCCCAGTAAAAATAAATATAAGGAACATTCTTCCCAGTGACCATAAATATAATGGACATTCTTCCCACTGACCACCAATGTAAGGGACATTCTCCCACTGACCACCAATGTAAGGAACATTCTTCCCACTGACCACCAATGTAAGGGACATTCTTTATTCCCACTGACCTCCAATGTAAGGGGCAATTCTTCCACTGACCCTCCAATGTAAGGGGCATCTTTCCCACTGACCACCAATGTAAGGGGACATTATTCCGCACTGATCACCAATGTAAGGAGCAATCTTCCACTGACCACCAATGTAAAGGACATTCTTTCCCACTGACCACCAATGTAAGGGACATTCTATTCCCACTGATCACCAATGTTAAGGAGCTATTCTTCCCACTGACCACCAATGTAAAGGACATTCTTCCCCACTGATTCCTCCAATGTAAGGGACATCTTTCCACTGACCTTCAATGTAATGGGACATTCTTCCCCACTGATCTCCAATGTAATAGACATTCTTTTTTTACTACTGACGTACCAATGTAAGGGCGACATTCTTCCCACTGACCACCAATGTAAGGGACCTTCTTCTCACTGACTAAACCCCAATGTAAAGGAGCATTCTTCCCACTATTTATCACCAATGTAAGGAGCATTCTTGCGCACTGACCTACCCACCAATGTAAGGGGCATTCTCCCACTGACCCCCAATGTAAGGGGCATTCTTCCCAATGACCCCCAATGTAAGGGGCATTCTTCCCACTGATCACCAGTAAATTGGTTTAACAGCTCTACCCTGAGACCTGAAAATCATTTCAGAAGTTCCTCTAGGGTAGTATGGGTATCTTTATAGTGCCCCCCGCGCTCCTGTTTGTGTATCTATAAATCTATATCCAATCTGTTCTCATTCTGATTGGTAAATAACTAAATAAATCAAATATAAATCATTGTGATAAGTGATAGTCCATAGACTGATATATCTGGATGATTACCAATATATTATTAGTACATTCAATAAATAAATGGTAATAAACATATGAGTGTAATTACTGCCACTCTAAATTATATGTGATCAATCAAACCCTAATTGTGCAAAAAAAAGCATATTTAAATGTGCACGTGCATAAGTTCATAAACAAATACAGTCTTTTAGAAAGTGCAAAAAGTGCAGGTGATTCCTTAATTCCAGGTGTCTTGTGGTCTCCCTATGTGCTCACCTTTATATTTGCCTGAATAAATTCAGGCAAATAGACTTTTTGATCCTTCCAGGATCAGTGGGTTAGTATTCATGTGTTAGATATTCCAAGGTATAGATGTAGGTGCTCCTGTTCTCTCCTCCTTCTTCTTATTCAGCTGCTCATACACCGATAATAAGACCAGCTTTATCTCCTAATTCCCCCTCCAGGGTCACCTCCTTCTCATATCCTCCTTCCACCAGTGTGGAGTTTGAGGGTCAGATGTGGAAGAAAAGAAAGGAAACCATAGTGTCTTATCCTTTTAGAATATTGAAATTTATTTCTGCCTGTAGTGGTATTACAACAGCAATATGCGGTTCCTTGGTGGTCCAGGGCAGCATAGATATCACAGTTAACAGTAAGTAATCCTCTACCACTGCTCTCCCTCCTTGCCTGCCTCTGCCTTCGCTGGAATCGCCGAGCCTCTCCGATGCAACGTCGTGACGTCAGAGAAAGTCCGTCATCCTGTGTGAACAAATATTGTTTTTTTAACAAACTGTATTGCTGCTGTGCATCTGTGCACTGCACAGAACATATTGCTGCACTAAACATCTACATTGCAAAATCTGGTGTTTGTTAATCATCTCTGTAAAGATTCCAAGAGTTCCAAGTGCATAGCAGGTGTATCATATCTGCTGATGGGGGGGCGTACGTAGACTTATTGTAAACTATATCCATAGAAAACTATGAAACACTCATGGAATAATTTCACAGTCCATGTTCTCTAGGCTTCCAGAGGACGATGACAATATTTAAATCCCTACTGGATTGCCAATTGAGCTACACCAGGTGAAATCCATTGGAATCATTCAGTGGCGTGACTGAGTTCTGCAAGTCAGGTGAAATGCATAATTTTAAGATTTTATGGGAGTATACCTTTAAAGGGAATGTGTTTATGTGTTATGCACACACTTTATTAGGTACACCTGTTCAATTGCTTGGTAACACAAATTGCTAATCAGTCAATCACATGGCAGCAACTCAATGCATTTAGGCATCTAGATGTGGTGAAATCGACTTGCTGAAGTTCAAACTGATCATCAGTATGGGGAAGAAAGGAGATTTAAGTGACTTTGAATGTGGTATGGTTGTTACTTGTTGGTGTCAGATCAGCAGTTTTTTTAAATACTCAGACCTGCCCATCTACTGGGATTTTCACATAGAACCATCTCTAGGGTTTACAGAGAATGGTCCAAAAAAGAGAAAATATCCAGTGAGCTGCAGTTATGTGGATGAAAATGTCTTGTTGATGTCAGAGGAGAATGAGCAGACTGGGTGCTGCGACATTCAGATGGTAGGGTCAGAATTTGGCATAAACAACATGAAAGCATGGATCCAACCTGCCTTGTATCAGTGGTTCAGGCTAGTGGTGTAATGGTGTGGGGGATATCTTCTTGGCAGTAGCAAGGTGTAGCTAATAAAGTGGCCGGTGAGAATATATTTTCTATATCTTGTTGAAGCCTACAAGATAAAAAGTTTAAATATATATTTTAATACCTAGCCAAGCAAATTTACACCAGCTGGAGCTCTAGACTTCTCTAGACTCTCAGACGCTGGAGCTCTAGACCTCTAGATTTCTAGACTCTGGAGCTCTGGACTTCTAGGCTCCTCTAGACTCTGGAGCTCTGGACTCCTCTGGACTCTAAGACTCTCGAGCTCTAGACTCCTCGACTCTGGAGCTCTAGACTCCTCTTTACAACTTTACCAAGCTAACCTTAACTGCTCAGCTGAAAAATAACCCTGTTTACAGGACAGAATAGCTGGAGTTCAGACTATACACATAACTGAGCTCTAGACTCCTCTAGACTCTGGAGCTCTAGACTCCTCTACTCTGGAGCTTTAGACTGCTCTAGACTTTGGAGCTCTAGACTCCTCTTCACAACTTTACCAAGCTAACCTTAACTGCTCAGCTGAAAAATAACCCTGTTTACAGAACAGAATAGCTGGAGTTCAGACTATACACATAACTGAGCTCTAGACTCCTCTAGACTCTGGAGCTCTAGACTCTGGAGCTCTAGACACCTCTAGACTCCTCTACTCTGGAGCTCTAGACTGCTCTAGACTTTGGAGCTCTAGACTCCTCTTCACAACTTTACCAAGCTAACCTTAACTGCTCAGCTGAAAAATAACCCTGTTTACAGCACAGAATAGCTGGAGTTCAGACTATACACATAATTGAGCAAGGTCACTGATCAACAGATAAATATATGGTGTTTTTCTGTGTTGTCTATATACAAGCTAGGTATTGACACCTTTATATTGTACTTTATCTTCATTTGACAGTTTAAATTCACCAACTAGTCTCTATAATACAAGAAGATTGGAGTCACACTCCATAGTCAGCTCATCCTAATATTTTATTTCAAAATCAATAAACCAGTTGCAAACATATAATTTCCCCCAGGAAACCTCACACCCCACGCGTTGGGCAGTGTGGTTTCGTGGGGAGGAGATTACATGTATGCAGCCACTTTATTACTATTGGAATAAATTATGAAGACAAGCTGACTACGGCCTGCATCTTCTTGTATTCGTATGTTGTAGTGGAGATGGACTACAAGAGCCAGCAACCGGATGATCCATGAATGTGAAGGGCTAGAGTTGCTGTGGAATTGGGTATGCCGTCACCACTGAACTACAGCATATAAATCCACCACCCAACTTTATCTACAAGTAACAGTATTACCCCCTTTTACAACATATTTATCTACAAGTATTACGGCTTTTTATTTTTGTTTAATTCAATTTTATTTTGATCTTCTATATGCTACTTACATATTACTTACAATGAGAGGAATTTACTAAACTGGAGCAGATAGAATTTGTAGCTGTGGATTTCAACCAATCAGCTTCTAGCTCTCATTTTGAAAACCTAACTGAACAGGCTGAAGCTAGAACCTGATTGGTATCCATGCTCAGATGCTCCAGTACAAAAAAAGGTCCAAAAAAACGGCCACTGCCCCAGTCTATAACTGGCCTTCACAGCAGTAGGCCTTCAGCTGCTCCAGTGGTACTTATATTCCCTCCTAGGAGCAGCACAGCGGCTAAATGGTTAGCACTTCCACCTGGCAGTACTAGGGTTGCTGGTTCAAATCCAAACCCCGGCACCACCTGCCTGGAGTTTACATGTTCTCCCTGTGACTGCGTGGGTTTCCTCCCACACTCCAAAGACATGTTGGTAGGTTAATTGTCTCCTGTCTAAATTGGCCCTAGCAGGGGTGGACTGACAACTCATGGGGCCCCTGGGCAATAGGGGATCATGGGGCCCCTGTGTCCTTGCCCAAACTCAAAAAAGCCTATGAAAAAGGTACCAGGGGCATCTCATGGGGCCCCCTACTGACCCTGGGCCCTCGGGCAGTGCCTGAGTTTCTAAATGGTCAGTCTGTCCCTGGGCCCTAGTATGTATATGAATGTGAGAGTTAGGGACCTTAGATTGTACACCCCTTGAGGGTTAGGGACTGATGTGAATGTACAATATATATGTAGAGTGCTGTGTAAATTGATGGCGCTATATAAGTACCTGAAATAAATAAATACATTTGTATAAGGCCTTGTGCACACTAGGCTCTTCTGAATGCCTTTCTCCTCAAGGGAGAAAAGCAGAGTTAAAAACGCACCTAAAATTGCATCTTACAAATGCATTTAGACGCATTCAGGTGCATCAAGCATTTGGGCGTTCATTCATTTAATTTGCCAGAATAATAATTTATTCTGGCTATTGAAATGAATGAATGCTTAAATACTAAATGCTCCTAATGTTTAGACATGTTTAGATGTGTTCAGGCACACTCAGATGCATTCAGGTACATGTAGATTTCTGCCCCTAAATATTGTGCTTTTAAATGCCTATCTGTGCATAGACACAAAGGATAACATAGAGGGGCATTTAGGGGCAGATGAAGAAAAACGTAGCTGTAGTGTGCATGAGGCCTTATGTGTATATTTATTAGTCTTGATGAAGGGGCTGGAAATTCCAAAAATGCGTAGACTTTCCGTAAAATATCATCAACCTTTGCATACACCTAAAAGTATGACTTTGTGATCTTGTTCTTGGATTAGTTGTACTAACCCTCAACAAGGAGTGAGGCTCTTGCATTATACACTAAATTGCCAAAAGTATTGGTTGGCCTGCCTGTACACACACATACGTAGATTTTATTGGCATTCCAGTTTTAGTCCGTAGGGTTCAATATTCAGTTGGTCTGCCCTTTGCAGCTATAACAGCTTCAACCCACAAGGTTTAGGAGGGTGTCTATGGGAAGGTTGGACCATTCTTCCAGAAATGCATTTGTGAGGTCAGGCACTGATGTCGGGGGAGGAGGCCTGGCTCGCAGTCTCCGCTCTAATTCATCCCAAAGGTGTTCTGTGGGGTTGAGGTCAGGACTCTGTGCAGGCCAGTCAAGTTCCTCCACCCCAAACTGGCTCCTCCATGTCTTTATGGATCTTGCTTTGTGCACTGGTGTGCAGTCATGTTGGAACAGGAAGGGGCCATCCCCAAACTCTTCCCACAAAGTTGGGAGCATGAAATTGTCCAAATATAAAACATAAGTTTAATAGCTTATGATCTTTGAGCTATGATCAATTAAAATAATACTACCCCATAACACTTTCCCTATGATAAGAGTGCTGATATCCCAACAAATTCTGAGCTTTCTGTAATATTTACATTCACCAGCCACTTTATTAGGAACACCTTGCTAGTCCCAGGTTGGACCCCCTTTTTTCTTTCAGAACTGCCTCCATTCTTGGTGGCATAGATTCAACAAGGTGTTGGAAACATTCCTCAGAGATTTTGCTCCATATTGATATGATAGCATCACGCAGTTGTTGGAGATTTGTCGCAGCTGCACATCCATGATGCGAATCTCCCGTTCCACCACATCCCAAAGGTACTCTATTGGATGGAGATCTGGTGACTGTGGAGGCCATTGGAGTGCAGTGACCTCATTGTCGTGTTCAAGAAACCAGTTGGAGATGATTTGAGCTTTGTGACACGGGGCATTATCCTGCTGGAAGGAGCCATCAGAAGATGGGGACACTGGAGTCATAAAGGGATGGACATGATCAGCAACAATACTCAGGCAGGCCGTGGCATTTAAAACTATGCTCAATTGGTACTAAGGGGCCCAAAGTGTGCCAAGAAAAAATCCCGCACACCATGACACCACCAGCCTCAACTCGTTGATACAAGGCAGGATGGATCCATGCTTTCATGTTGTTTACGCCAAATTCTGACCCTACCATCTGAATGTTGCAGCTGAAATTGAGACTCATCAGACCAGGCAACGTTTTTTCCAATCTTCTATTGTCCAATGTTGGTGATTCTGTGCGAATTGTAGCCTCTGTTTCCCATTCTTAGCTGACAGGAGCGGCACCCGTGTGGTCTTCTGCTGCTGTAGCCCATCTGCTTCAATGTTTGATGTGTTGTGTGTTCAGAGATGGTATTCTGCATACCTTGGTTGTAATGAGTGGTTATTTGAGTTACTGTTGCCTATCTATCATCTCAAATTAGTCTGCCTATTCTCCTCTGACTTCTGACATCAACAAGGCATTTTCATCCATACAGCTGTCACTCCCTGGATATTTTCTTTTTTTTGCTAGCCATTCTCTGTGAGCCCTAGAGATGGCGGTGCGTGAAAATCCCAATAGATCTGCAGTTGTTGAAATATTTAGACCAGCCCGTCTGACACCAACAACCACCACACTTTCAAAGTCACTTAAATCCCCTTTCTTTTCCATTCTGATGCACGGTTTGACCTTCAGCAAGTCGTCTTCACCACATCTAGATGCCTAAATGCATTGAGTTGCTGCCATGTGATTGGCTGATTAGCAATTTGTGTTACCAAGCAATTGAACAGGTGTACCTAATAAAGTGGCCGGTGAGTGTACTGTACATACATACTATAATAGAATTCCTTAATCCGGTCTGTCACACTGATGTCTGCTCTTTTTTAGTAGTCTTAACATTTCTCCCAGCAGAAGCTTCTACAAAACTGACTTCATACCCTAAACTTGCAATTTTATCATCCAAACTGCTGTATGTCAGAGCTCTGAAAGTAGTGCGGTCGCTGACCGAGCGTTTGAATCAACTCTTAAACTTTCACTGGGAATTCCAGATGTACATTGTGTAATCGGTTTCCACAGACTGAAAACAAACACTCAGACCTAATGCGGCACGCTAACTCATTACCGATATCGTTCACAAAACCATTCATAGGTCACACAGGAGTCTGCTCACTTGTGGTGGGAGAACACGGATGGGTGAATATTTCAGGATGTAATCAGCAACGGTTACACAACACAATAGGTGGTTAAATCTGGTTATGCACTCAAAACAGGAAGGAACATGGAAATGTATAACCTTCTGGGAATGTACTCAACTGGACAAAACTAGAGTAGAAAAGTGGATTCAATCCCCAACTGGATGAGAGTTAGATTGCTAAAGCGCAGTACAGTACTTTTTTTTTTTTTTTTTATAAAATACTGTTTTCACCTTTTTCCTATTTTGTTATACACTATATTGCCAAAAGTCTTGGGACGCCTCTCCAAATCATGTGATTCAGGTGTTCCAGTCCCCTCCATGGCCACAGGTGTATAACATCAAGCTAAACTGAAAATTCTTCCTGCGCCAAAGAAACTACTACAGGATCTACCCTGCTGCTGTGCAATGTGATAAAACACACAAAATGTAACAATTATAAATAAACAGCGCAAACATAGACCTCTAAATATAATCAATCTATAAAGTGCATAATAATACTAAATATATCATAAATAATATTAATAGTGAAAGTCCAGCATAATAATAGACACCAAAAGTTCGTGAATCACAAAAAATTTGTGTAAAGATAAGAAATCCAAAAATTCTTCAGATACAAAGAAAACTTCCACCTTCCACCCGTGCAAACCAACATCAATTACACTCACCAGATTTTGGTGAATGAAACGCCTTTTAGGGATTTAAAGGGATCCTAAGCCCTCTTTCGTATCCACTCTATAGGATTCCTCACCATCAGAATAGGCTCCACCATTCAACCAGGGAGAAAAAAATCTCAGATAGTGTGATATTGATTTCAACCACTTTAAAAAAGGCACATTTATTGAAACAACCTCTTCCAGATGGAAAATGAGTGATATACAGCCTCCTCAGGAATCTCACATCACAGCTCCAGGGTACAGCAGAAGCTCCACAGAGAAAACCATGCACAGATCCCAAAAGATGGCCGCTGTAACGCACCGCTCAGCGTGCGTTCCACTCACCGGAATTAACGTCAGACGTACAGGGTATAGACCGGAAATGCGTCAACGCGTTTCGCCCCTCCCATCGGGCATTCTCGCAGAAGTCACCAACTGTCTGCAGAGTCAATAGCAAAAGACCTCCAAACTTCATGTGGCCTTCAGATGAGCCCAACAACAGTGTGTAGAGATCTTCATGGAATGGGTTTCCATGTCCGAGCAGCTACATCCAAGCCTTACATCACCAAGTGCAATGCAAAGCGGCGGATGCTGTGGTGTAAAGCATGCCGCCACTGGACTCTAGAGCAGTGGAGACGTGTTCTCTGGAGTGACCAATCACTGAGTGGATACAGACCTGTCATCCATTTGCTCTGCTCTGCTCTGATCAGCAAACAGATCCCGTGCTGAGCAAATCAGAGTCCTCCCTGTGTGAAAAGGGGCCAAAGGGGCATTTAGAGGCAAAAAGAAAGCCCTTAAAAGTGTCATTATGTCACCCGCTGTTCATGAGGCCATAAGCTTCAACACTCCTCTGTACATTGCGATCCGTACTCTCATTTATTGGTCTACTTTAGAACTTTAACCACTTCCCGACCGCGTTATAGCCAAAAGACGGCTACAGCGCGGTCAACTAGTAATGGGAGGACGTCAACGGATGTCCTACCAAAACCGCATACACTGCGCACGTTCTGTGATTGCTGTGTCCTTCAGACACAGCTGATCACATGACTAAGGGATGGGCCAATCATAGCCACTTTTACCATGTGACCAGCTGTGTCCAATCACAGCTGATCACCGGGTAAATAGGAAATGCTGGGTATCGGCTATCTTCCTCACACTGACAGCATGTGAAGAGAGCCGGTAAGTAGCATTTTTCAGGGGGACATCTACACTGATCATCAGAGCACTGATCATCAGTGTCCTGGTGATCAGTGTAGCCCCATCAGTGTGGCCAATAGTGCCCATCTGTGCTGGCAATCAGTGCCCATCAGTGCTGCCTATCAATGCCACCTAACAGTGCCCATCAGTGCCACCTATCAGTGACTCTCCATCAGTGCCGCCTAACAGTGCCCATCAGTGCCACCTATCAGTGACTCCCCATCAGTGCTGCCTATCAATGCCACCCATCAGTGACTCCCCATCAGTGCCTCCTAACAGTGCCCATCAGTGCCGCCTATCAGTGACTCCCCATCAGTGCTGCCTATCAATGCCACCCATCAGTGACTCCCCATCAGTGCCTCCTAACAGTGCCCATCAGTGCCGCCTATCAGAGACTTCTCATCAGTGCTGCTAACAGTGCTACCCATCAGTGACTCCTCATCAGTGCAGCCTATCAGTGCCATCAGTGAAGGAGAAAAATTACTTATTTACAAAACTTTATAACAGAAACTAAGTTTTTTTGTTTTTTTTTTTGGTCTTTTTTAGTTTGTTTAGTGAAAAATAAAAACCCCAGTGGTGATCAAATACCACCAGTCCAATATGGACTTACACAATTTACTTATTTCATTTTTTTTTTTTACTATTACATTTATGCTTTAACAACTTGCTGTCTGGGTCATTTGTAAAAATATTTCTCACACATGTTAAAATCAGCATTTTGTGAAAGAAAATGACCTAGAACCCCCAAACATTATATCTTTTCTGAAAGCAGAGGCTCTGGAGAATAAAATGGTGGCCATTGCAATTTTTCATGTCACAGAATATTCGTGCAGCTATTTATCAAATGTAAATTTCAGTAAAAAAAAAAAAAAACACATTAAAATGAATTTTAGTGCACACAAACACAGTATAATATGCATTGGTTTTGGTCAAATATAAATTATTTCCTTCTAAATTTAGTAAAGAAAACCTCTCCAGATATAATCTTCATCCATGTTTCCTTCTTTATTCTGCAAGCGACTTTCTTCTCTATCCAGGGGTGGACTGACAACTCATGGGGCCCTCGGGCAGTAGGGGATCATGGGGCCCCTGTGTCCTTGCCCAAACTCAAAAAAACCTATGAAAAAGGTACCAGGGGCATCTCACGGGGCCCCCTACTGACCCCAGGCCCTCGGGCAGTACCCGAGTTTCCAAATGGTCAGTTCGCCCCTGCCTCTATCCATCATATAACACAGAGCAGCACCAAATCCCTTCATTACAGAATTCCCTGTATTTACAAGCAGGAACACAGACCAAGCCTTGTGAGTTTGGGTCCGACGCACGCACACATATAATTGCACATTCCGTCCGCGTCTTCCAATAAATGAATGTTTTCATTGCTTTTCCTGTGTTCCCATAAAAAGCCTTTTTAACACATGTGGTATGACAACTACAGAGGGGGGTTTTGTAGCCTGTTAAAGTGAACCTGTCACTGACGTTTCCTCTTCATATGAATGAACAGGGCACTTGCCAGCATTACAGGAGATACTAATAGGAGAAGAGGTGATTAGAGAATATGTAAACCCGACATTTCATATTCCTGATATGTGCCTGCTGTATCATGTACTTGTATGAAAAAGTCTCCTCTTCTCTTTGTATTGCTTCCTTTGTGTGAAATCCCAGGTGTTCCTGCCAGTCCCTCTGCTTTCCTATTAAAAACTGACCACACTAGGCATGAGATCATAGAGTGGTCAGTTTTCTATCTGTACTGGGAACTCCAATGATCAGACTTGTCCTGGCATGCCCCTTTCACGGCCATTCACTGGGGAGGCCAGTGTACTGCTGTTTCTCCACCCTCACCTCTCTACGCAGCCAAAAATAGAGGGAATGTTATCACTTATATAAAAAAATGAAAAGTATTTAATATTTTTTTTTTTTTTTTTTTATCTCTAGAAATGTTTTGCCCTTCATTTCTGTTTGAAACTGTATGGGTGGTTTAACAGGGTGAGGGTTTACATATACTGTACTTTAAGAGGGGATATGGTCACAATTTACAAATATATCCAATGTGACTCAAGGAACTGTAGTAAAGTCATCACTCCAAGGTCCTTGAAGAGGACAAACAGCCGCAATATGAGGTTAGAAGAAAGGAGATTTTTTTTTTTTTTTTACTTATTATATCTTTTATTAATCTTTTTTTAATTACAAAAAATTATTATACCAAAACAATTCAAACATACGCAAATTTCCACATAAATCAACCTTTTCCCTTACCCTCCCACCATCCTTCCACCCCCCCATTTATTTCCCCTGTCCATATACCATATTTGTCACTTCTAGTCCTCCTATATTTTTCTTTCTATATTGATGTCCCTTTTATCATACCTTCACTCTCTTTCCTTCTCATAACCCCCCCCCCCCCCCCAGCTACTCGATCATACACTTCCTGTTCTTATCATCTTATACTCCCTACCACTTCCAAATAACTTGGATATTTTAAAATCGTACCATCTACTCTCGTTTTTCTAAATGTTTCCATATTATTATACAGGATTTATATAGCTTCCTCCATATGTTATAACTCCTCCATCCTGTTTATATATTCAACTCTATTTATCCAATCTTTTTATTTTTGTGGGCTCTGGGGCTTGCCAGAACCTGGGAATAAGACCCTTGGCCGTACTAATTCAATGATATAATACACTATTTTTATATAGTTTCACTGAAGTCTCATCATTATGAAATACACAAACCCACTACCCGAGGAGGTTTAACCTTAGATAGCAGGAAAGGGTTCTTTACTATTAGAGCAGTATAAATGTGGAACCCCCTTCCCCAGACGTTGTATTACCTGAGGTGGATTAGTCTTAGCTGTGGGGTCTTTACTCTTACAGCAGTAAAAATGCGGAAACCCCTTCCCCTAGTGCAGTGGTTGTCAACCTGTGGGTCGCGACCCCTTCGGGGGTCGAACGACCCTTTCACAGGGGTCCCCTAAGACCATCAGAAAACACATATTTCCGATGTGTAAAGAGCAGCTACTGTGTAGAAAGCAGCTGCTGTGTTGAAAGCAGCTACTCTGTTAAAAGCAGCTACTGTGTTGAAAGCAGCAGTATTGGAGGTAAAAGGACACTCATGAATTATAATTACTGGGTAAATAATTTTATGGTTGGGGGTCACCACAACATGGGAGCTGTATTAAAGGGTCACGGCCTTAGGAAGGTTGAGAACCACTGCCCTAGTGGTACTAGTTAAAAGTGTCAACGGATTTAAAAAAATGATATGCCCTGCTCAGGCAGCAGAATACACAGGGCTAGGGGAATTGTTAGAGAATACAAATCTTACACATTTACAAACACCTAGGTTCAACTTGATGAACCAATTCATTTCAGTTCATTTATTGAACCTTGGTAACAATGCATCGTTTTTTTGTTAAAGTAAAGAAAGTAAATCTAGGAAAGTAAAGATAGAAAAATTAAATTTTTGTTGAAAATAAAAAAACAAACATTCGCTCTAGGTGATCTATGGGTTTCTGGAAAAAAAATGCAGAATTATATCTTTCTCTGTCTGGAAGAAATTGCTGATTCCCCTATCATTTGTCAAAGTAAACACTGCCTGGGTGACCTAAATCAGCCAAAATCACATGATCTCTGGCTATCAGGGTGCAAGTTCACACAATTTGCATTTTATTGCTTCAATATTTTTATTTATATATTTTATATAATAAATATTTCTTTTGCAAATAAACACTTTATACAGGTGGCACTGATGACGCTGAATTTACAGAGCACTATGGGTTTCCAAAACAGGAGTCTGGCAGCAGCTGCTTCCTTTTAGACTGTCTCTTTCTAAGTGAAATTCTATTTGGAACTGAAGGGGGAAAGAAACAAAAGGGGAGATTGACTTCCCTGACTTATTCAGCTATGTGTGGAGTCTTAGCTTCACTGCTCAGATCTGTGAGCAGCACATGTTTTTCAGCAAAGAAGACTAGTGTGGAAAACTTTTGAAAAGGAATCTACAGCTCCATCTACTGATTCGAAAACCATAAATATTATATATTATATGTTAGTATTCATGTGCCAAAAAAAATATACATAACACTATGGGGAAATTTACTAAAACTGGTGCACACGGAATCTGATGAAGCTGTGCATGGTAACAAATCAGCTTCCAGGTTTTATTGTCAAAGTGTAATTTTCCTAATTTATTCTATTCTTTTCTATTCAATTACCCTAATTTTAATTCTATTTTTTTATTCTGTTCTCTTCTGTTTTCCACTATTCTTTTCTATGCTGTTCCTTTATTTTCTATTCTATTCTGTTTTACTCTAGACTTTTGTATTTTATTTTCTATTCTGTTCTTTTCTATTCTAATGTTTTATTTCCTAGTCTATTTAATTCTATTCTGTTTTACTCTACTCTTTTGCATTATTTTATTTCATATTCTGTTCTTTTCTATTTCATTTTTTAATTTCCTAATCTATTTTATCCTGTTCTGTTTTACTCTATTCTATTCTGTTTTACTCTATTCTTTACTATTTTGTTCTAGTCTGTTCTATTCTTTTTCAAAAAATTCGAATTTTGGAAGACGCCTACATTCTTTCTATTTTATTCTATTCAAATCTATTCTATCCTCCTCCCACACTTGCCTCCAGGACATCTCCAGAGCCTCTCCCATCCTCTGGAACTCCCTACCCTAGTATGTCTGGTCAACCCCCACACTGTCTGCCTTTAGGCAATTTTTGAAAACTCACTTATTCAGGGAAGCCTACCCCACATCCGCCTAAGAATTGTACTTGAGTCATCTCCATCAGATCATTCCCCGCAGCTATCGCCTTTTGTAATAGATTGTAAGCTCCGTGAGCAGGGCCCTCCTATTCCTTCTGTGCTGGAATGTATTGTAATTGTATTGTCTCCCCTTTATATTGTAAAGTGCTGAGCAAACTGTTGGCTCTATATAAATCCTGTATAATAATAATAATAATAATAATATTCAATTTTTTCCCTTTATTTTCTATTATATGGTATTCTTTTATTTTCTATTCTATTCAGGGGCGGACTGACAACTCATGGGGCCCCCGGGCAATAGGGGATCATGGGGGGCCCCTGTGTCCTTGCCCAAACTCAAAAAAGCTTATGAAAAAGGTACCAGGGGCATCTCATGGGGCCCTCTACTGACCCCGGGCCCTCGGGCAGTGCCTGATTTTCCAAATGGTCAGTCCGCCCCTGATTCTATTCCATTTTATTCCATTCTATTCTTTTTAAAATTCATATTTAGGAAGATGGCTATATTCTAACACTATTACACACGGGGTTATTTACTAAACCTGCATGGTGCAAAATCTGCTGCAGCTGTGCACAGAAACCAATCAGATTCCAGAACTTATTGTCAAAGCTTAAATGAACAAGCTGAAGTTAGAAGCTGATTGGCTGCCATGCACAGCTGCTCCAGTTTTTGAGAGCTCCACTTTTAGTAAATCTCCCCCTATATCTTTCATTTAAAGAAAGCTGTAAAGTTGCATTGTTCCCATATGTCGCAGTATTGGCAGAGCAGTCAGGAAGCTGGTGGCGCAGAGGTCAAGCACAACACTCAATAGAACAATGGCACGTTCTGTGTGACCTTGGCTACAACCTTTCGCCTTCCTGTGACCTGATCTGCGAATACAACAAGTAAAACATACTATGTCCATATTCTAATTTTTATTATCTTTTTACATCTTGGTGATTAAAGCTTGGGTCACTGGGAAGCTGAATTCACTTCAATGGGCTGCCCTACCCGCAGAAATACAGGGAAATAAGTCCCCAACCCTATTTTTAAAAGTGTGCCACACCAAACCACATGATAATGCAGAACCATGTGGTCTGTCGCATGCTAAAGCGCACCATGGTTAATGATGCGTGGATTGCCATTAAGAGGATTAATGCCACCCCTGCGCAACTGCTAAAGTGCAGCACGTTTCTCTGTGAGTTGATTTCATGTGCGTTCCCGACCCGCAGAGATGTGAAGCTAGCCTAAATGAGTGACTAGGCTGTGACTTCAAAATTGTCCTGCCTACAGACAACAAAGCATGTACTTAAAGTAATATGGTGAAACCTTTGTAATTGCTACATAAACTACTTTCTGGTTTCATCGCTTTGATTCTTGCAGCTTAAAGTGTTACTAAACCCAGGACTCTGCATTCACTATATCCGGTCTCCCCGGACCCCGCATTCCCTATATCTGGTCTCCCCGGGCCCCGCATTCGCTATATCCGGTCTCCCTGGACCCTGCATTCACTATATCTGGTCTCCCCGGACCCTGCATTCGCTATATCTGGTCTCCCCGGACCCCGCATTCGCTATATCTTGTCTCCCCGGACCCCGCATTCGCTATATCTTGTCTCCCCGGACCCCGCATTCGCTATATCCGGTCTCCCCGGACCCTGCATTCGCTATATCCGGTCTCCCCGGACCCCCGCATTCACTATATCCAGTCTCCCCGGACCCTGCATTCACTATAGCCGGTCTCCCAGGATCCTGCATTCACTATATCTGGTCTCCCAGGACCCTGCATTTGCTATATCTGCTATTCGCTATATCTGGTCTCCCCGGACCCCGCATTCACTATATCTGGTCTCCCAGGACCCCGCAAGAAAAAAAAACCTCTCTAGCAATACACACCAGAGACCCATTCATGACAGTTAAATATTGCCTTTAACAGTGAGCATCACAAAAAAAAACAAAACCTTAATCTCCCCCCCCCCCCCCCCTCAGAGTAGTAAAGTGTCACTATGGCGACACATGACTACTCTGATGGAGTATGTAAAAAAATGTTTAAAAAAAACTGAATAATGTATTTAATATATATATCTACCTGATCACTGCCACACCAGTCATATGATGACTCTATATTGCACTGGTGACTGTATGTTTAAAGAAATTGAGAAAAAGCCCAAATTTTATTTAATTTCCTCATTTTCCAAAAAAAATTATTACAAAAAAATGACAATTTCAAAAAAACTCACCTTTTACTAAATAGCTTGGACCGTCTACTTTCCAAAAAGGGGTCATTTGGGGGGTATTAGTACTGTCCCGGCGTTTTTAGGAATAGTGTGAATGGGCCTTAAACAAGTAGTGCTGTTATACATAAAAAGTCAGATTTGTTTGGATTTCATTTGTTTCAGTCACCAAACAATGAAAGTGGTGGGCCAGGTACAGTCAGGCTGGAAGGAAAAGCAGAGCCTGTCAGAATATCTGAACAACAGCTGCAATTGATTGGAAGCAGCCACTGTTGGGCCAACAATTTTCCACAGGTCTCCTTCGATTTTTTTAGTTGAGGGATATAAGGCAGGAGGAGCCAACAGGGCCACCCATGAAGCATATTTCAGTTGGCCATCAAGGTATGGCCAGCTATAGAGTAGGTCTTTAGAGGGTAAATTACTGTCAGGCTCACTGTAGGGGGGTTGGGTAAAGTGTTGGGTTTGGGGAGGTAAGTTTTAGTGTCTTCCTTTAGTTAGCACACATGTTGCCACAATGCATGGTGACCATAGATGTCATTTGTCCAGATTTGTCAGGACAATCCTACATCTTGGCCCTCTGTTCCATTGATGCCATGTCCTGGGCCATGTCCTGCGATCACAGTATCAATCTTATTTGAATCACTGCACATGTGCCATAAAAAGGGCATTTATTGTGGGAATTAGAGCTGCGAGTAAGCACCTCCCACATATTCAGGGGGTCTGAGAGGGATCAACATGTAAAATGGGGGTGATAGAGGGTCACTGTGTATTTTTAGAGGGGTCCAGGCAGGAACAACCCATGAAGTAGGTGGATGAAATGAAGACAGTATCCCAGGATCCTGGACCATAATGTTGGTAAGTACGATGGTAACGTGTTATGCTTGTTGGTGCGATGTGGTTCCCCAGCACACCAGAAGGTGTAGACCACACAGCAGCATTTTTAATTAGTTTAATAATGTTTACCACAATTAAAAGGTAGGTCCATTTCTGACTGGACATCAATTTTTAAAAAGGTTTCACTTAACATTGATATTGTAATAAATGGAATGACATGATAAACCGCAGTTTACACCATAATGGGAATTCCAAGCTTTTTATTACAACCACAGGTGAGAGCTGTCCTTTAATGACTCATAAATGAGGATGAGAAACAGTTATAACAAATCTAAGCATGTGCAGAGGAATATACAGATTCTAATGGACTGCAAGGGCCTTAGAAACGATTTTCAGATATTCAGTGACCAGAATACACAAAAAATAATTGATGTGACAGAGATGGTAACAGTAATACAAATGTATCTGTAAAATCTGCTCGAGATTCAGGGCCCACTCCTGCCAATCCAGGGTCACCCTTGTCTTGTCACCCACTGCACTGCCCTTGTCTCTGCCCTCTACCTATCTCTCAGCACTGCCCTTGTCTCTGCCCTCTACCTACCTCCCAGCATTGTTCTTGTCTCTGCTCTCTATCTACATCCCAGCACTGCCCTTGTCTCCGCCCTCTACCTCTCCCAGCACTGCCCTTGTCTCCGCCCTCTACCTACCTCCCAGCACTGCCCTTGTCTGTACCCTCTATCTACCTCCCAGCACTGCCCTTGTCTCTGCCCTCTACCTACCTCCCAGCACTGTTCTTGTCTCTGCTCTCTCTTTCTACATCCCAGCACTACCCTCGTCTCCGCCCTCTACCTCCCAGCACTGCCCTTTTCTCCGCCCTCTACCTACCTCCCAGCACTGCCCCCATGTCCCCTGGTACCTTTTTCATAGGCTAGTCTACCTCCCAGCACTGCCCTTTACAGTCTCTGCCCTCTACCTACCTCCCAGCATTGTTCTTGTCTCTGCTCTCTCTCTATCTACATCCCACCTACCTCCCGAATGCCTTGTCTCTGCTCTCTGCACCTCAGCACTACCCTTGCACTACCCTTGTCTCCGCCCTCTATCTCCTACCTCCCAGCAGCACTTCCCTTGTCTCCGCCCTCTACCTACCTCCCAGCCCTCTGTTTCCTTCCTTGTCTCCGCCCTCTACCTACCTCCCAGGACTGCCCTTGTCTTTACCCTCTACCTACCTCCCCAGCACTGCCCTTGTCTCCGCCCTCTACCTACCTCCCAGCACTGCCCTTGTCTCCGCCCTCTACCTACCTCCCAGCACTGCCCTTGTCTCCGCCCTCTACCTACCTCCCAGCACTGCCCTTGTCTCCGCCCTCTACCTACCTCCCAGCACTGCCCTTGTCTCCGCCCTCTACCTACCTCCCAGCACTGCCCTTGTCTCCGCCCTCTACCTACCTACCTCCCAGCACTGCCCTTGTCTCCGCCCTCTATCCTACCTCCCAGCACTGCCCTTGTTTCTGTCCTCTACCTATCTCTCAGCACTGCCCTTGTCTCCGCCCTCTACCTACCTCCCAGCACTGCCCTTGTCTCTGCTCTCTGCCTACCTCCCAGCACTACCCTTGTCACTACCCTTGTCTCCACCCTCTACCTACCTCCCCAGCACTGCCCTCGTCTCCTACCCTCTACCTCCCAGCACTGCCTTTGTCTCTGCCCTCTACCCAGGGGCGGACTGACCATTTGGGTCAGTAGGGGCCCCCATGAGATGCCCCTGGTACCTTTTTCATAGGCTTTTTTGAGTTTGGGCAAGGACACAGGGGCCCCATGATCCCCTATTGCCCGGGGGCCCCATGAGTTGTCAGTCCGCCCCTGCCTCTACCTACCTCCCAGCATCGCTGTTGTCTCTACCTACCTCCCAGCACAGCCCTTGTCTCTGCCCTCTACCTACCTTACAGCATTGCCTTTGTCTATGCCCTCTACCTACTTTACAGCACTGCCCTTGTTTCCAACCTCTACCTACCTCTCAGCACTACCCTTGTTTTTGCCATCTATCTACCTCCAGCACTGCCTATGTCACCACCCTCTACCTACCTCCCAGCACTGCCTTTGTCTCCGCCCTCTACCTACCTTACAGCATTGCCTTTGTCTCTGACCTCTACCTACTTTACAGCACTGCCCTTGTCTCCGCCCTCTACCTACCTTACAGCATTGCCTTTGTCTTTGCCCTCTACCTACCTACCAGCAGCACCATCCCTAAAAAGCCATTTCAAATGACAAAGGGGCGAGTGCAGCACACCATGCCAATTGGGGAGGTTGACCATATTGCATGAAGAGTGAGAGGGGCTTAAGAGGGCATGGTTATAGAATGTCTGAGTCTAACATGAACAACACTCAGCACAATAAATACATTAAAATTCAATACAATTATGTGCTTTTGGGCCTACCTTAAAGAGGATCTTTAGAAAATAGTCAGCAACTGTTGACACAATAAACACCTTGCTCAAAATCATTGATCGTCATTGCCTAGCTGTAATAATAAGGAACCCCTGTCCACAATTGGGGTCCCCTATTCACATCAACATGCCCTTTCACATCCAAAAGATCCTTTCACATTTGGATCCCCCCTCCCCGTGCACATGTGGAGACTCCCATTCATGTCAGAGTCCCCCCTTCACATCTGTAGTACCCCTTTTTCATCTGGATCCTCATCACATCAAAATCCTCAGCTCCCCCCTCACATTTGGAGCCATGGTTTTTGAAGTTACAATTAAATGTTAAAGGTTGTATGAGATTTTAGTGATTGGGTTTACATATACTAAGGGGTAAACACACAAGGCCCGCTGATAGAGACCACCCAGCTTTACTTTTATTATAGAGAACTACAGCTTGGCCATGCTGACCAGAAAGTCAATTTAAAAAATTGACTAAGCTGGGTGGAAAGTTTTCAGATGAACAATGTCTGCATCCTATCAGGCGCCCCAGCTGTCTGAATACAATAGCCAGCAGTGGTGACTTTTCCATCTACAGTGAAGGATCACCGAATGAGAGAAAATCAAGATGTGTGGAGCTACTGTACATTATTAGGCAGCTGTGACATTGAAGACAATGGACTTCTTATCCTATCTCAGAGAAATACATTTAAACACTGTGGTAGCAAATAAAAGAAAAAAACAGAAATATGGCAAGCGGAGCTCTACCCAAAAGGGGACGTTGCACTTTAAGGCTTTGTCCCCCGCTCCCCATTAAAGATTGGCACCTTGTGTGGGGGGGGGGGGAAGTTACCCGAATTTGACAGGTACCCACTCCCACTTACGCTGCGATTGCCTAGGCAATCAGAAGCGGAAGTTGTCCTCCCCCCTCCTTCCCCATAGTCTTCTGGGACACATGACAGGTCCCAGAAGACTACATGACCATTCACAAAGCGCAGCGCTACTTGTGCATGCGCAGTGGGCACCCGGCTGTGAAGCCGCAAGCTGTCACAGCCGGGTGCCCACACTGAAGATGCCGACGCCAAGGAGACAGCATGGTCGGTCAACCCAGCCGGTGTGAGGATACTGTGGGATTGTGGGACAGGTGAGTGTTCATTTTTTGAAAGTCAGCAGCTACAACTTTTGTAGCTGCCGGACTTTTATTTTTTTTTAATTCTGACTGGACTGCCGCTTTAAGCGCCCCTTCAGCAGTGGCAGAATCGGTTTGCCTTCAGGCTCTCTCTCTCTCTCTCTCTCTCTCTAATTGAAACCTCTGAAAACTGGCAGGGGGAGTAATCAGACCTCTGGCTCAAACAACCATCTGTGTTTGTTTTAGCTTGAGCTACTGAGCTAATGTAACAGATTTTATTTTCAACAGAATTGCTAAGAAAAGATTGTGAAAAGGAGCCACAAGTTACTGGCTGTATACATAAGATTTCATATTTACCCAACTAAAATAACATATTTTTTAAAATATTTTTAGACCTGAGTATACATATATATATATATATATATATATATATATATATATATATATATACACAGGGCTTTTTTTCATACACACACACACACACACAAACACACACACTTTACAGTACATAAATGTAGCAGATGACAGTCCAGTTTGGAAATTCCTTCAAAACCAACACCTGATTGTTATTATAGGTCCTTTCACACATAGCAAGAAAAACCGTGCTGCTGTCCTTTATATAGAGAGAGCAGAGGGCTATTTAACCTAAATCCCCACTGATAATGTGATTTCCAAGTGTGATCATTGTTTGCTGTGGATGTCCCCGCTCGTTTGTCCCAGAGTACATTGGCTGATGTTCAATCCAAAAAAGCCGCGTCCGGCAGCTTTCGCTGATTTCCATTTCCTCTGTGTGACACTAAGAAAGCTTGGCTGGTGTTATTATTATTATTATTATTATACAGGATTTACCGCCGCATTCCAACAGTTTGCTCAGCACTTTATAATATAACAGGAGACAATACAGCAACAATACAGTTTTACAATACAAGAGGGATAGGAGGGCCTGATCCTGGGAGCTTACAATCTAGGAGGGAGCGGCTAGTGGTACAAAAAGGTAGTAACTGTGGGGGATGGACTGGTAGGAGGAGTAGAAGATTCCATTATTAGCTGAGTTTAGGATAGGCTTCCCTGAAGAGAGGTTTTCAGAGATCGCCTAAAAGTGAGCAGAGTAGGTGATAGTCTGATAGATTGGGGTAGAGAGCAGGAGGTCGTACGAGGAGCAGAGAGTACAGTTTGGGTGATATTTGCAGACAAGATTGGTGATGTAATTGGGGGCAGAGTTATAAATGGCTTTATGTTATTGTTAATGTTTTGGATTTTATCCATTGGGCCAGTGGAGGGATTGGCAGAGAGGGGTGGAGGACACTGAATGGAGGCCAGTGGAGGGATCGGCAGAGAGGGGTGGAGGACACTGAGTGGAGGCCAGTGGAGGGATCGGCAGAGAGGGAGCAGTGGAGGACACTGAATGGAGGCCAGTGGAGGGATCGGCAGAGAGGGGTGGAGGACACTGAGTGGAGACCAGTGGAGGGATTTGGGCAGAGAGGGGTGGAGGACACTGAGTGGAGACCAGTGGAGGGATTGGCAGAGAGGGGTGGAGGACACTGAGTGGAGACCAGTGGAGGGATTGGCAGAGAGGGATGGAGGACACTGAGTGAAGACCAGTGGAGGGATTGGCAGAGAGGGGTGGAGGACACTGAGTGGAGACCAGTGGAGGGATTGGCAGAGAGGGATGGAGGACACTGAGTGGAGACCAGTGGAGGGATGGGCAGAGAGGGATGGAGGACACTGAGTGGAGACCAGTGGAGGGATTGGCAGAGAGGGATGGAGGACACTGGGTGGAGACACATGGAGGGATTGGCAGAGAGGGTGGAGGACACTGGGTGGAGACCAGTGGAGGGATTTGGCAGAGAGGGATGGAGGACACTGAGTGGAGACCAGAGGGATGGAGGGATTGGCAGAGAGGGATGGAGGACACTGAGTGGAGACCAGTGGAGGGATTGGTAGAGAGGGATGGAGGACACTGAGTGGAGGCCAGTGGAGGGATTGGCAGAGAGAGATGGCAGATATGGAACGGTTAGTAAGGTGGATGAGTCTGGCAGCAGCATTCATGATAGACCGAAGAGGGGATAGCCTGCGATGAGGTCGGCCAATGAGGGAGTTACAATAGTAAAGGCGAGAGATAACAAGGGAGTGAATAAGTTGCTTAGTGGTTTCCGAGGTTAGGAACGGGCGTATCTTGGAGATGCTGCGGAGGTGAAGTCTACAAGATTTGGACAGCGATTGGATTTGGGGCTGAAAGGACAGATGGGAGTCTAAGATTGTAGTCTCATTCAAAGAATGCTGTGAATGAGTGCCATGACTGGGTAGGCGGAGCCTTACACAGCTATGTTTTTTTTAAAAATTTGACAGCTGGAGGGGGTGATCCTACGTTAGCTGTCAAAACGGAGATCGGAGGGGGGGGGGGGGGGGGGGGGCGATCAGATCGTAACATGAATATGGGTGTAACATGTAACATGTTGCAAAAGGTGAACTTTTCCTCTAACCACTTCAATACCAGGCACTTTTTTTTTTTTTTTTTTTTTTTTTAAGAGATGCACTTTATGCACATAGATTTATGTGATATTTACACAAACGTCATCCCTGTGAGCTGGCATATGTGGAAATGTGGTTATTTTAATTGCCATTTTTTTTTTGTTTTTTTGCTGGAATTATTAATGTATAAATAATTCAGTATCATTGCTACATCCTGATTTTGAAAACAGAACATGTTTGTCATTTCTACATACTTATCTTCTGAGCAATGTGAAGTTTGATCAGACATCATAAAATGTGTTTTTCCTCGATGTCAGGAAGGGAATTTATGTTGATTACATCAATGCTGATTTATTGTTCATATTGTCCTTTTTAAAATAAGATTTAATATCTATCAGTGTATATATGGAGTGTGTTGAGATAGGTGTGTGTGTGTTTTTTCACTTTTTATAATCCTCTGATGCATCTCAGTGCTGCTGATCTCTTTGCCAGATCCTGTCTAATGACTGCATGGTATTTCTCAGGGTGGGTTTCCTGATGGCGACATCAGTGGACCATGACTGTGTAATGTGTGTTGACCCACATAGTTTAAAAATATTCTTCCCAAATATATGAACATATTTGAAATACTACAATTTTGACCATATTAAACACACACATATATATATATATATATATATATACACACACACACACACACACAATATATTGAAATGTGTTTTTTTATATATTACAAATATATTACAGTATATTTGAAAATGTATTTTTAAAAAAAATATATTTATGTCTTTAAAAATACATTTAATCTACATTTTTGGAATGCTTTTACAAATATATGATGACTTTTTTATATGTTAGAAAAAAATCTGAAGAATGTATTTAAAAAATATATATTTTTCATATATTTTGTAATATATAAAAAAAACGCATTTCAGCATACAGTATGTGTGTATATATGTGTATGCATATGTGGGGCAGAAAAAGTGCCCAGCCACGTTCCACAGCGTTCAGGATGATCTCCGATTTATGTGATCACCATGAGAGCCAATCACGCTGGAAATATGATTGGAAAGCTGCTTCGCCTCCTGGCATTAAAACCCACTTAAAGGTCCACTGTCAGCCGACAGGAAAGGGTTAGTAACATGGGAAATTACGTTTGAAGTTACATTTTACATGTTAATATTCATATGAGATTTTAAGCCTTCTTTACTATATTCAAAGAGAGAAAAATAAAATTTTGCCTGGAGTTCTACTTTTACGCTGATCCCTGTGCAGATATATAAAGATCAAAGGGAATCTCCAAGGTTCCCAATTCATGGAAACATGGACAGATGTTTTATTGCCTTTTCATCTCAGTTAGAGACCTTCCCATCCACAGCACATCTGAGGCGGCCACACACCATACAGCCTAGTTGTACAATCTGCATGCTGATGATGTCGCTGGGCTCAGAAAATAGTATTCGGCCAAGGGGCGGACTGACAACTCATGGGGCCCCTGGGCAATAGGGGACCATGGGGCCCTTGTGTCCTTTCCCACACTCAAACCACACCCAAAAAAGCCTATGAAAAAGGTACCAGAGGCATCTCATGGGGGCCCCCTTCTGATTCCGGGTCCTTGGGCAGTGCCCGAGTTCCCAAATGGTCAGTCCGCCCCTGATTCGGCCAGAAAAGCAATGCAACTGGTCCCTGGCTGGAGTCTCTCTATGTTACTATGACTCCCCGACTCTATATGATACTCCCTATGATTAAGCCCGTTAGGGTGAAACATGCCAGAAAGGGGTGGTCTCCATGAGGGAACAAGTTGCATTGCTTGTATGGTCGAATACCATTTTCTGAGCCCAGTGGCATCATTGGTGTGTGGCCTTTATTCTTCAGAAGTGCATTTCCATGGAGCACAGATGAGCTTCAAGATCAGCACTTGACCAGTTTACGGCATCAACGCTTGGAGCAGTGGTTCTTCTACAATTCACTGATTGTGCAATCTGCTGTACCAACAACTATCAACAACTTTGTAGTGGGCAGGGACAATCTGACCAAATCAAAATTAAATGGCTTTCTAGCTAGGTCCTTATTACATAACTTTTGATAAATCTAAAGAAGGTTGTACAGAGAGATTCTTCAACCAGGCTGTAATGTGTGTGGCCACTTTACATTAGTCTCATACAAAGACAGTATATGATTGATAGGCACACCAACAGAGACACACTGGATGCAAAAATGTTGATCAATCCATTCATGTTTAACTTTTTTTTTCCACAGGAAAAAATGGGACTCAGCATCGACAACCTAACGATGATGACAACAGTTCCTTTCTCCAATGTAAGCCAGCAGAATAACACCTTTCCAGAGATAAGGAACTGCTTAGTACCAGAGGGATTTGAATGGCTCTATACCTACCAGCCAACATACATGTGGTTAATCTTTGCCTTGGGCTTCGTGGAAAACGCGTTTGTCATCGCAGTCTTCCTGCTTCATAACAGCCGCTGCACTGTGGCGGAGATTTACCTGGGTAATATGGCCGCTGCGGATCTCATCTTTGTCAGTAGCCTTCCGTTCTGGGCCATTTATATTTCTAACAAGTTCAATTGGCCCTTCGGTAGCTTCCTCTGTGTCACTGTAAATTCTTTGATTCAGCTGAATCTCTATGGTAGCATCTACTTTCTGATGATGGTCAGCATTGATCGCTATCTGGCCCTGGTGAAGACCATGTCCTTTGGTAGGATGAGAAGAGCTGGTTGTGCCAAGATTAACTGTGCCATCATCTGGCTTTGCGCAGTGATAGCCAGTTTGCCCAAAGTCATATTCCGGAAGGTAATGTTTCTTCCTGGGTTTAATACCACCTCTTGCGTCATATTACCCCCACACGAGAGCTGGAACATTGCCTCAAATATTCTCATGAACCTTTTTGGCGGCTTCATCCCAGCAGTCGTTATTGGGTTCTGCACCTTCCAGATTATAAAAGTCCTGAGGAACAACACCATGAAGCAATTCAAAGAAATCAACAATGAGAAGAAGGCCACATGGTTGGTCTTCTCTGTACTCTTAGTCTTTGTGCTATGCTGGCTTCCGTTCCATGTCATTACCTTCTTCGATACATTGGAATTGTGCAGATTCATCCATTCCTGTAGCTGGGCCCAAGCCATTGAGATTGGAAACCAAATATCGACCTACATTGGCTTCAGCAATAGCTGTATCAACCCACTCCTCTATGTCATTGTTGGCAATCATTTCCGAAAAAAAGCCAAAGAAGTCTTCAGGCAGTTTCTAGCTAAATTCAGACCACCAAGAAGAGCATCCTTGCCAGTAAGCTACTCTGGAATCACAGTACGGACTTCGATCTCCATGGGGCAACAGAAACTTATTTTAAAGCAGTAAAACTTACTGGTGGGCTAAAACGTACTGAGTTTACACTCTGCTGTGGAAAACATGGTTTCTGAATAAGCTTACATTATTTATTTTGTGTCATTTTGTTTTTGGTTTTTTTTGCATGGCGTTATCTTTATCTTTTGTATATACTGTAGAGATGAGTTGTTCCTGATGTTTTTCACACTGTCTACTTCCACCAGATGTTTTACTGCCATACTTGGAAAGATAAAGAAAACTCTTCACTGGTGGAAAAATGCAGTTTGAAGATTTGCAGGAGTGGGACTGCAGTATAAACACATTTAAAGAAATAATTCTAGCTTCTGGGATTTCTCACATCTGTTGTTGTAATTTAATGGCAAATAGTGCTCATGCGCGTATGGATATGTGTCCAATATATTAATTAATATATCTGCTACAAATCAAACAAAACTAAAATAATTGCAGAAGTCTTGAGGGTGTACAACCAAAAATAAAATAATTAAAAAAAAAATATATATATATATATATATATACACACACACACACACACACACACACACACTGGGGCAAAAAAGTATTTAGTCAGCCACCAATTGTGCAAGTTCTCCCACTTAAAAAGATGAGAGAGGCCTGTAATTGGCATCATAGGTAGACCTCAACTATAAGAGACAATATGAGAAAAAAAATCCAGACAATCACATTGGCTGATTTGGAAAGAATTTATTTGCAAATTATGGTGGAAAATAAGTATTTGGTCACCTACAAACAAGCAAGATTTCTGGCTCTCACAGACCTGTACCTTCTTCTTTAGGAGGCTCCTCTGTCCTGCACTCATTACCTGTATCAATGGCACCTGTTTGAACTTGTTATCAGTATAAAAGACACCTGTCCACAACCTCAAACAGTCACACTCCAAACTCCACTATGGTGAAGACCAAAGAGCTGTCGAAGGACACCAGAAACAAAATTGTAGACCTGCACCAGGCTGGGAAGACTGAATCTGCAATAGGCAAGCAGCTTGGTGTGAACAAATCAACAGTGGGAGCAATAATTAGAAAATGGAAGACATACAAGACCACTGATAATCTCCCCCGATCTGGGACTCCACGCAAGATCTCACCCCGTGGGGTCAAAATGATCACAAGAACGGTGAGCAAAAATCCCAGGAGCACACGGGGGGACCTAGTGAATGACCTGCAGAGAGCTGGGACCAACGTAACAAAGGCTACCATCAGTAACACACTACGCCACCAGGGACTCAGATCCTGCAGTGCCAGACGTGTCCCCCTGCTTAAGCCAGTACATGTCCGGGCCCATCTGAAGTTTGCTAGAGAGCATTTGGATGATCCAGAAGAGGATCGGGAGAATGGTCTGATGAAACCAAAATAGAACTGTTTGGTAGAAACACAACTCGTCGTGTTTGGAGGAGAGAGAATGCTGAGTTGCATCCAAAGAACACCATACCTACTGTGAAGCATGGGGGTGGCAACATCATGATTTGGGGCTGTTTCTCCGCAAAGGGACCAGGACGACTGATCCATGTACAGGACAGAATGAATGGGGCCTTGTATCGTGAGATTTTGAGTGCAAACCTCCTTCCAACAGCAAGGGCATTACAGATGAAGCGTGGCTGGGTCTTCCAACATGACAATGATCCCAAACATACCGCCCGGGCAACGAAGGAGTGGCTTCGTAAGAAGCATTTCAAGGTCCTGGAGTGGCCTAGGCAGTCTCCAGATCTCAACCCCATAGAAAACCTTTGGAGGGAGTTGAAAGTCCGTGTTGCCCAGCGACAGCCCCAAAACATCACTGCTCTAGAGGAGATCTGCATGGAGGATGGGCCAACATACCAGCAACAGTGTGTGCCAACCTTGTGAAGACTTACAGGAAACGTTTGACCTCTGTCATTGCCAACAAAGGATATATAACAAAGTATTGAGATGAACTTTTCATATTGACCAAATACTTATTTTCCACCATAATTTGCAAATAAATTATTTCCAAATCGGCCAATGTGATTGTCTGGATTTGTTTTCTCATTTTGTCTCTCATAGTTGAGGTCTACCTATGATGCCAATTACAGGCCTCTCTCATCTTTTTAAGTGGGAGAACTTGCACAATTGGTGGCGGAATAAATACTTTTTTGCCCCACTGTGTGTATATATATATATACACATACATATACACACACACACACATACATATTACATATGTGCATAACCTCTATACAATCTCAAAAATTCACAACATGTTTTGCGATTGGTTATAATCCCACATCTGCAAATCAAACATTGTATATGTGCATAATCCCTACACTATCACAAATTTCAAAACATGATTTGCCATTAAAGTCCCAAAGTGCAAAATAGGTGCCAGTGCTTGTGTTCCTCCTTGAGTACAGTGCTTCACTTATTCAACTTACTCATAGCGCTCCATACATCAGTGCTCAGAGTGCCCCACATGGACTAAAACTCACCCTCTGTAGATGACCATCTATTTCTAGAGTGGTCTACGGTACTTGTAGGGCATTTCCCAATGAAGTTGATTAATGTCTCCAGGTCCTGCAGTCTCGGAGTAGATGTATCCTCCAGGGATCACTGAACCCTGCACTGTACATTGGGACCGCCACAGAGACCAAACCCTGCACTGTACTCCAAGACTCGCACCGGACCCTGCACTGTACATGGAGGACAGAGGCTCTGTGTGTGATCCCCAGAGGAATATATGTCCCGCCAAAACTTTTCTAGTTTTGGATCAAATGGGGAGGGATTAAAACTCATACTGTGATCATTGGAGATATTTCCCTCTCTCTTACTATAAACAGCATAGATGCAAACTGTTCTTGGATTTGCTGGAACAGTCCTGCATCTAAATGATCTGTCCCGATGATGCTGTGCCCTGAAATCACATCATCACCCTTAATTGAGTTACCGAGCATGGTCAATATCTCGAAAGGACTGGGGTGAATATGTTGGCAAGTACACTACTGTGCCAAGGTTTTAGGCTGTTGTGAAAAAATGCTGTAAATGAAGAATGCTTTAAAAAATAGAAGAAGTATTAAAATGTTACTAAACCCCAGACCCTGCATTCACTATATCCGGTCTCCCCGGACCCTGCATTCACTATATCCGGTCTCCCCGGACCCTGCATTCACTATATCCGGTCTCCCCGGACCCTGCATTCACTATATCCGGTCTCCCCGGACCCTGCATTCACTATATTCGGTCTCCCAGGACCCTGCATTCACTATATCTGGTCTCCCCGGACCCTGCATTCACTATATTCGGTCTCCCAGGACCCTGCATTCACTATATCTGGTCTCCCCGGATCCTGCAATCACTATATCTGCCCTCCCACAGTATGCAGAACATGGAAAAGCAATTATGTTAGTAAATATAAACTGCTAAATACATTTTCTCCTCAGCAGTTTGAGCAGTCTTGTGACTTTAGCCGAGCACTGGTTAAAGTTTTCAGAAGTTTTGTTTCTACTCTAGGAGGATGCATAACCCCTGACCCTCTCTCTGGCCCTGTGCTGACTGGCCCTGTGCTGATCACATGCACTCTCCCAAGAAAAAGAAAAACACTTTCTAGTTATACACACTAAGCTGAGCATGTGTATGTGGCTACAGGTTCAGTCTGTCTTATCAGGTGGACATTTTACATTTGAAAAAGAGAAGGAACAGAGAAGTCAGGATCAAATGGCCTTTTTACACAATGCAAAGGATTTACCCTTTAGGTTCCGCAGTGAGTATAGCAAGCACGCTTTACTGCATATACAGACTAAGTTTACTGTTGTGGGTTTAGTAACACTTTAATAGTTTATTTCCTAAATTAACAAAATGAAAAGTAAATGAACAGAAGAGAAATCTAAATAAAATCAATATTTGGTGTAACCACCCTTTGGCTTTAAACCAGCATCAATTCTCCTAGGTACACTTGCACACAGTTCTTGAAGGAACTCGGCAGGTAGGTTGTTCCAAACATCCTGGAGAACTAAGCACAGTTCTTCTGTGGATGTAGGCTGACTCATATTATTCTGTCCCTTCATGTAATCCCAGACAGACTCCATGAAGTTGAGATCAGGGCTCTGCTTTATGCTGAAGGTAGTTCTTAATGTCACTGGCTATATGTTTGGGGTCATTGTCCTGCTGCAAAATAAATTTGGGGCCAATCACACACCACTCTGATAGAATGGCATGATGGATAGGTATCTGCCTGTGTTTCTCAGCATTGAGGACACCATTGATCCTGACCAAATCTCCAACTCCATTTGCAGAAATGCAGCCCCAAACTTGCAAGGAACCTTCACCATGCTTCACTGTTGCCTGCCGACGCTCATTATTGTCCCGCTCTCCAGCCCTTCTGCAAATGACCTGCCTCCTACTTCAGCCAAAATACTTCAAATTTTGACTCATTAGGCCAGAACACCTGCTGCTATTTTTCTGCATCCCAGTTCCTATGTTTTAGTTCATAGCTCAGTCATCTAGCCTTGTTGCCACATTGGAGGTATGTCTTTTTGTCCACAATTCTTCCATGAAGGCCACTTCTTGCCAGACTTCTCCAGACAGTAGATGGGTGTACCTGGATCCCATTGGTTTGCGCCAGTCCTGTGCTGATGACACTGCTGGACATCTTTCAATGTCAAAGGGAAGTAAGCATGATGTGTCTTTCATCTGCTGCATTAGGTTTCCTTGGCCAACCACTGTGTCTACGGTCCTCAAAGTTGTCCGTATCTTTGTGGTTCTTCAAAAGAGCTTGAACAGCACATCTTGAAACCCCAGCCTGCTTTGAAATCTTTGCCTGGGAGAGACCTTGCTAATGCAGTATAACTACCTTGTGTCTTGTTGCTGTGTTCACTCTTGAAATGGTGTATGACCTGTGACATGAAACAGTCTTCCACAACTTCTCCTTATTAGCAGAGTTTGACTGTTCCTCATTCAGTTTTATGCCTCCCGCACAGCTGTTTCTGTTTCAGTTAGTGACTGTTTCAACCTACATATGACATTGATGATCATTAGCACCGGCTTGGTACAATTGGTTAATCATACACCTGACTCTAATCATCCAAAATCACTGACTTTGTGCAAGTGCATGAATTGATGTTGGTTTGAAGCCAACAGGGAGCCACACCAAATAATGATTTGATTTAGATTTTTCTTCTGTTCTCTCAGTTTGCATTTTGAATATTGATAAAAAATAAACAATTAAAATATATATATTTTCTATACTTTACAGCATTTCTTCCTGCCTAAAACTTTTGTACAGTACTGTATATCATGGTGAAAATGGTTCCATCAGATGGAAAATGGAGGGGAACCCTGCAACAGGGTTACAGAGAGCAATACAAAGTTGACAAGGGTTCTAGTCCTCCCCAACTCTAGCAGTAAAAAAGCATTTTTATTTCTGTGTTACTGTTGAAGATCTTCACTTATTTCCTGTCAGGTAAAACCATTGTCAGCAGGACAGCAGGAAATCTATCTACAGCTAGCCATACACTATACAATCTGGTTGCACAATATTTTTTAGCCTTACCAATACCATGTAATTTGAGGAGAAACCTAAACAATTCATTGCGTTTGTAACAAATTAGGTAGGCCCTTGCACTGCACTGCATAGTCGATGGTGGATCTAAAGGAAATTGTGCAAAGAGATTGTATGTTTTATGGTTACCTAAGCAGAGCACAAGGCAGCAGGTTTCATAATCTTTTGCCATGCCATCCAAAATTAAGAACATAAAAGTTTGTCTGGACATACACTTCAAGAAAATTGGAACCATAAAGGGGATATGCCCCACGACAACTGAATTCCTTGTGCTGGTCTCTGCTTCAGTTTATTTAAAATCCAAAGGGCTGATTTATGAAGTTACATGTCAGCATAGTATTTCATGTGATATTGATGGCAATAATATTGGCAATCTAATATATTTATTAATCTTGCGTCTATGTATAGTTTTTGAAATGATTTGTATATGGAGATTGATATTCAGAGCCATTATGCATGCATGGTGTATAGGGACACGCAGCACAAAGAATGGAAAAACCCCATACTCATCCAAACTACATCCAGCTAGCATTTGTTGGTGGTGTGCAAAAACAAAAACACCAATTACATGAACAAAAAAAGATCATGTGAAAAATGCACACAAAAAAAGTGCACTTAAAAGTGTGTCTCTAGTCCTTCTCCAGAAAAAGTAGGACATTATCATGACCCCCCCGGGGTGCAAGGGACCTGAGAAGGGCAAAGCTAACACTTGGTCACCCTAGCCAAAATGCCTGGCGGACCACTTTCCTCACAGTCAGCCAAAGCCAATCATCGAGTACTAGGTGAGGGAAACCTCCCAAAGAGAAATCCCCCACTTCAGGGGAAGACGTTCCCTAATGGCCACACATCCCCTCCTCTAGACTTCAGGGTAGACCCAAGGACCCATCCCTCCTCCATCCAAGTAAAAAAAAAGCACAGGCAAAAGTGCAAAGTGACAAACAGGTGGAGAGAAAAAAAATAATATAAATAAATACGTGCCATTGCACCCACCATGCAATTTATTAGGAACACTATAGAAGAGCCTTTATGAAGAGAAGACACTCATATGTCTCATTCCATCACATATCGCAATATCAGAGGATTGTTACCGATTTGAGGATAGTGGGTGGAGTTGTGCAAATTATTCCTTTATACCCCAAAGGCCAACTGTACATCCAGAATTGGTGTATAATACAGATACATTTATAGGGTCTTTTATTCCAAATTGCATACGGCTGTTTTTGGCTTGTTGGCCATCATCAGTGCAGTGTGTGAAGACCACGACTTCTATAACGTAAGGCTTGGGACTCAACGAGAAAGTATAACAAAGGATGTTATGGTGAGAAGGGACCAAAGGAACCAAAAAACCCTCCAAATAGACTTTGTTGATTATGACCAGTAGGCCAATAAATGCCTCTAGAATATTGGGCTCTATCTGCTTTATACACCAGTAGTTCTGGATGCACAGTTGGCCTTTGGTGTATAAAGGGATAATTTTCCTGGCTCCAGCTACTATCCTACCAGTGAGGAATAATCACCATATGTGATGGAATGGGACATCTGAATACTTTCGGTTCTATGAGGTCTCTACTGAGCTACACATTGGCTCAGTGAGGGGCTTTTTGGTTCCTTTAGTCCCTTCTCGCCTTAACCTGGATTATAGTTTCTCATTAGAATCACTATACTAATATTGGGTAGGACCCCCTTTGCTTTCAAAACAGCCTCAATTCTTTGCGGCATTCCACAAACATTCCCTTGAAATTCTGGTTCATAAAGAAATGGTTACATCAATTTATTTCTGCCAATTTGTCAGCTGCCCATTCATGCTGCATAGTTCCCATTTTACCACATACCAAAGGTATTATATTGGATTCAAATCCAGTGTTAGGTCTTCCGAAATCTGTGTGCCTTAGCAAAAAAAAAAATCCAGATTTATCATTTCTGGCTGCATTTTTTCCAAGTCTTTGGCTGGCCAGTTTTGGCTAACTTTCTGTTTTTGGTGGACCTGAGTGAAACCCAATATGGTCTTCTTCTGTGGTAGTCCACTTGCCTCAAGGTTTGATGTGTTGTGCATTCTGAGATGCTTTTCTTCTCACCATAGTTGTAAAAAGTGGGTTTTCTGTCAGCTCACACTAGTCTTGCTCTTCATGACTTTTCCATCCACAGAACTGCCACTTACTGGATGTTTTTTGTATTTTACACTATACTGAGTAAACTCTACACCAAGGGCATCCATCCTGCGGACCAATACGCCTATGAATCCATCCCAACACAAAACCATAAACCTACTTTAAAATTTTGGTTTATTTTGAAAAAATTTTTGTAAAAATACAATTTACATTTAGCAAACACATGCGGCCGAAAAATGTGACAGTGTCTCTTTATTAGACTTTTATACGTTTTATCTTCCCAAAGAAAAATCTCCCGCTCTTCACCATCATGCCCATTCAGGTCATCAGTTTTTGGCAGCACCCATATTGTTGAGCATCTATTTTCAAAGATGAAGCACAGGAAGGGCAAAATTAGAACCAAAATATCTGAGGAGTACCTTGAGAATTCATTGAGAATTGCTACTCCATCCATCGAACTAGATATTGATGGGTTAGTTTATCAAAAACAGTGTCAATTGTGTTAAATATCGCACATGTTTATGTTGCTTTCTTTTACTTTTATAATTAAAAAAAAAAAATTACAAAAAAAATTAAAAAAGTTATTACTCAGATAGGTACATTGTTTATATCAGTGATCAGTAACTTCGGTGATCTGCCCAACTTTTTCTGCTCATCAGCTATTCTTGTTGTTAGTGCATTTTATGTGTGGCCCAAGGCAATTCCTATTCTTCAAATGTGGCCCAGGAAAGTCAAAAGGTTTGACACCTCTAATCTAGAGACTGCTATATGTGAAAATCCCAGGAGATCATCAAGTACAGAAATCCTCAAAGCTGCCCGTCTGGCAAAAAGAATCATGTTAGAGTCAAAAACCACTGACATTTACCCAAATTCTGGTGTTCAATGTGAACATTTACTGAAGCTCCTGCCTTGTATCTTCATGATTTTATGCATTGTTTGCTGCCATCTGATTGGCTGATTAGATGATTGTATGAATAAGCAGATGTACACATGTTCCTATTAATTTGCTTGGTAAGTATTTATGGATGACAGTTCTCACAGGGCTTTAGCTTGTGTTGCAAAAATAAATATAATTTTTAAAAACCAGTTCAGGAGTGTTGTATTGTGTTTGTGAACATTGGCACAGATTTTGCTGTGTTTAGCTGTATTTTCCTGCATGTTTCAAATGTTCTTTCTTGAAAATAAAAAACGAACATACATTACTGGCTGTATATGGTGTGCTGTTAGAATTGTGAAATATGTACCATTTTCTAGCATGCATTCAAATTAACCACTGTAAGACCTGGTAGGATGGGAGAGCCCGGAAAGACACCAGAGGGTGGCAGGAGGGGGGGGGGGGCCCTCTACCGCTTGTAAAAGCAATTAGCTGCTAGGATTGCTTTTACACAAAAGAGCATGACTGTCCAAAAAAAACAATACCGGGCTGATCCCTGTAGCTGCAGGCTGATGCCCGATCCCAGTATACCAATTGAAATCCTCAACGTACAGAGCATCCAGAAAGTATTCACAGTGCTTATCTTTTGCCACATTTTGTTATGTTACAGCCTTATTCCTAAATGGATTCAATTTATTTTTCCCCTCAACATTCTACAAACAATACCCCATAATACAACATGAAAGAAGTTTTTTTAAATCTTTGCAATTTATTAAAAATGAAAAAAAAAAACACATATACATAAGTACATATATACAGCCTTTGCTCCGTACTTTGTTGAAGCCCCTTTAGCACCAATTACAGCCTCAAGTCGTTTGAGTATGAAGCTACAAGCTTGGCACACCCTATTTTTGGGCAATTTCTCCCATTCTTCTTTGCAGTACCTCTCAAGCTCCATCAGGTTGGATGGGGAGTGTTGGTGTACAGCCATTTTCAGATCTCTCCAGAGATGTTCAGTCGAGTTCAAGTCTGGGCTCTGGCTGGGCCACTCCAGGACATTCAAAGAGTTGGCCCTTAGCCACTCCTTTCTTATGTGGGCTGTGTGCTTAGGGTCGTTGTCCTGTTGAAAGATGAACCGTCGCCCCAGTCTAAGGTCCAGAGAGCTCTAGAACAGGTTTTCATCAAGGATGTCTCTGTACATTGCTGCATTCATCTTTCCTTCAATCCTGACTAGTCTCCCAGTTCCTGTCGCTGAAAAACATCTCCACAGCATGATGCTGCCACCACCATGCTTCACTGTAGGGATGGTATTGGCCAGGTGGTAAGCGGTGCCTGGTTTCCTCCAGACATGATGCTTGGCATTCAAGCCAAAGAGTTCAATCTTTTTTTTCCTCAGACCACAGAGTTTTGTTTCTCATGGTCTGAGAGTCCCTCAGGTGCCTTTTAGAAAACTCCAGGCAGGCTGCCTTTTACTGAGGAGTGGCTTCCGCCTGGCCACTCTACCATAGGCCTCATTGGTGGAGTGCTGCAGAGATGGTTGCTCTTCTGAAAGGTTCTTCTCTCTCCACAGAGAAAGGCTGGAGCTCTTTAAGAATGACCCTTGGGTGCTTGGTTACCTTCCTGGCCAAGGCCCTTCTCCCTCGATTGCTCATTTTGGCCGGGCTGCACTGCAGTGTTAAGAATTGGCCTGGTTAAAGCCCAACACCAGAAATTAGAAAAAAAAAATCTCCCCCTGTAGTGGGATCCTCCACAGTACAAGGGTTAAATGTTTGTTGTGTGTGTCTAGGGGTGCCAGAATAAAGAGCAAATAGTTTTCCTATTCCATGCTCCAGTAGGCTCCCTCCAGCGGTGGGACAGGCCCCTGGCAGCCTCCTCTCCAAGGAGCTCTTGGATGCAGTCAGACACTTGCCCCCACCACAAACCGTACAGGGAATAATATCCCTGCATAGTACATGATGATTCTGTGGGACTTTCCACAGACCAAAGTTTCAGGGAGTAGAGGGCAGCACTTTAGCCAGTCAAAGATAGGAACAAAGTAAGTAACAATGTCTGTTCCTGTACCCCCTAGAAATAAGCATTTAACCCTTGCAGTGGGGGGGGGGGGATATCTCACCTACAAGGGTAGATATTTTCCAATTCTAATTTTTACATAATTATCATATCATATAATGGCACGCCAATATTTTTTTTTGGTAGTGGACTGTGCTGCACCAAAGCCTGAAGGGAGTTACATTGGCTGCCATTGCTGATCTCCAACTGAAAATACTTGCTGGGTGGTTGTTGTACTGGCCTTCTGGCATCAGTACTTTATGAACTGCAAATACAAAGGTATGTAGGCAATGAGGTTTGTTTTGGTGTCTATTAAAGGTTCTTGCAGTAAACCCAAGGAAGCTTAGATCTCTGCAGTGTATTAATGTGCTTTTACTAAACAAAAAAAAAAAAATTATTTACATACAAACTATCACATATTTTAGGAATACAATACAAGACTCCAGGCCTCAAAATTCACACTCGCCTGCACGCATTTCGTGAGTGGAAAGACCGTGGGGGTGAGTACAATGTGTGGCGCTGGGCTGACGCTGCTCAACGGGTCTCTCTGAGGCGGATCAGTTTCCAGTATGGCCGTCGGAGCAGGGGGTGGGAGCAAGCGGTCAGCAGACCCGTGACTGAGGAGCCGGAAGAGGGACACAGCTCACCACCAATCAGCATAAATGCAAGGCAAGAATGGGAGGACATCATATGAATAAATTACAAATGTATTTAAATAAAAATCTGTACTTAAAGTAAGTTTTTGCCATTGTAGAAATACAGAAACTGCCATTGCTGGCCTTCTACCTAAAATGAAAGTTGCCTAGAAATTATGCCACCCCCCTGATTGAAAATTTCCAGATCACTAAAGTGAAAAAGTCAGAGAATAGTTAAAAGTCTTTATCTGCTCGATTATTCTAGGTAATGATTCAATATATGAAAACAAGAGAGAGAATAATAGCCATGGCTTTCCTAAGGAAAGGTCAGCAGCATCAGCCTCCATGTTTCTCTTGTCACTTGTTAACCATGTAAACTCTGGAAGGTTTTACCTCCTTCATGACCAGGTATTGTTTTGCTATTTAGAACTGTGCTGCTTTAACTGGTAATTCCACAGTCATGCAACGCTGTACCCAAATCAAAATTTTAATTTTTTTCCACACAAATAGAGATTTCTTTTGGTGGTAACTGCTCACCACTGGGATTTTTATTTATTTATTATATAAATGAAAAAAGACTAAAAATTGTGAAAATAAAAGATGATTCTTTTACTTTGATCATTTTAATTTTTTAATTGCATATGTATAATAGCACAAATATCATCATAAATTTAGGCCAAAATGTATTCTGCTATATATCTTTGGTAAAAAGAAAATCCCAATAAGTTTATATTGATTGGTTTGTATAAAGCTTATAATGCCTACAAACTATGGTATATATACTGGAATTTTTATCTTTTTTTTTTTTAATCGTGGTGATTCACTGATCCAGTTGCTGGGGGCACTTGGCACTGATCAAGCTGCATTGATAACACTGTTCAACAAATTTTTATTTTTTTTTGCCAGTTTTGGAAACAAAAGGATCCATTTCTTAATGAATTTCACATTCTGAGTTCAAATATAACAATGAAATTTGTCAATTGGCTCTAGTTTTTTCTGTAAACGGAAAGTTTTCTACTATAGGCGTAATGACTACATAATGCACAATAATTATATAGATAGATGTCTTTCCACAAATATAAAGCAAGTGATATTGACTACATAACAAAGCCTAAATGGCAGAATATATTGCATAGGATTACCAAGAAAAATTATAGCCATAAGCTAAGTTGAATCATTTTAATACTTAGGATTCTCACTAGTTTTGTCTTCAGTTTGTGTCGGTTTTGCTTCTCTTGGCTTTTCTCTTGTATTCGAGGAAAGGGCTATCTCTTACAACTGCACGTGACTACACGCTTCAGGTTCTTCCTCACTTGACTCAACCACAAAGGCTTCTGGTGCTTTAGGAATTGGTAGCCCCTCTCCATGAGGAACTGGACGTATTGCCGATGGAATATTTGGATAGTGCACAGATAACTTTTTCTTCTTATTTAGCCCTTTTACAATTGGAGGCACCATACAAAAGTAACAATTACTAACATGATCTGTTGGCTCTCTCCAAATCATTGGCACAGTGAAAGGCATAGATGCCTTTTTTCTATTCAACCATTGCTCCAGTGCCGTCCCACAAGAATTGCAGCATATATGTGGTGCCCAGCTCTTGTCCTGGTCTCCTATCTTGCAGCCAAAATACAAGTTGTAGGCTTTCTTAATCATTCCTGTTATCCTCCTTTTTTGTGAGATAAAAGTTATTTCACCGCAGATATAGCAGAAATTATCTGCTTTATTCACACAAGTTCGAGGCATTACTGAGTAGCCTATATAAGCAGAAAACGAAATGTAAAGACGCTGTCGAACTCCAATCAGCTACAGATACTGCAGCTTTTATGCAGTGAAGTGATGCAATTAAAGGCTAATATTGCATCATCTCAGTATACATGCAATTTTCTATTGGTCACCAGTATCAATTGCGCAATATGCAGCTGAAGTTGCATCATAATTTTGAATGGCTTACGTCATTAGATGGGTGAATATATCATGGAAACTAGAGCCAATCAACATTTTTTAGGGTCATTTTCGTTTTCAGCACCCCAAAATTATGTAAGATTAGCTCATTTTATGCCCAAAACTTTTTACCTGTTGAACAGTGTAATCAGGGCACTGATTATCAGAGTCCTGCTTATCAGTGTAAATGTCCCGTCACAGGAAAGTCAGTTATCGACCTTCCTTGACAGTGCTGAGGAAAGGAAATGCCGATAACCAACATTTGTATTGATCACCTGTGATTGGATACATAGCAGCTTGCTATGGGGTCACACGGCTCCCAAGAGTGGAGGAAACACTGCCAAAATGTAGAAAGTAAATAATTTACACTCACTGGCCATTTTATTAGGAACACCTTGCTAGTCCCGGGTTTGGCCCTCTTTTGTCTTCAGAACTGCCTTCATTCTTCATGGCATAGATTCAACAAGGTGTTGGAAACATTCCTCAGAGATTTTGTCCATATTGATATGATAGCATCTCGCAGTTGCTGCGGATTTGTCGGCTGCACATCCATGATGCGAATCTCCCATTCCACCACATCCCAAAGGTGCTCTATTGGATGGAGATCTGGTGACTGTGGAGGCCATTGGAGTGCAGTGATCTCATTGTCATATTCCATAAACCAGTTGGAGATGATTTGAGCTTTGTGACATGGTGCATAACCTGCTGGAAGGAGCCATCAGAAGATGGGGACACTGGAGGCATAAAGGGATGGACATGATCAGGAACAATACTCAGGTAGGCTGTGGCATTTAAACTACTCTCAACTGGTACTAAAGGGCCCAAAGTGTGCCAAGAAAATATCCTCCACACCATGACACCACCACCACCAGCCTGAACCGTTGATACAAGGCAGGATGGATCCATGCTTTCATGTTGTTTATGCCAAATTCTGACCCCACCCTCTGAATGTCGTAGCTGAAATCGAGACTCATCAGACCAGGCAATATTTTTACAATCTTCTATTGTCCAAGTTTGGTGAGCCTGTGTGAATTGTAGCCTCCTATAGACACACATATGTACAGTATTCAATATATGTAGAACAGAGAGGCTCTTCCAAATCCGAGTCTGTCAACACATTTCGCACTAAATTAGCTTCGTCAGGACAAAGAGGGTGTGTAGACCAAGGCTAGTATTTATTTATTTCAGGTACTTATATAGCGCCATCAATTTATGCAGCGCTTTACATATATATTGTACATTCACATCAGTCCCTAACATACAATAGAAGGTCCCTAACTCATATTCATACATACACATACTAGGGCCAATTTAGACAGGATCCAATTAACCTACCTAGTGTGGGAGGAAACCAGTTAGGTGGTTTCATGGTTGGGATTCAAACCAACAATCCTAGTACTGCCAGACAGAAGTGCTAACCATTTGGCAACTATTCTGGCCTTACGCATTATTTTTTTTTATTTATATACTTAGCCTTGGTCTACACAACCTCTTTGTCCTGATGAAGCTAATTTACTGCGAAACACGTTGACAGAAATCTGGATTTGAAAAGAGCCTGTCTGTTTTACATATATTGAATACTGTACATATGTGTGTATAAGAGTTGAGGTTAGCAATTATTCCAGTCAGTAAAGGGTAGATGTATGGTTTTATTCTCCAAGATATAGTTCTCTGGATATGTATTTTTTTAATTAATTATGTGTTATCATATTTTAGTGACACTGTAATAAAGTTATTTAATTTTAGATGGTATTATCTTGTGATGTGCCAGTAAAGTCTGTATATATGGGTAGTCGGTGAAGGATTTTCCTTCTCTGGATTCTTCTTTCTTTTCTTTGTCACAGGTGCATGCTGGGAGTTAGAAAACCTGAAAGCACACCAAAAACGCATTAAGCCCTGGTTCACACCAGCACGGCTTTGAAATCGCGCTACTTCAGTGTGGTTTCAAAGCTGCAGCTCAGTGCAATGTTGATGTGCGATATCATTCAGGCTTGCGACCTAATTTAACTCAAGTCACAGAACACAGAAAAGTAGTTCGGGAACCTTTTTCAAAGTCGCTACAACTTGGGTCACAATGATTTGAACAGTTCCATTGCTGCAAATGGAGTTTGACCGTTCAAAATCGCATGAAAAGTCGAACTGCAGGACAAATCACACTGGTGTGAACCAGGGCTAAAAGTGTATTTAAAACGCCATATGCATTTTTGAAAAAAAGTATATCAAATTTTTAAGCACACCAGTGTGAAAGGGCCCTTAACTATTCGTATTCAGAAAAATATGTATCAAAAAATGTGTCTTCCATAATTGCAAGTTGGTGGGAAAGCATCAAAAGCACACCGTATCTGCATTTTTGGTGCGTTTTATTGAGTTACATGCCCATGTTGCACAGGGGCATGCTGGGAGTCAGAAAACCAAAAAGCAAACAAACAATGAATTAAGGGATGGTTCACACCTGAAATTGCACAGGAACATGGTCCGCGTTCCTGCATGATTCCTATGGGATTCAGTGCTGTGTGATTTTCAGCTAATTCATTTGAATGGACTGTGTAGAATACGCCCCCAGAAATCCCATTTCGTGTTTGAGTGATTGGCTCACAAATTTTCCCAGACATCTGCACTAAGATACAGGTCATATTCTTGGCATCCTCTGCAAAATGTAATTTTTGGTGAGATACTCCCAATAGGAAATCATGTCTAAAGGGATGCAGACCCTGCCATTTTCCTCAGAGTCCTGCAAGTGCAGCAGCTGATTGATAATTATGAAATCACTCCCAAACTGTTTCTCTGCGTCCATGGGCAGAGTTATGCAGGCCATAGATGGGGAGAAAACCGGCCGATTTTTCTTTATATAAAAAAAAAAAAAAAAAAAAAAAAAAAAAATCGGTCGTTCAAGCGGCCGACATTACCAGGATCGGTAAAAAAAAAAAAAAATCAGCCGATTTTCATCCCTTCTACAGCCGGCAAAAAAGTGTCCCTGCAGAGAGCTCCGCTATTTCTTTGACAGTTCTTTGACATTTATAGCGGTTGCAACAATGTATCTATTTAGGATACAGATGTTTTTAGTCTGAAACAAATAGATACATTGTTGCAACCGCTATAAATGTCAAAGAACTGTCAAAGAAATAGCGGAGCTCTCTGCAGGGACACTTTTTGCCGGACTGGAATTCCTCTTCTTGTTCCTCTTCTTCATCCTCCTCTTCTTCCTCTTCTCCTCCTCTTCATCTTCCTCTTCCTCCTCTTCTTCTTTTTGTCTTCCTTGCAGGTCACTGCTCATGCGCAGATTTTTTTATCGGTAAAAAGATCGGCCGATTTGCCCATAATTGTCACGAAAATCGGCCTATCGGCAAAATCGGCAGATTTTTTTCCGACTTTACCGATAAAAAAAATCTGCCAAAATACCGAAAAAACGGCCGAACAATTCGCCCACTAACCATCAGAAAACTGGCCGATTTTATTTTCGCCCGAAAAATCAGCCGATTTTCGACCCATCTATGCCCTGCATTAATCTAACAGCTATATCTTCAGTATAACAAAAGGTAGGAATCTGCAATAACGTTTGTTAAAATCCCTGTTTTTCTCAACAAAAGTGGAGTTACTCTTTAAAACTGCACATTATGGAAAAAAGCATACCACATTTTAAAGCGCTGTGGAAGGACTCTTAGTTATTCCTATTCTCCAAAATATTTATCCTTTAAAGAGTAACTAAAATAACCATGCCAGTATTATGGCTCATACAAAGAAACACAATGTTTTAACCTTGAGAAAAGTTTCTGTCCAATAGTCACGGACCTGCTAAAAATATATCCATTTATTTATGAAGGAGTCGCACATTCCCGCCAGAACGCTCTTCCCTTGAAATCAGGCCCCGCTGCTACACTTTGCTTATAATAAACTTTCCGAGGATGATGGATGAGAAGAGTGAGAGTAAAACACACACTATATTACCAAAAGTATTGGGACACCTGCCTTTGCACACACATGAACTTTAATGGCCCCCCAGTCTTAGTCCGTAGGGTTCAATATTGAGTTGGCCCCGCCCTTTGCAGCTATAACAGCTTCAACTCTTCTGGGAAGGCCGTCCACAAGGTTTAGGAGGGTGTCTATGGGAAGGTTTGACCATTCTTCCAGAAGCACATTTGTGAGGTCAGGCACTGATGTCGGGGGAGGAGGCCTGGCTTGTAGACTTCGCTCTAATTCATCCCAAAGGTGTTCTATGGGGTTGAGGTCAGGACTCTGTGCAGGACAGTCAAGTTCCTCCCACCCCAAACTGGCTCCTCCATGTCTTTGTGGACCTTGCTTTGTGCACTGGTGTGCATTCATGTTGAAACAGGAAGGGGCCATTCCCAAACTCTTCCCACAAAGTTGGGAGCATGAAATTGTCCAAAATGTCTTGGTATGCTGATGCCTTAAGAGTTCCCTTCACTGGAACTAGGGGGCAAAGCCCAACCCCTGAAAAACAACCCATCATAATCCCCCTCCACCAAACTTTACACTTGGCACAATGCAGTCAGGTAAGTACCGTTTTCCTTGCAACCTCCAAACCCAGACATGCCCATCGGATTGCCAGACAGAGAAGCGTGATTGGTCACTCCATAGAACACATCTCCCCTGCTCTAGTGTCCAGTGGCGGCGTGCTTTACACCACGGCATCCGACGCTTTGCATTACACTTGGTGATGTAAGGCTTGGATGCAGCTGCTCGGCCATGGAAACCCATTCCATGAAGCTCTCTACGCACTGTTGTTGGGCTCATCTGAAGGCCACACCAAGTTTGGAGGTCTTTAGCTATAGACTCTGCAGACAGTTAGCAACTTCTGCACACTGTGCGCTGACCCCGCTCTGTCATGTGACGTGGCCTACCACTTGGTGGCTGAGTTGCTGTTGTTCCCAGTTGCTTCTACTTTGTTATAATCCCACTAACAGGCGCCTGTGGAATATTTAGCAGCAAGGAAACTGTATTTTTCGAAAAAAAAAAAATTTGCGTTTGAAAAACTGCTGCGGAAATACAGTGTGACATTTATAAAAAAGGGCAAAACCCACCATTTTATGCTCTAGAGCCTCTGATTAAAAAATAAAAAAATAAATTATATATACATACACACACATACACAGTTGTGTTCAAAATAATAGCAGTGTGTTGAAAAAAGTGAATAAAGCTCAAAATCCTTCTAATAGCTTTTATTTCCATCCACACAAATGCATTGGGAACACGACACATTCTATTCCAAATCACAACATGAAGAAAAATATATCAAATTTGTGTTGTTCCTCTAAAAAAATTTAAGAAAAGTGAATATTAGACTGTAAAGAAGAATATAAACACTGCTATTTTTTTGAACAAACTCAAACATTCACTATATAAACTGAGAAATGTTTGAAGATTTTGCTTTCCTTTGAATGACTTCATGAATATTTGGTTGTAGTCGCACTGTTTCTGAGAACTGCTGTACATCTGTGTTGTATGGAGTCACACAACTTCTGGCCCCTGTGATCAGGTATTCCAGCCCAGGATGATTGGACTACATTCCACAGTTCTCTATTTTTTGGTTTTGCCTCAGAAGCTGAATTTTTGATGTCACCCCACAAGTTTTCTATTGGATTAAGATCCAGGATTGGGCTGGCCACTCCATAACGTCCATCTTGTTGGTCTGGAACCAAGATGTTGCACGTTTACTGGTGTGTTTGGGGTCGTTGTCTTGTTGGAACACCCATTTCAAGGGCATTTCCTCTTCAGCATAAGGCAGCATGACCTCTTCAAGTATTCTGATGTATTCAAACTGATCCATGATCCCTGGTATGCGATAAATAGGCCCAACACCGTAGTATGAGAAACATCCCCATATCATGATGCTTGCACCACCATGCTTCACTGTCTTCACAGTGTACTGTGGCTTGAATTCAGTGTTTGGGGGTCGTCTGACAAACTGTCTCCGCCCACTAGACCCAAAAAGAACAATCTTACTTTCATCAGTCCACAAAATGTTGCGCCATTTCTCTTTAGGCCAGTCAATGTGCTCTTTGGCAAATTGTAACCTCTTCAGCACGTCTTTTTCCCAACAGTGGGACTTTGCGGGGACTTCTTGCAGATAGCTTGGCTTCACATAGGCGTCTTCTAATTGTAACAGTCCTCACAGGGAACGTCACACCTTCTTTCATCTTCCTGGAGCTGATTGTTGGCTGAGTCCGCGCCATTTTGGCTATTCTTCTATCCAAACTCCTTAACCCTGACCTACAAAGCCGTTCACAACACTGCCCCTGACTACCTCACCAACCTTATCACCAAGTACCACCCTACCTGTACCCTTCGCTCCTCACAGAACCTCCTTCTATCCTGCTCCCTGGTCTCCTCCTCCCATGCACGACTGCAGGACTTCTCCAGGTCCTCCCCCATCCTCTGGAACTCACTGCCCCAATCCATCAGACTGTCGCCTTCCCTATTCACATTCAGGCGCTCCCTCAAAACCCATCTCTTCAGGGAAGCCTACCCCACCCTCACCTAACGGCCATCCTCCCTCATTCCTCCCACCACTTCATCCCCCTCAGCCACTTCCTACTGTACCTTTTACCCCCTCCCTCCTAGATTGTAAGCTCGTAAGAGTAGGGCCCTCTTACCCCTCGTACATTGTTTGTTGTTGTTGTACTGTGCCATGTATTGTCCCCCCTATTGTACAGCGCTGAGCAAACCCTTTGGCGCTATATAAACTCGTAGTAATAATAATAATAGTAATAATAATAATATCCATTCCAATGGTAGTTTTTCGCTTTCTTCCACGTCTTTCAGGTTTTGGTTGCCATTTTAAAGCATTTGCAATCATTTTAGCTGAGCAGCCGATCATTTTCTGCACTTCTTTATATGTTTTCCCCTCCCCAATCAACTTTTTAATCAAGGTACGCTGTTCTTCTGAACAATGTCTGGAACGACCCATTTTCCTCAGAATTTCATAGAGAAATGCACTGTAACCAGCATGTACAACATTTGCTGCCTTCCTTCCTTAAAGAAGGGCAATAATTGCCACCTGTTTTTCAAAGAATGAATGACCTCACTAATAGAACTCCACACGGCTATTATTTTGAACACGCCCTTTCAATTAGTGATTCAATGACACAGAATCAGCAGCATGCATATCATGACTGTTGGGTCTGTTGGATTTCTATTATTCTACTACACCTGCTAGGAAATTATTTGCCATGTAGAATATCATTTCTACCAAAAACAGTGATTGATCCGGTTAGTGATGTCTGACTGCTATTATTTTGAACACAACTGTATATACACACACGCACATAAATATAATGTTTTAGGTAATTCTCTATAAAATAAATTCTGATTTTTACTTACTGGTTATATTGCAGCTTACCAGTTCTTAGATGTGGTGGCTGCATTAGTTTTCTATTCTAGACTTTCCTTCCTTTATTTTTAACTGGTGATCTGGCCAGACAGTCTGTTTTTCAAAAGAATAAACTCTCCTTCAGAATGTATTAGTTACAGAGATGAGACAGACCAGTTAACACTAGCAGGGGTGCTTAGAAATTATCAGCTTTTATTTAGTTATGGAAAATCTTTATCCAAAAAAAAAACAAAACACCTGTTTGCTGTAACGCATTATAAAGTATTTACTGTAGTTTGGCTTCAATTTGTTTAGTGTAACTAAATCTGCTGGTCCATCCAACACTCTCCTCCCCCCCCCCCCCCCCCCACAACTGACAGTGCTGCTGTCCAAAGGTGCCCCCCTGTGCTCCTTTATCCAGAGTGGGGGCAATCTAATAGAGGAAGTGTGTTACAGGCCAGATCACCAGGTGAAAATAGGATGGGCAAAAAGCCTAAAAAAAAAAAAGAAAACTAATGCAGCCAGCACATCTAATGATGGGTAAGCTGCAATATTTTACATCTTTTCGGTTGGATTTAATACCACTTTGAGCTTGAATTATTACAAATACAAATACAAAAAAAAAAAATCCCCTTTAACTACTTGCCGACCGCAGATAGCTGAATGATACTTCACTGCAGCCAGCCAGTTCTGGGAGGGCGTCATATGACGTCTTCCCAGAATGCGCCCTCGGCGATCACCGTGATCAGCCGTGTCCAATGACACAGCAGATTTCCAGTAAATGCAGTTGCTGGTTATCGGCTGCACTTTCCTCACGCTGTCAAAGTGTGAGGAAAGTACTGCTGATAACCTGCCATTGTCAGAGGAGGGATTGGCACCGATCATCAGTGTATTGATGATCAGTGCCCTGGTGATCGGTGCCCAGCAGTGCGTCCCACCTGTACCCATCATTGTTGCATATCAGTGCCACCTATCAGTTCAGCCTCATCAATGCACATCAGTGAAGGAGAAAAATTACCTGTCTGCAAAATTTTATAATAGAAATGAAGAAAAAATTTTTTTTTTAATTTTTGCTCTTTTTTTGTTTATAGCACAAGAAATAAAACCAAAATGTCATATGGGTACAGTGTTGCATGACCACACAATTGTCACTCAAAGTGTGACAGCGCTGAAAGCTGAAAATTGGCCTGGGCAGGAAGGGGGTATAAGTGCCCGGTAGGCAAGTGGTTAAAATGGGAACATATTCACACTTGAGACTGGTGTATAGAGGTTACAGAACGCAAAGAGAAAATAGTTTCCTGAGGACAGTACAGATTCTATGTGACAGAGGTTAGCCTGAATGTGTATGTGATGACAAACGGGACCATTGCAGGTGGCAGCACGGCTTCATATGTAGGCTATCTGTAGGTCACATATACAGTATACCACATATAAACTAAGGGTCACATGGCAGCTTCCAGAGTGGGAACAGCCGTTGGTCCTCGTAGGCCTCAAAAATCCTAACATTTCACAACTGGAGTGATTCAACGAAGAAGAAAAAAAAAATATTTTTTTACAGCTCAAACACATCACGACCAGGGGCGGACTGACTATTTGGAAACTCGGGCAGTGCCCGAGGGCCTGGGGTCAGTAGGGGGCCCCATGAGATGACCCTGGTACCTTTTTCATAGGCTTTTTTGAGTTTGGGCAAGGACACAGGGGCCCCATGATCACCTATTGCCCGGGGGCCCCACGAGTTGTCAGTCCGCCCCTGATCACGACATGTGTCAGTGAGGCACGACGGTTTTTATCCGTTCCTATTGTGACAGCCTGGGCGCTACTATGATCTGAACTTCCTGGTGGCTGTTTTAGTTGTTACGTTATTTAGAATTGCTGTTAAAAAGTATCTACATGGCCCAGCCTTCCATAGCAGTGGTCTCCAAACTGTGGCCTGGGGGCCAGATACAGTGGGGGAAAATCATGATTTGATCTCCTGCAGATTTTGTAAGTTTGCTCACATACAAAGAAATGAAGGGTCTATAATTTTTATCATAGGTGTATTTTAGATGATAAAGACAGAATATCAACCAAAAATCTAGAAAAAAAACAGGATACAAATGTTACAAATTGAGTTGCAGGTCAGTGAGTAAAATATGTATTTGATCCCCTACCAACCAACAATGATTCTGGCTCCCACAGACTGGATACGTGCTCATGTGGTACACAGATTAGTCCTGTCAATTTAAGAAGGTGCTCCTAACGAAAGCTCATGTGTATAAAAGACACCTGTCCACAGAATCTTTCTTCCATTCAAATCTCACCATTATGGGCAAGACCAAAGAGCTGTCAAAGGAAGTCAGGGGCAAGATTGTAGACCTGCACAAGGCTAGAATGGGCTACAAGACCATCAACAAGAAGCTTGCTGAGGAGACAACTGTTGGAGCTATTAATCACAAATGGAGAAGATACAAAATAACCATCAATCACCCTCGGCCTGGAGCTCCATGCAAGATTTCACCTCATGGGGTAAGGATGATCATGGGAAAAGTGAGGGATCAGCTCAGAACTTCATGGGAGGCAGTTGGGACCACAATCAATGATATCCTGCAGCACCCGCAAGGTCCCCTTCCTCAAGAGGGCACATGTACAGGCCTGTCTGAATCATTTGGGTGTTCATTGGCAAACTTCAGAGAGGGATTGGTAGAAAGTGCTGTGGTCAGATGAGAACAAAATTGAGCTCTTTGACAGTAACTCAACTCGCCGTGTTTGGAGGAAGAAAAATGCTGACTATGACCCTAAGAACACCATCACTGCAGTCAAGCACGGAGGTGGAAACATTGTGCTTTGGGGCTGTGTCTCTGCTAAAGGTACAGGCCGACTTTGCCACATTGAGGGGCCAACGGACGGGGCCGTGTATTGTAAAATCTTGGATGAGAATCTTTTCCCCTCAGCCAGAACACTGAAGATGGGTCATCGATGGGTCTTCCAGCATGACAATGATCCAAAACATACTGCCAAGTCAACAATGGAGTGGCTCAAAAAGATGCACATTAAGGGTCATGGAGTGACCTAGCCAGTCTCGACATTAATCCTATAGAAAATTTATGGAGGCAGCTAAAACTTCGAGTTGCCAAGCGACAGAAAAGAAACCTTGAGGATTTTAGGAAGATCTGTAAAGAAGAGTGGACCAAAATCCCTCCTGAGATGTGTGCAAACCTGGGAACCAACTACAAGAAGCGTCTTACCTCTGTGCTTGCCAACAAGGGTTTCTCCACCAAGTGCTAAGTCTTCTCCTGCTTGGGGATCAAATACTTATTTTACGCACTGAACTGCAACTCAATTTATAACATTTGTATCATGTTTTTTTCCAGATTTCTGGTTGATATTCTCTTTCATTTAAAATACACCTACGATAAAAAATTATAGATCCTTAATTTCTTTTTAAGTGGGCAAACTTAGAAAATCTGGGAGGAGATCAAATAATTATTTTCCTCACTGTACGACCCATTGCTTGCCTTTATCTGGCCCTTGGGGCACTATTCCATCCACTGACACCAACAATGGGCCATAATTCCTGCCACTAATGATGGAGCCCAATTCCTCCCACTGACACCAATGATGGGACACTATTCCTTTTAATGACACTAATGGTGGGGCACAATTCATCCCAATGACACCAATAGTGAGGCACTATTCCATCCACTGACACCAATGAAGGGGCACTATTCCATCCACTGATTCAAATTATGGGCCATAATTCCTGCCACTGACACCAATGATGGGGCAATATTCCTCTCAATGACACCAATGGTGGGGCACTATTCCTCTCAATGACACCAATGATGAAGCACTATTCCACCCAATTATACCAATGATGGAGCACTATTCCTCCCACTGACACCAATGGCGGGACACGATTCCTCCATACCAATGACGGAGCACTATTCCTCCCACTGACACCAATGATGGAGCACTATTCCTCCCAAAGACATCAATGATGGGGCACTATTTCTTTCATTCACACCAATGATGGGGCACTACTCCATCCACTGACACTAATGATGAGGCACTATTTCTCCCACTGACACCAATGGCAGGACACTATTCCTCCATACCAATGATGGAGCACTATTCCTCCCACTAACACCAATGATGGGCCACAATTCCGCTCAATGATGCCAAGGATGGGGCAGTGGCCAGTTTAGCAGGGATTGGCCAGAATTCAAGCCTTGAATGGCAGACTCAAGTTAGGATAATGTGGGGAACATTGAGGTTGGGGGTATTGTGGAGACCTTCCCCTCTCTAAAAAAATAAAAAGTTCTCATTATCATGGAGATTCACCATTTCTGTTTGACCTGATGATTACTGTCCTCAAAACTAAAAGGTAAAAGAAAAGTTTTACAGTGTCACCCGATCAGGATTTATGGGAATCTTTCACTGGAGACACCTGTTCTGGTGGCAACTAAGATTTTTCTTTTACTTCCTGTTAAGTCTCCAGCACAGGAAGTGAGGGGAAAATCTTCCCAGTAGGATGCACAGACAGTATACAAAAGTCTATAAGGGTTTAAACACATTCCCTACTCTAAACTTACAAAAAATTTCAATAATCTGCATCGTCATAATGCTTCTGGTAGCTAGAACAGCAAATAACAGAGCGCTCCCAATCCTGTGGAAGTCCATAGAGTCACAAGTCCAGGAACCGTTAAAATCGAAATTCACTTTAATGTTGGGTTAGAAAGCATGACATGTAGGAGTGCCAAGATTGAAACATCACCAAACCAGAGGAGAGAAGAAACACATTTTCCCAGAAGCTGGAGGATGACACATGATCCTGGACCCAACAGTAGGTTGTTCAGCCCAAGAGCCTCAGGACAGTGGGAAGGGTGTGTGGATGGCAGCTGCTGGGATCACTAAAATGGCGTATCCACCGGAAGTCACAAGCCCCAGATCCGGTTGTTATGTCTGGTGAGAGACCGCCTGCACAGGGGCTGGTGAGGGTAAACTGGAAGCCTAGTGGAGCACTCAAATCACATCAAACCAAAGGAGAGAAGCCGGTCATCTTGATAACATGTTTTAGGGACTTGTCCCTTCATCAGATCATGTCAAGTGCCAGATTATATCACGGGTCCGAAATAAGGTATGTAATGAAAATGGAAACATTTTATTTATTTAGAATGTTAACGAGGAGGGGGAGAGAAACCAGCAAAGGTCAAATAAAAGGCAGAAAAAACGTGAGCTTAAAAAAAAAAAATTGTACTCTATCCAGAAACCGCTGTAATCTAGAAAAGGCACTCGCTGACCTTAGCAAGGGCATCAGCACACAATGAAACCCAAAGAAATCCAGTCTCCTGTTTCACAAATCATTTTTTTTCACCATAACACAAATAATTTTATTAACACTATAAACAGATTACAAATGTACAGACTAAATGTGACACAAGACTTTGTATTCTGGGGTGCGGCTGTGTTCGGCCACTTGACTTGTACACAGAACATGGAGCAGATTGGTTTGAAACTTAACCAAGTGCAAAGCAAAGGAAATCGAGAAACCTTGAAATTAATTCTGTTTCTTTTTTTTCTTAGGGATCTTTCGCCAAAATAAAGAGCTTTTCATTTTATAGCAGGTAACATAAAAAGCGGATGTTAAAAGTTCAGGCCCAGCCAGAGATGGGACATCCAATGAGGTTAGGTGGGCTGAGCAGGAAAGAGAATTTACGTAGTAACGCTCGGCTTCGTCAACTCATTTCCACATTCCACGAGTCCATACAGATGGAGTATGCAGAAGAAGCAAGTGCCGAGGGGGTTGCCTTTTAACAAAATGTCACCCGTTCCTGAGTCATGTTTGCCAAGAAAACTAAACTAAACCCAAAAAGCAGTCCTTTGAGGCCATTGGATTCCGTGATCAGTCCTCATCCACGGAGCACAACCAGCACTAACCTTCCTCTAACCGCCATTTCTGTGACTCCTCCTCCCGAACGTCTGGCCGGATCTGGTTGCGCATTCCACCCAAGACATTGGAGGTGGCTTCCGTCGCTACAATAAGAGGCTTAACCACTGCGGGTGGGATTTGTCTAAGGACTCCTCCTACGGCTCCCGTCACCCCTCTGTTCTCATGCTCGCGGGCTGCCGTCTCATAGATTGTTTGAGCGGTGTCTGTTATTCCCTGCAGGGAGATAAAAAGCCACATTAGAAAGCCATAGATGGTGGTTGGCTGGGAGAGTTTAACCACCCAATGAATTGTGCTAGCTGGAGCTATGCTTTCATTTGTTTGTAGCTTACTTAACCCCTTCATGCCTAAGGGTAAAACAAATCTAAATGCCTAAGCACAATTTTGCAATGTTGACATGTGTTAGTAAAACCGTACATATCATCAACTACTTTGTACATCCAGGTGAATTATTCCTTGTATTTTTCAGGACAAATTGGTCTTTCATTTGGTGGTAAATGGTAATGGATAGCTTGTGATTTTTTTTATTATCAAAGGAAAACTGGCCCAAAATAGTAAAAAAAAAAAAATCATTTTTTTAAATTTAGCTGTGTGTTTCTTGTTACAACCATAACCTACCACCAAAGAACAACCCAAAATACATTTTCCAACTCTTGACGATCACGGTGATACCATATATGTGTATGTTATTTGTTGCTTGTACCCATAGTACAGCCCAGAAACAATAGTGCATATTTTGGTTTTGGTTTTTTTTTCTACCTAAAATACACTGACACCATTTTTTTTTTTAAATCCTGACCTTTGACCCCAACCTTTTAACCTTGACCTTTGACCCTGACTCAAACACTTACCCTGGCACTGAACTAGATCAAATCTTGATCTAAGTATTTTTTTCTATTTTCTTTTTTAACCATTTCCATGCCGGGCAATTTTACACCTTCCTGCCCAGGCCATTTTTCAGGTTTCAGCGCTCTCACACTTTGGGTACAATGTTGTATGACTGCGCAATTGTCATTCAAACTAAAATTTTTATCATTTTCTTCACACAACTAGAGCTTTCTTTTGGTGGTATTTAATCACCGCTGGGGTTTTCATTTTTTGCTAAATTAATAAAAAAAGACCAAAAATTTTGAAAAAAAACCAAGTTTTTCTTTGTTTCTGTTATAAAAGTTTACATCTTGGCCTAAATTTATGAAGAACAATTATTTATTTGTATTCTGCTACATGTCTTTGGTGAAAATAACCCAAATTAGGATGTATTATTTAGTTTGTAGGAAAGATATAGAGTTCACAAACTATGGTATAGATCTGAAAATTGATCAATCCTGAAGTACTGACAGCCAATCTAATTTCTTGAGGTCCAAGAATGTCAGAACAGTACAGATATCCCCCAAATGTCAGGACAGTACAGATATCCCCCAAATGTCAGGACAGTACAGATATCCCCCAAATGACCCCTTTGTACAAAGTAGACAGTCCGACGTACTTCATAAGAGGAATGGCGAGTTTTTTGAAGTTGTATTTTTTTTGTCATAATTTTTCAGAAAATGAAAAAATTAAAAAAATTATTTCACAGCGTCATCATATAACTGGCATGGCGGTGATCAGGGACACTGACTGGTGACAGTATGAAAAAAGAAAAAAATAGATATTTATATATATATATATATATATATATATATATATATATATATATATATATATATATATATATATATATATATACACACACACACACACACACACACTTTTTTTTATTATTTTTAATTTTTTATTAAATTTTGTTTTATTTTTTTATGATTTTTTTTCATATTTTACTATGACCAAAGTAGTACAATGTTACCATAGTAACATTGTACTACTTTGGGAAAGTGATCAGTATTTTTTTTTTTTTTTTTTTTACACAATTTGCTTATAGCAAATAATTACTTTGCTATAAGCGAGCATTTACCTGAATGAAATCGATTCATTCAGGGTTTTTTTTTTTTTTTTTGTGCTTAGCTGTGATTTGGCCACAGCTAATCACATGACATGTGCATGTGAGCTGCTGTGACCATTCACAGCTAGGCACTAGTATACAATGGATGGCATGAATGAAGCCATCCATTGTATACAACTGTCATGTGACCTGCTGTGATTGGTCACAGCAGGTCACATGGTACCAGCATCGGGGGCTGGTACTCAGATCTGTCATCGGCCGTGTCCAAGGTACACGGCCGGTGACAGATCGCGCCGCTCTGCAACCGCGCATGTGCGGGAGGACACCAAATGTCGTGCACCCGGAAAGCTAAAGCATTTTTGCGGCCGCCAAACGGCTATAGGCCGGGCAGCTAATGGTTAATATTTATGTCATTTTTTTTTTTTTACAAACATTTTTTTTCCCCCTCTATGCCAGGACTTAGAGATACAATGTATCTCTCTCCTCCATTCATAGGGAGAAGAAAAAACAATGGGGCCGGGCTGTACAGTGACTGATCACTGTGATAGCCAATCAGAGGCCATCACAACGATCAAGTGACCTGGAATTGGGAATCGTTAGAACAGGACTCGATTCTCTTAGTGACACTGCGGTCTTGGTGCTGGGAGCGCACCGTGTTGCGTGCTCACAGCAGAAAGACAGGTATGCAAATATGTGGCCCCACGGAAAAAAGCCCAGTTCTGTGAGGCCGCATATTTGTGTTACGTCAGCGTCAAGGGGTTAAAATCCATTTAAGAGTAAATGTCCAAAACTACCTCTGTCAACACGGTGACAACAATGCTGCAAGATTTCCCTGCAGAATAAACAGCGTTGTCACTCTATGAAAGGAAGTGGATAAAGAACAGATCTATTAACAACAGTTAATAAGAGTAAGTTACAGAGGAGATTCAGAAAAACATCCATGTAAACCATGAAAGGGGGATGACAGCCCTGGAACTTGAACCTCTATCACTTGACCTCGGGAAGGTTATACACCCTTCGTGACCAGGGCATTTTTTGCTATGCAGCACTGCGCTACTTTAACTGGCAATTGCTTGGTCATACAACACTGTACCCAAATAAAATTTGTATCATTTTTTTTTTTCACAGAAACACAGCTGTTGGTGGTATTTGATTACCATTGGGTTTTTTATTTTTTTTTTTTATTTATACAGAGAAAATTGTGAAAAAAAAAAAGCTAGATATTTTCTACTTTCAGTTATAAAACATCCAATAAAAAATAAAAATCAAGAAAATCACATTTCTTCATAAATTTAGGCTAAAATGTATTCTGTTACAAAAAACAAAAAAACTCTATGAAAGTGTATATTCATTGGTCTGTGTGAAAGTTATAGTGTCTACCACTTGAAATGTGTGTAAAAAGTGCTGCTTTTACTAACAGATCTGGTTGTTTTTCCTCCCTGCTCTGCAGGGAGAGGAAACAGCCAGTCTACTGAACTGTGTACAGAACCCTATGTTGTTTGTAAACACCCTCATGCCAGGGTACTAGGTGTAATCCTAGACTCCCATCTGTCCTTTGAGCCCCAAATCCAATCACTGTCCAAATCTTGTAGACTTCACCTCCACAACATCTCCAAGATACGCCCTTTCCTAACCTCGGAAACCACTCAGCAACTTATCCACTCCCTTGTTATATCTTGCCCCGACTATTGTAACTCCCTCCTCATTGGCCTACCTCATCGCAGGCTATCCCCTCTTCAGTCTAACATGAATGCTGCTGCCAGACTCATCCACCTTACTAACCGTTCTGTATCAGCCATCCCTCTCTGCCAATCCCTCAACTGGTCTCCACTCAGTGTCCTCCATCCCTCTCTGCCAATCCCTCCACTGGTCTCCACTCAGTGTCCTCCACCCCTCTCTGCCAATCCCTCCACTGGCTTCCTATTGCCCAACGGATAAAATTCAAAACACTAACAATAACATATAAAGCCATTTATAACTCTGCCCCAAATGACATCACCAATCTGGTCTCCAAATATCACCCAAACCGTACTCTCCGCTCCTCACATGACCTCCTACTCTCTAGCTCCCTGCTCTCCTCCTCCCATGCTAGTCTCCAGGACTTCTCCAGAGCCTCCCCATCCTCTGGAACTCTCTACCCCAATTTATCAGACTATCGCCTACTCTGCTCACTTTTAGGCGATCTGTGAAAACCTATCTCTTTAGGGAAGCTATCCTGCCCTCAGCTAATAATGGAATCTTCTACACTTCCAACCAGTCCATCCCCCCCAGTTACTACATTTTGTACCACTAGCCCCTCCCTCCTAGATTGTAAGCTCCCAGGATCAGGCCCTCCTATCCCTCTTGTATTGAACTGTATTGTTGCTGTATTGTCTCCCGTTATATTGTAAAGCGCTGAGCAAACTGTTGGTGCTATATAAATCCTGTATAATAATAATAAAACACATGACTCTGTGCTGTGATTGGATATAAGCGATCAGCAGGTCTCAGCCATATATCATTGGCCGGGACCTGTTGACAAAGTCCTGCTGTAATCCAGGGACAGTGCAGATCAGCAGCGGGGCAAATGCGTGCTAATAACATGAGAAAGCTGAATGACGTAAGTGTATGTGATCCAGCCTGCCCATGCTGCCTGCTGTATATGTACTGTGGGCGGGTGGGAAGTAAAGTCAGCACCTACATTTCAACCCTCGCTGTTTTTATTTTTGGGAACTCTATAAACAAAAGTGTTTGTAAAGCCGAAACATTTAAATCCTGGATACAGTAGGCAATGGTTACGAGCACTGTAAGTTTTTTTATCCATTGGTGAGATCTCCCTTTATTTCCTGTCTCAGAAACCCGAAGGTTGATGAGATCGCTTCAAAGTGAAAGGAAACCCCTACTAAACAATTGTCCCCAAACCAAGGTGACCCATCGGAAGATTTCCCCACTATTTCTGTTGTTGAGACAACTCAATCATTTTTCATTTCCCTCCACTTTCTGTACCAGAAGCAATGGTCACCAGGAGGGAGAACATCCCCAGCAGAGCTATAAAAACTTGACAGGGTTTCTAATCCTTCCCCACTTTGGCTTTAAATATACTTCCAAAGAAGACCTAATCTATATGAAAATCAGGATATTGCTGATATATATAAACTGAGAAAAAAAATGAAAAATGTAAGGTGCTAATGTAATACAAAACACTAGCATAACAGCTGCTAGATATATTGTATGTTTCACCTCTTCCTCATTCAAAGATTATAGGAAGATTTTTAGAGAAAAAGACAAGGTCAAGACAAATGTCCTGCTCACACAGGGGCTTTGACATGAGAAAACATTAAAACAAGATCTGATATGGAGGAAATAACAGAGAAATGTAAACTCTGAGATGTTAGACCAGAAATATTCAGCATCTGGCGATTGGTTATTGCTGAGCTGAGCAATTCGAGAAGATAGAAAGATAATGGTGCTAAAGAAGGAGAAGGGGGAGGTTGGAGCCTTGTAAGTTAGGAGAGAATAATTAGAATGGAAGAGGCCAGATTGAGGGGGGAGAGGGATCCCACGAGTTCTGTAAGGCTGGCTGGGTCCAGAGATGGTAGGGTATAATTAAGCCACTGGTCCCGGGTTTTAAGGGACTTGGGCTGGGAATCATTGAGGATGCTGGACATTTTACCATGAACCAACATAAGGGTCATTTGGTCTTTGACTTCCTGTATGGAGGCTGAGAACTTCTTCCAGGCCTTGGCTATTGTTTGTTTGTCTGCCAGAAAAAGGAATATGGCCAATCATTGTTGAGAAGCATGAAGACCTGGGATTGGGCAATGAAGCAGGGCATATTTAGCCTACTTGTGGATAATGAGATGAAACAGGGTGTGGAGAAGCATGAAGAGTCTAGACCAAACAAAAAGCAGTTTCGGGCAGGACCACCATATGTGTAATACATCACCTCATGGGCCACACCCGTCAGAGTAGTTCGAGTTTGCTAAGGCTATCCGGGCTGAAACCCAGTAGGATGATTTACCTCTTTAACCACAGTGTAGGCTTTGGCCACGCCTTCTCTGAGATCGACAGGCTGATGCACCAATCTGTGGTGAGAAAATCTTTTCGCTCTTTTCAGCTCTATAGGACTCGGCCCGGGGGACACCATGTCATAGGCGGTCTCTGCTGCAGCCTGATCAGCACAGGGAGAGAAAAAGCAAACCAGCAGAAGACAGCATTACTTTTTAAATGTTTATATTTATATAACCACTTACCCATAGCATGCAACCAGATGTGTACATCAGGGGCGGACTGACAACTCATGGGGCCCCCGGGCAATAGGGGATCATGGGGCCCCTGTGTCCTTGCCCAAACTCAAAAAAGCCTATGAAAAAGGTACCAGGGGCATCTCATGGGGCCCCCTACTGAGCCCGGGCCCTCGGGCAGTGCCCGAGTTTCCAAATGGTCAGTCCGCCCCTAGTCTACATACACTCACCAGCCACTTTATTAGGTACACCTTGCTAGTTCCAAGAAAAAATCCCCCACACCATTCCACCCCCAGCCTGAACCGTTGATAAAATCCGGATCCAGATCAATGCTTTCATGTTGTTTATGGCAAATTTTTACCTTACCATCTAAATATCACAGCAATCAGTCTGCCCTTTCTCCTCTGACCTCTTCAAGGCATTTTCGCCCACACAACTGCCACTCACTAGATATTTTCTCCTTTACGGACCATTCTCTGTTAACCCTAGAGATGGTTGTGTGTGAAAATTCCAGCAGATCAGCAGTTTTTGAAATAATCAGGCCAGCCTGTCTGGCACCAACAACCATGCCACAAACAGTCATTTAAACACTCTTTCTTCCCCATGCTGATGCTTGGTTTGATCTTTGCCACATCTAGATGCCATGTGATTGGCTGATTAACAATTTGTGTTACCAAGCAATTGAACAGGTGGACCTAATAAAGTGGCCGGTGAGTGTATATTTCTTTGTTTTCTGCATAGCAGACCAGCAGTCACACCTTACTTTGTTACCGGTACTCGGTCCTTGTTCTTAGGTTTGGTAAACCATTATTAGATTTCTAATGTGTATTAGTGATTTGTGTTACCAAGCAATTAAATAGGTGCACCTAATAAAGAGGTCAGTGAGTGTATATGTACATGTGAACCAGGAAAATGAGTTCTAGATGGCAGCACAGAAATAGGAATATAAACAAAATAATGCAGCGCTAATTAAAAAACATGGTACCAAAGTGGAGCAGCACAGGGCAAGGTGAACAGGAGATGCAGACCTGGCAGGACGTAAAGACTGACAATACTGTTGCTCAAATCTGCCCTCTCCACCCCTTCATCCAAAGTGAGGGCACTCTAATACAGGGAGTGTGTTTACTGGTCAGATCACCAGGTGAAAACAGAAAGAAAACAAATTAATCCTCCACATCTAAGAATTGATTGTCGGATGGGAGTTTCTTCAAGGTTTGAAGATCTTTAACCTCCTCGGCGGTATGATTCTTTCCGATTTTTTGTGCTGAAAGCGGTACCATTTTTTTGCATGGAAATATGTAGTTTTTTATTGTAGGCTGTAATTTTTAGGAATAACTCACTGAAATCTGTCCGAACAAGAGTCTATTAAACATCCCGGGTATGATAAAATTTGAAACACGAAATCATAAATTATAATTGAATAAATAATCATAAAAAAATAATAATATAATAATAATAAATTTAATTCAATAATATAATCAAACCAAAAACACTGAAATTTGAAATACAGAGGCAAATTCGCACATCACTGAGCAAAGTCGCAAAATTGTTTTCAGTGTCTGATGACGAATTTCCCCCACGAATCATTATCACTCAATTCTGCAAGTGGTTCTGATTTACTATCGCTGTTCTCTAGCCGGTCTAAAACCGCTTTTGACGTAAAGGGACGCTTTTTGGACGCCATGGACTTTTCTAAGTTTCCAGGCAGAAAGAACAGTAAAAATGCAGGCAGGGCGCCGGACAAAGCACTCGGGACAAAATGTATGTGAAATGCATTGAAATAGCAATGACAGCAAAAATGACATTTTTTAAAAAAATTCAAATTTCCCACCGGTTCCGGCGCCCGTACGTCCCGACGTCACAGGGACCGGAACACAGAAGCCAGATGCCGGCATCGGCCAGAGGAGATGGCCGGGGATGCTGCAGGGGACACATCGCGGGAGCGAAGGACAAGGTAAGTGCTGCAGGGATCCCCAGAGCAGCGCCGCATGGTAAGCCCGAGTGTAGCTCGGGGTTACCGCTTTTGGTATAGAAATTTTACCCCGAGCTACACTCGGGAATTACCACTAAGGAGGTTAAAGAGGAGGAATTATCCTATATCTGGGAGAGGATTTCTACTGATTACCTGCCATACTGATTTCTTATCACACTGCGCTTACTGACCGGTGTTATACGGTCAAATTGTCTCGTAAGGGTCTAATTTTTTCAGGTGTATGGTGACTGTTCACGAGATCAGAATCTTCTCTTGCATCTTACTTCATTTATTTGAGGACTCATATGGACTTTTATTTTGACGTTTTTATGTTTTTTAATTAGCGCTGCATTTTTTTTGTTTATATCTGCAATATCGCCTTTTATGCGCAAGCTGCTTTTACTCTGCTTTATTGTATTTTCATTTTTGAGTGTTGTTATATCGAAACGCAAGTATTGTGTTATATACAGAAATAGGAATACCTGAATAGTTTGGACAACTCTATTGGTGAGTTCCAGAGCAGCCATTGCTGTAGACGTGCCGAACGAAGCAGCTCCTCTTTGGAAGCCCCGTACGATACGGCCATCTTTGCAGTATTGCTCAATAGGCAGCCACACCAAATCTTTAAGACCCTGAACTGAAAGAGAATGCATATTTTGAGACACAATACCACCAAACCAGGCTTTAATCCAAAAGATCCCAACAGGTAATCAGCATGAAAGAAATTTTGGCTTTTCAACTTGCAGGGGAGCTTGGACATCATTGAGATTGAAAACAACTGCCATCTCCTAATAAAGAATTATAAATAGAATAATCACCTTACAAGGAAGTATCTTACTGATGTCACGGTCCACCTACCACACACACAACACTAAAAGGATGGAGTGTGAATGAAAGCGAGTAATAACAATTAAGAGTACAACGTAAGCATCGGAAAAATGTCAAAGAGAAAAAAAAAAGTCCTATTGTATTCAAGGTTGAGGTTTCCAGTCTAAAGCCGGCCACACATGGATCGAAGTTCAGATGGTTCAGCAAGGACCGGCCAAAATTTGATCAGTACAAGGGCAGGATAGTTGTACAGAAGTTGCTCTACCAATCATCATCTATACTAAAGCAGTGATCAGTGTATTCGGGTGGATGGGAAGTCTCCCCAATATCAGTATAATTTTTTTTCATTCAACCCACTGGTAGAACAAAACAAAAAAATTATTATTATTATACAGGATTTATATAGCGCCAACAGTTTGCTCAGCGCTTTACAAAATAAAGCAGATCTAAGAACTGAGTGAACAACAGCCTTTGATTGCTCAGTTCTCAGTGTAGAGCCAGCAGGGGCAGCTACAGCACTGAATCAATGCTGCTGCCATCTAGGAGGTGTATGGGTGTATGTATGTATGTATGTTTATTTTTTTTTAAGCACTTGAAGTCCGGACACTTTCACTCCCTTCCTGTCCAGGCCAATTTTCAGCTTTCAGTGCCATCACACTTTGAATGACAATTGCGCGGTCATGCAACACTGTACCCATATGAATTTTTTAGCATTTTTTGAGACAGATAAAACTGTATCTTGGTGGTATTTATTCACCACTGGGATTTTTAGTTTTTTTCTATATAAATGAAAAAGTCCAAACATTTTGAAAAAAAAATATTTTACTTATAAAATTTTGCAAATAAATAATCTTTCTTCATAAATCTTGGCCAAAACGTGTTAATCTATCTTTTTAGTAAAAAAAAAAACAAAAACAAAAAAAAAAATTAGTTTATAACCAAATATAAATTTTTTTTCACTTTTTTTTTTTTTTTTAACATACTGTCACCCTAGCAGTACAGTGTCACCATAGTGACACTGTACTACTTGTGGGGGATGATGATGATTTTTTTTTTTTTTTTTTTTATACACACGGATTGCTTTTACACCCATAAAAGGCAGTAAAAGCAACCATTTCTCCTTCTCTCTGGCTGCATTCTTGCAGCCATTGAAAAATACTGGGCGAGCTGTGATTGGTCACAGCTTGTCACATGGTACAAGGCTGTTGTGAATAGCCTTGCACCATGTGAGCTCTGTGATCATTCACAGATTTCACATGTAGTAAGCAATGATGTCAGGAAGTGACATCTAGTTTACTACTATTCATGTGATCACTATTTGGCCAATCAGTGATCACATGAATTGGGACCTCACACAGAGGTTCCATACAGCGATCTGTGTTCCGCTGTGTCTTCTGAACAAAGTGGGCACTGACCGCGGTGCCAAGCACTCCCAGGAAGCGCGCACAGGCAATGCAAGCGAGGGGATGTTTAGAAATGTCCACCCGCTTCGGCAGCGCTCCCGTCTGGCCGTTTATCTACATGGGCCGGACGGGAAGTGGTTAATCCTATTCCCCACGCTTCTCTTTTTAAGTGGCTCTGTGTATGTACTCATCTTTTCTGCTACTACCGCCACTGAACACCCTTTGATCCTCTTCAATCCTGAGAAATCTTCTGCTAAAGTCCTCAGGTAAACAGACTTTTCATGCAGGTCTCACCGTTTCCGTTCTCTGATCTCTATGTCACTATGGTATTCTTCCTGTAATGATGTGGAGGTCAACTGGAAGGTCCATTGTGATCATCCAGAAAATATGTTTTTTTTCTGTGGACTCCAGCAGAAGGTTTCTCAGGATCAGAACGTTCAGCAGCATGGGCAGCAGGTAAGGTGGGCATGTACACTATTTTTTAAAGGTTAAAAAAAAAAAACGTACAGGGTCACTTCAATTCAAAATTTTAGGAACACGTCCACTTCCTGTAATCTGAACATCCTAAAACACAATATAATTACCAAGTTGAACCAAAGAATGCATCGGCCCCACTCCTCCCAGAATCCCTGGCAACTGGTTCTTCTTAATGTCTGACAACCATTCGTTAATGGCATAGGAGAAGAGTTTATCAACACCCAATAGGCTGCAGAGGAAAAAAATAAAAAATAAAACGAATTAAAAACAGGTTTTTAATAGCAGTGTACTGTTGAATGTAAAACCAATAAAGAACGTTTGTCAACTAAACAAAAAAGCAGAGGTCTATTTAGGTCATACGGCACTGTGTAGCATGCAGGAATTTATAGGAAGGGAACATGTCCATTGGATTGGGGGAACTAGAACTCATCATCCTAACGACGTTACATTTCTCTGAATATTGGCTTCACCTCCCCCCCATCCAAGTGTCTCTTTTGCAAGTTATTGCAAAGGCACTATATGCATTTGGATAACAGGAAAGCTACATTTTACAGCAAACATTTAATAAATGTTGCTCTCGAGGTCTAAAGATTTACCAACTTACTACCGATCCATGGAACTTTTTTGAACATTAGGGCTACTGTGTAATTTGGGACTGCTTGTTTAGTCTACCTGGGTTGCTTTGGCTACTATCACCCATTTACATGTATTCTTGTGGACCAGGTGTGGTTGATTACAGGGTAACGGAGTTTGGGCTCGATACCCTGGACTTTATTACGCTCGATTACACTGGCCCTTATTATGTAGGGGTTTATGACCCAAACTCAGTAGGTGTGTGATGACCGGAATGGCATGAAGTGATAAAGACAACATTGCCTTTTATATAGTGGGTGTGGTGAAGGATGATAGACTGAGATTTCTATATTGTTAGAAGTATTTGATAGCAAGGCACAATGGGGAAAAAAATTATCTGACCCCTCGCAGATTTTTGTAAGTTTGCCCACTTACAAAGAAATGAAGGGTCTATAATTTTTATCATAGGTGTATTTTAAATGCTAGAAGCAGAATATCAACCAAAAATCCAGAAAAAAAAACACGATACAAATGTTATAAATTGAGCTGCAGTTCAGTGAGTAAAATAAGTATTTGATCCCCTACCAGCCAACAATAATTCTGGCTCCCACAGACTGGCTATGTACTCATGTAGTACGCAGATTAGTCCTGTCAATTCAAGAAGGTGCTCCTAACGACAACTCGTTATGTGTGTAAGACAGACACCTGTCCACAGAATCTCTTTCTTGGGCATCACCATGGGCAGGATCAAAGAGTTGTCTCAAAGGACATCAGGGACAAGATTGTACACCCACACAAGGCTGGAATGGGCTACAAGAACATCAGCAAGAAGCTTGGTGAGAAGGAGACAACTGTTTGATGGTTATTTTGTATTTCTTCCAATAATCACTCATCACCCTCAGTCTAAAGCTCCATGCAAGATTTCGCCTCATGGGGTAAGGATGATCATGAGAAAAGTGAGGGATCAGCACAGAACTACATGGAAGGAGCTTGTGAATGATTTCAAGGCAGTTGGGACCACAGTCACCAAACTGATATGCCGCCATGGATTGAAATCCTGCAGCGCCTGCAAGGTCCCCCTCCTAAAGAAGGCACATGTAAAGCCCTGTCTGAAGTTTGCCGATGAACATTTAAATGATTCAGAGAGGGATTGGGAGAAAGTGCTGTGGTCAGATGAAACCAAAATTAAGCTCTTTGGCATTAACTCAACTCACCGTGTTTGGAGAAGGAAAATTACCCCAACAACACCATCCCTACAGTCAAGCACAGAGGTGGAAACATTATGCTTTGGGGCCATTTCTCTGCTAAAGGTACAGTCAGACTTTGCCGCATTGTGATGCCATGTATTGTAAAATCTTGGATGAGAACCTTCTACCTTCTTTCCTCAGCCAGAACACTGAAGATGGGTTGTGGACGGGTCTTTCAGCATGACAATGACCCAAAAAAGAGTGGCTCAAGAAGAAGCACATTAAGGTTATGGAGTGGCCTAGCCAGTCTCCAGACCTTAATCCTATAGAAAATTTATAGAGGGAGCTGAAACTTCAAGTTGCCAAGTGACAGCCAAGAATTCTAAAGGATTTAGAAAAGATCTGTAAAGAAGAGTGGACCAAAATCCCTCCTGAGATGTGTGCAAACCTGGTAACTACAAGAAACGTCTGACCTCTGTGCTTGCCAACAAGGGTTTCTCCACCAAGTACGAAGTCATGTTTTGCTTGGGGATCAAATACTTATTTTACTCACTGAACTGCAACTTCATTTATAACATTTGTATTGTATTTTTTGGGGGATTTTTTATTGATATTATGTCTCTATCATTTAATATACACCTATGATAAACAAAATAAGAACCCTTCATTTCTTTGTAAGTGGGGAAACCTGATGATTTTCCCCACTGTATTGCAAGCAATAAAATATTGATTTTGTTTTTTTAATTGTTTCAATTAACTGTGTACAGGCTATTGAGTTCCAAAGATGGTGGTTGCTTAAGTTCAGGGTGTCTATTCCTTGGCTTTTAGTGAATTGTTTCTATGACCACCAGGACCACAGACAATTTTAGCGAGCATACTGTATTGTATTTGACTCCCTTTATGAATTCTAATTGAGTAAAGTGTCATTAAACCCACATTATTAAATGCTCTATTACATGCTGTTCATACTCACTATGAACTTGCTGTTGGGTCTCCCCTTCCTGTCCATGTCCCCAATTCAACTGGGGATTTTGCAGAGCTGTGTTGGCAGAGCATTGAGTATTGAGCATTTCCTCCCATCACATCTCAGCAACCCATGTGACTATAGAATCATACATGGGCATATTCGCAGTGGTAAATGACAGCCCACACCTTTCCTCCTCCTCCATGCCCACAAATCCAGCTAAACAGAATGGCAGTGGGATATTACATCTTTATTGATGGAGTCTTCACCTCCTTGGTATTCAAAGGCACAGGCTGGAGGGGTGCGACACAGCCTGTGACTGGCATAAGTCCGCCCACACCATGTTATTGTCATAAAATAATACAGATTTAATTTCAAATATATATTTGTATGACAATTTAAAGCGGTTTACTGATTTTACTTATTTTTAGTCTGTATCCCTGTTTTGTTTTTAACATGTGACCAGCAGCATGGGACTAGAAGTTCTTTCTGCCACTGTTTCCCTTCAGACAGGCTAGGAAAGAGCTGGGTCATGTGACAGCTGTATATCTATTAGGAAAAAAAGCTAATTAGATGTTTTTATTAAGATAATTACAGTGCCATCATCCATACAGAAAGAGAATGGATAATGTAAATTAAAGAATGTGTGTTTAGTAGCACTTTAAAGTGATTCTAAAGGCTTACATTAAAAAACAAAACAAAAACACAAAAAAAAAAAAACAAACAAACAAACATGTCTATACTTACCTGCTGTGTGCAGAGGTTTTTCACAGAGAAGCCTGTATCCTCCTTTTCTCGGGTCCCCCCGCCGCCACTCCTGGCCCCTCCTTCCTGTCTGGTGCTCCCACAGAAAGCATCTTGCTATGGGGGCACCCGAGCATGCGCACTCCCCAGCCGCTGTTCCGTGTGTCCATTCACACAAGGAGCCGCGACTGTGCCCTGCCCCCCCCCCTCTTCTCACTGGCTATGATTGACAGCAGTAGGAGCCAATGACTACGAGGAGATGGAGTCCCTGGATAGCCAAGACTCCAGTGCGCATTGTTGGATCGAGAGGGGGGCTTGAGTGAGTATTAGGGCGGAATGCTGCACACAGGTTTTTTACCTTCATGCATAGAATGCATGAAGGTAAAAAACCTTGAGCCTTTACAACCACTTTAGTGTCTCTTAACCAAATAGACATGCTTTTGCTTGCCAATTTGCTTCAATCAAATTTGTGCTTTGCCAATTCAGGTCAGATTTACAGTTATGTTTTATTCAAAATATGTTACCCATGGCGGTAGCAAAGCCTCTTCAGCTTTAGTTCTGAGTTGTTCAGCTGGGCCAGGCCGATCAATATTCCAGTTAACGTACCCTAGGAACACAAACACAAGACGTGACATATGAGAAGCCCACATAAAAAAGCATGGAATGTATCCAACACAGGATGACGAGTCTTGGCTGGAAGACGTTGGTGATTGGAAAAGTATTATAAAAGTATTATGTAATCTTTGCTTGAATCATCCTTAAATGTTCACACTGATCTGACTGTCCACTTTCCTGGCACCAATTAGTACCCTACGTTGTGTAACCTTTTTCCATTACAAACCTTGGCATGCAAAATAAAGTATTTAAATCAGAATACAAATACAAGTGTAACTACACCTTTTTTAGCTCTGGATAGAATAGAGAAAGATTAAAACCTCCGTCAGTTTATTTTTTGCTGTGTCTCACTGGGGTATATTTCCTTACTTCTTGTGTTGGAGAGACAAAAAGGAAGTGATAGGAAAAGTCAACAAATGAAATAGAATTCCATAGTTATCACAGGAACAAATGAGGGGCTAGGCTGAGGGGCAGAATAGGCACTTCAGTTAGAGAGGGGCTCAAGAAGGGCAGGATGAAAAGCTCCACGTTGTCAGGATTTCTGCAGTTGTTGACCAGTATAGGAATTGGGTGGGCTTGCATGTTCTGGGCTCCTATGATTCCAACCCCATCACCATCCACAGCAAAGCATCCTGTGTATGGTGTACTTTATAACATCTTCAGTATATGTATTAGACTCCCATCACTCTTCATTTCTGCTCAGACAACAGTGGAATTGGGTTCAGACAACAGTGGAAGGGAGGGCCTCCTCACCCCAACCACTTGCCCTATCTGGTCCCTCTTTTGGTGCTCAGACAACAGTGGAAGGGAGGGCTCTCCTCCACCCTGACCACCTGCCCTATCTGGTCCCTCTTCATTGGTGATCAGACAACAGTGGAAGGGAGGACTATCCTCCACCCCAACCACTTGCCCTATCTTGTCCCTCTTCATTGGTGCTCAGACAACAGTGGAAGGTAGGACGATCCCCCCCCCCAACCACTTGCCCAATCTGGTCCCTCTTCATTGGTGCTCAGACAACAGTGGAAGGGAGGGCTCTCCTCCATCCCCCAACCACCTTCCCTATTTTGTTCCTCTTCATTGGTGCTCAGACAACAGTGGAAAGGAGGACCCACCTCCCTCCAGACCACTTGGCCTATCTGGCCCCTCTTCATTGGTGCCCTGACCGTACAAGCCCATCTGATATTCTTGGGTCATATTCTGCAGAACAGGTTACAAAAACATTGCCCTCCCCAAAGTTAACACCTACCTGATCCATTGAGACATGTTTTCCATGATAATCCAGCCGTATGGGAACTTCAGAGGTGAATCGGAATTCTCTGAACAACAGATGAAAGAGGTGATTAGTAAATGCACATTACAGAGGTTTATACAAGACAGAATTGCACATGTATTGCAATGTCTCTGTTTAGCCTTAGGCTTTTAGCTCTCTATAGGGACAGATGTCCCTGAGAGGGAGACGAGACATCTACATTTCATCTGTAGGACTGGGATTCTGCATTTTCTTGTGCAACTTACCTAATGGGCAATCCAAGTGTGAATTGGCCCATTTTTTGGCCAGCCTAATGTTCTTATTTCAAGCACTCATCACTGCCAAATAAAGTGTATTGAAGGTCAAAACTTTATATTTTTTTATTATAGATAAATAGGGAATGGTTAAAGCTTGACATTTTTTTCCCCATGTGTGTCCCATTGGAGAGATTTCCCTTTACTTCCCATCCTGCTGACATAACAGGAAGTGAGAGAAAATCTCTCCAAAATGAGAGTAATCCATTTTTAGACAGCTGTCTCTAAAATAAGTGTCCCCCATTAAAAGATTTTCCTTCTGTTCCTGTTCCAGAGACTCAAAATATTCAATCTTCCCTCATTTTCAGATACATTTTAGGTCAAAAGCTAATTAACCTATTAGTACAACTAGGTCTGCAGGAGTAAACCTACCAATATGAAATTTCATAACTTTTATACAAATACTGTCCCTGGTGGGAACTGTAAACAGGACTCAAACGCTAAAACTCAGTGCTGTGCCTCCATCCCTTACTTTTAAGGATGAACAAAAGGAAAAGGAAATCAGGGGATCAAGACACATGGATTACTTCACTGCGTAAACCTGCAAACTAGGGGGTGGAGGTGAAACTATAGAGGTCTGCGCGATCCAAACAATGAATATAATAAGGTCTGCACACCTAAACAATAATAAATATATCTTATTCCACCTATAAGGCCTCATTTACATAAGCATAACTTTCGGTACACCCATATGATGGGCACTATTTTTCCGCGGGGAATGCACAGGTTTTCTGTGCATCCTCGTAAGGCAGCCACATCCATGTATACTGGGATGCAGAGGCTGCAGGGACACAGCCGCTGGTACCAATTTTGACAGCTGAGAGAGTGTGCGTGTCCCCGAACTAAGACGGTGTGCATTTAGGGACATACAATTGCACCGATGTCCAATCAACATGAAGGGGACTGTCTGCATGCAGATGCATGGAACATCTGGGCATTCTATGTGGGCAAAGACGACTCTTCCCTTGGGTGTACGTATAGGTACGCCCATAAGAATGAGGCACTGAAGTAGTTGTAAAGGCTCCAGGTGTTTTTACCTTCATGCATTCTATGCATGAAAATAAAACACCTATGTGCAGCCCCCCCCCCCCCCAAATACTCACCTAAGCCCCCTCTCAATCCAGCGATGTGCACTGGAGTCTCGGCTATCCCAGGACTCCCTCTTCTCATTGGCTGAAACAGCCCGCTGCTGTCAATCACAGCAAGTGAGCCAATGAGAAGAGGAAGCTTGTTATGGGGGCACCCATGCTCCATGTGTCCATTCACACACGGAGCTGGGGATCAGGCCCACCCTCTCTCTCTTCTCATTGGCTGAGACAGCCCACTGCTGTCAATCACAGCAAGAGAGCCAATGAGAAGAGAGAGAGAGAGGGTGGGGCTGAGCCCCAGCTCTGTGCAGCGGGTGCCCCCATAATAAGCTGCTTGCTGTGGGGCACCCAATAGGAGGGAGGAGCCAGGATTGCCGGCAGGGGACCCAAGAAAAAGAGGATCTGGGCTACTCTGTGCAAAACCACTGCAAAGAGTAGGTAAGTATAGACATGTTTGTTTTTGTTTTTTTTATTTATGCCTTTCGAATCACTTTAATGCATTCTCTGCACCTTCTGTGCCACAAGATCCCCCCCAGAGCCCCAATATCCCCCCCCAATCTTTACTTAAGCTCGATCTTGATCCAGTGCTGTGACTCAAGAGTAGCGGCTGTCTCTACTCTCTCCCTCCTCACAGAGCAGATGGATAGCAGCGGGAGCTCCTATGGCTCCTGCTGCTGTAAGTCATATTCTGTGACAATGGAGCAAGGGGTGGTGCAGGGCTGAGCTGCACTGTCTGTGTCTATAGACACCGGTAGCATGGCCTGGGATTGAGCCTGCACATATTTCACTATAGGGAGCAGCTTCATATGGTCAAATGTGAAGAAGAGGAGGAGCCAGGAGCACCAGCGGGGCGCCCCCAGAAAGGGAGGATCAGGGCTCACACAGAGCAGGTAAGTGCACCATGTTTATTATTAAATAAATTAAAAATGTAGGTTTGCAATCACTTTAAAGTACTGGGAGATTAAATTCCACAAGGTCCTATCTTATAAACCAATGACCCAAAATATGATAACTGAACTGGCACACCATGGAAGCCAAAATACTACAGCAGAAATTATGTGTATAATTAACTGTATCATACAATGTGCACAAATGTAAAATGCTCACCCCCCCTAAGGAACATACCGGAAAAATACAGGCTGGTCGTTGAAAGAAGCATCGTCCTTCAAAGCGTCTGGGCCATCACTGAACTCAGTAAAATTCACGTCACCGTTTTTCATCGGCTGGTTCTGACCTATCACTGAAATCACCGGCACTCGATTATGCACATTTAGATGTTTTGGCAGACTGCATGTGACATCGGAACCCGGTGCCCTCTTTACTGAAAATTCATGAACAAGAACAAACTGTTATTGTGTCTCCAAGTAAATCTACCACAGAAGAAATAAAATGCATGTTTCATATACAGTGGGGATCGAAAGTTTGGGCACCCCAGCTAAAAATTTGTATTAATGTGCATAAAGAAGCCAAGGAAAAATGGAAAAATCTCCAAAAGGCATCAAATTACAGATTAGACATTCTTATAATATGTCAACAAAAGTTAGATTTTATTTCCATCATTTACACTTTCAAAATAACAGAAAACAAAAAAATGGCGTCTGCAAAAGTTTGGGCACCCTGCAGAGTTAATATCTTGTACTGCCCCCTTTGGCAAGTATCACAGCTTGTAAACGCTTTTTGTAGCCAGCCAAGAGTCTTTCAATTCTTGTTTGAGGTATCTTTGCCCATTCTTCCTTACAAAAGTCTTCCAGTTCTTTGAGATTTCTGGGCTGTCTGTCACGCACTGCTCTTTTAAGGTCCATCCATAGATTTTCAATTATGTTGAGGTCAGGAGATTGTGAAGGCCATGGCAAAACCTTCAGTTTACACCTCTTGATGTAATCCCCGAGGATTTTGAGGTGTGTTTAGGATCATTATCCATTTGTAGAAGCTATCCTCTCTTTAACTTCAGCTTTTTCACAGATGGCATCAAGTTACCATCCAAAATTTGCTGAAATTTTATTGAATCCATTTTTCCTTCTACTCGTGAGATGTTCCCTGTGCCACTGGCTGCAACACAACCCCAAAGCATGATTGATCCAACCCCATGCTTAACAGTTGGACAGAGGTTCTTTTCATTAAATTCTGTGCCCCTTCTTCTCCAAACGTACCTTTGCTCATTCCAGCCAAAAAGTTCACTTTTAACCTCATCGGTCCACAGAACTTGTTTCCAAAATGCATCAGGCTTGTCTATATGTTCATTTACAAAGTTCAAACGATGATTTTTTGTGGTGAGGACGTAGAAGAGGTTTTCTTCTGATGACTCTTCCATGAAGACCATATTTGTACAAGTATCTCTTTATAGTGGAATAGTGTACCACAACTCCAGTGTCTGCCAGATCTTTCTGGAGGGATTGTGCAGTCAAAAGTGGGTTTTGAATTGTTTTTCTCACAATCCTGGGAGCTGTTCTGTCTGATATTTTTCTTGGTCTTCCAGATCTTGCTTTAACTTCCACTGTTCCTGACGACTGCCATTTCTTAATTACATTCCGAACAGAGGATATTGACATCTGAAAACGCTTTGCAATCTTCTTATAGCCTTCTCCAGCTTTGTGAGCGTCAACTATTTTCAGTTTCAGTTTTCTAGACAACTGCTTAGAAGAACCCATGGTGCGGATTGTTGGGGCAAGGTCAGATGAGTCTGGGCATTTAAAACCTTTGAGATTGACATCACCTGGTCTTCCCAGACGATGATTGAGAACAATCCATGACACTGGCAGGTCTCAGCTTGGCAAAGGGGGCAGTGCATGCTATAAATTCTGCAGGGTGCCCAAACTTTTGCAGATGCCATTTTTTTGTTTTCTGTTATTTTGAAAGTGTAAATGATGGAAATAAAATCTAACTTTTGTTGACATATTATAAGAATGTCTAATCTGTAATGTGATGCCTTTTGGAGATTTTTCCATCTTTCCTTGGCTTCTTTATGCACATTAATACAAATTTTTAGCTGGGGTGCCCAAACTTTTGATCCCCACTGTATACAGGCAATTCCTAATTTTGTCATTTGTGCCCCAATAGTTACATAGTAAGGTTAAAAAATAAAAAAAGAAAAAAAAGAAAAGAAGACAAGTCCAACCAATAAAATAATAAAACAGTAAACCTTCATATACACAATACTATACCAACAGTTGATCCAGAGGAAGGCAACAAAAATCCTATATAAACCATGGTCCAATTTATTCCAGCAGGAAAAAAAAAAAAAAAAATCTGTCTTGGTCCCCTGACGGCAACTAGATATTCCCTGGATCCCCCCTTGTTCTTTGTAATGAATTTAAAGTGAATAACTCTGCACCACGTTCACTATATGAACCATGTATATATTTATACATGTGATCCTACTCCCCCACTTCCCCCAATGGGTTAGCACAACTTCCCCCCAAACTAGAAGAATAAAATCCTACATTTTCTGTCTTCTGAATTTTGAACAAACAGCAGGTAGGCTCTTTTCCCTACAATGTGTAAGGCACATGATCATACATTCTCTATATGCCCCTTTCTTTCTACAGCATGGCTCTTCCCTGGACAATCACTGACCACTTGACTACTAGCAATGCATTGTGGGCTTTTTCTAGTATTTATAATAAAGCTGATGCAGCATGGCCTGTATCACACTACAACAAAAATCTGAAGAGTCATTGTAAATGCCCAGAACAGTAGTGTGATGAGATTTTAGAAAATGCATTTGTAAAATATAATTAAACATGGAGCTTTCTTTAACAATGTTATAGCTGAACTCTAGGCAGATCTTGTTAAAGTTCTCAGTGGTCCCCTTGGTCTTTTTCCCCCATCACTCTTCTACATATCCTATCTATGAATGAAGGAGTCAGACCTTTCATTCATCTACCCGTCCTCCATTCATAGGTAGCTTTTCATTCATGGAAGCTATGGTAGAACCTCTATGAATGGAGGAGGGGGGTGGAAAGGGCGGTCATAGTCGGCACTCTTGATGAGTGCCTGTCACAGGTCCCTTGGTTCTTTTACCACCCCAGCAGTACCAGGAGATTGCTGCTGCAGGGGCGGGGGTTCGGGTTCAGAAGACATCAGATTTTAGCAGCCATCTGCGCAAGGGACACTTCACATTGATAGTAAGTACTGTTCCTTGTACTGATCTAACATAAAGACATTTTTCACTAAACTAAAGCAGTCCATAGATTATGTAATTTTCTTTCCTTCCACCATGGAAGAAAATGTTTCAACTCCCCTGCAGTCAATGTTGACAGGGGAATGCCTCCAGCAGCTCTTACGTTCTGCCGGTGGAGAGCCTTCCCTGGTGACAGAACACAATGATCACAGTCAATGGATAGAATTCAGTACAAACAGCCTGCCCATAGATGAACCAGCCTAGATTCGATTCATCAATGGGCGACTTTATTCTTTAATATAAATCTGATTCTTTGAATCATTTTACCTTCAGGGTCCGGGGTCACCAATATTTCCACTTCTGCAGACAGGCTTGCGAAAAAGTCTTTCAGGAAAAACAAGGCATCCTGCAAAATAAACCATGATGGGGCATAAAACAGCAGGTAGAGACAAAAGGAGCACCAGCACAGCATCCAACCAGACCCACCTTTTCACTGACCCTGTGCAGCACAAAACAGCAAAAGTGAGAATCCGGCTGCTATGGGCAATGCTGACTGTTTATTTAATTCCACCACTGAACAGAGGAAAGAAAACTAAAGCAAAACTGGATCTCTGGCATAAAGCCCATTACTCCCAATAAAAGAAACGTCAAGCTGCTAAAGGAAACTGCTGTGTCCTGCACTTGTTTCTGCACTGTGTTATTGAATGACTTAAAGCTGAACTCCGGGGAAAATTCATTCCTACCCTTGCACTGTAAGGGTTTATTAATTGATTTTATCTAGGGTACCTTTAAATGCATTTTTACTTACCATACCCCTTGCTCCCGCAGGCTTTCCCTCTTTGTGCAACTGGTGCCCCCATATTGTTTATCACCGCTGGTAGCACTCTAATGTCATAGAGTACAATGCAGAACCAGCAATCCTGCATTGTAGTGAGGAAAACGCTAGCTGCAAGCAAAGTGAGGGATAAGTGAGCAAATTGAGAGAGAAGGGAAATAAACCTGCTTTTCAAGAGGTACCCTAGGCAAAGGAAAACAGAGCACTTCACAGCAAGGGTAGTTTTGACATTTCCGTTGAGTTCAGCTTTAAGAAGAACCTCCAGCCAATGCTTTTTCTAGTTTTGGAGGAAGCCTTTGTCAGTTTTTTGTTGCTGTCTGCATCCCTATTAGGGAGATTTTACTTCCCATTTAAGAGCTACAACTGGAAGTTATTAAGAAAACGCCTCAGGTAATGAAAAGTATAACTCTGGACCTCCAGCAGGCTGACGCATTTCGAGGGCTTGCCTCTTCCTCAGAGCCAACTCAGCCAAGTCCTCAAAACGCGTAAGTCTGTTGGAGGTCCAGATTTCCCATTACGGACAGACACGTAGTACGGATTGGACAGAGCTGTTCTTTCACGATGTGCCTTTGACTGTATTGTCATTTTTTGAGTACAATACCTACTTTTATTATTTAATAAATGCTTTTTGTAAGGTAATGCACTAGGCCGGTGTGCCCTTTGTTTGATTTTCTCTACTTAGTATATTTGGACTACCTCGGTCATTTGAGGGCAGCAAGGCGTGCATATCCCAAGAAATTTGTGATGTGGTCCTATCCATACAGAGTCCATCCCTAAGCGCAGGAGGGATATCTGGGTTTGCCATTTCTTCACTGTTATTTCTATTCCTACCCCTGGCCTTGGGTTAATGGCATTATTATGAGCTGTCATCACTTGTAAATTAGGTGCGATTACTCCTGTATGTTATGATTCACAAGGCTGATGAGCCTCTTTATTCTGTTATATTTGCCATTTTGAACTTCAGAATTCTTTGTGATACGTTTGCGTGTTTTCAAGATAACTTGTCTTAAATGCTCAGGTATTTTTGTAAGTTCTTACGAAATAATAATAAAAAATAAAATAATAATAATATTTATAATATAATAAAATTATTGAATTAAAATAAATAAATAAATAAATAAATAAAAATAAAGGAGCTAGTGGCTGAAACGTATGGCATAGAAGTCCCCTATTATACCAGCAATGTGTTCTGCAACAGAGGTGAACTGAAGAGCCTGGAAATCCACAAAAGCAGTAGAACTGTACTTGTTTTCACTAAGAAGGTTGTAAACCAACCACGTGATCTAACGGCACAACCTGCATTTTCTTTTACTGTGGGGTCTTGTGAGCTACTATGGTGTATGCTACAATATTTAAGTGCAGCGCTGAGTATAGTAAATTAATAGGACAAATATGGATAAAATTAATCCTGGGTATTTTAAAATATATATATATAACATAAATATATATATAAAAGTTCAGAAACAAGAAAAATGGTCCAGGAAAGCAGCATGAATATAAAGTGCTCAGGTGACATAGAATTCCGGTGTTCGTGTAGTAGAGGTAAGGTAATGCGCACTCACCGGACGCGCATATCAATGAACTTTTGTTTATATATAAAATCCTGATGTCATCCGATAGTGGGGTGATCCTCCCTCTGTTTAGTGTGAGGCTGGTGTAGATGGTCCTCTTTCACTAGGGGGTCCTACTCCGTGCTCCTGGTAAGCACTATCCTCCGGGTGGGCTGGTTTCCACCATGTGGTAGTGATCCGTCCAAGGAATACGTCTGTGGACTCAGAGCGGCTGCGCTACACCGAGCCTGCGCCGTTACACTCTGACTGGGACCTCTCTGAGCTGCAATGGCTGCGGGCTTTCTTGTTTTTGAAATATATATATATATATATATATATTAAAATACCCAGGATTAATTTTATCCATATTTGTCCTATTAATTTACTATACTCAGCGCTGCACTTTATTTATATATATATATTTATATATATATATATATATATATATATATATATATATACACACATATATATATACACATATATACACACACATATATATATACACATATATATACACACACACACACAATATTTAAACATTACCAATGCTGTGTGGTAAAATCAATACAATAATAAAAATTAAATAATTTTGTATCACAGCACTGGAAGAAGTGTCAAGGTCAAGGATTTAATAAGGACATATTTGTAGCAATATTATAATTGCAGCGATAATATTATGCACCCATTCGAAGATGAACTGTTATTTATTCACTTTTTTGCAATTGGTAGTGGAGAGTGACACCATTTCTGATTTTAACTGTATTTTCTTTTGTTTTTTTCCCAATGAAATAAAACAGTTAAAAAATTTCCGAACAGCTCAATAAAGTTGAAAAAACAAAGATCACCAGATTTTTTTTTTTTTTTTATTATTATTTTTACAGACCGGTAATGGTCAGCCAAGATTCTGGGTATTCCCCATTCTTTAAACAACTCATCAGAAAATAAATTATGATTATGACTGGATAAACATCGCTCCTACTCACATCCTGAGTGTCGGTACGCTATAATGTATTTTGTTTATTGCGCCACTGCAGCGCTGCTGCCCTCTCCTAGTCAGACACGTAATTACACCAGCAATCATTTCAGCCTGCTAGGATTTACCTGGTCGATGTTGAGGCGAAGCGGCATGAGCGTCACTCGCAGACAACATTCTTGTGGCGAGAGCACAGACTCTGGGCGAACATGTAAGGCTTTGATTGTCAGCTAGAAGTAATAATAATACAATTTACAATAATGACAACTAATAAAAGCAAAACATCAGAGCTGCTAATGGTCTCCAGCACAGAAATACAAGACTGTAGTTTATGGTTCGGGCAAAAAAGGGTTGTGTCCAATATGAAAGGTTAATGAAAGCCCAACTGAGCTTTGGTTTAAATATCTAAATACGTTCCTGGTGTATCAACACAAACATGTGTAGAGTCAGTTCATACCAGAACACGCTGCGTTTGCGATATTCTGTGGGTGTCGGTGTTAGCTCATCAATACCCCAAACGCAAGTCGCAAACACAGTGAGTTCGCCTGCAACAGATCGCATGGTACTAATGTATTACTGTTGCTGTGCATTTTGTAAAGTTGGTGCAGTCCGGCGCGATTTTAGCCCATTAAATGAACGGGCTGAAAATACACGGCACCTGGATCGCATGTGAATTGCATAGAAATTAAAAATTAGAAATTAAAAAAAAAGAAAACCAACAGCCCAAGTAAAAAAGCCTGCACCCCAATCAGCTGCAGAGTGGGACTCTTGCTCTCTGTTTGGAAGCAGTGGTCTCACTTAAGAGGTCTGACACACCGCTGCTGAGTCAGAGCTCTCCCATCATTATATAAGTACCTGAAATAAATAATAAATAAATAATAAATCAGAAGCGGATTGCGGCCTAACTCAGCAGGACATGTCGGACCTCACTAGGGGCCAGTTCTTTCACATAGATGGCAATCTGCAGCATGTTGGCAGGGAACAGGCTTTTCTATTCAGATTGTGGCTGCATTAGAAAGTAAGAGAGTAAGACAATGAACACTTTTTGTTTTGATACAGCTGAAATTAATTTAACGAATTCAAACTGAAAGTTAAATTGGGCTTTAAAGCCCAAGTCCAATCAGAACTATTCTGAATAGCAGCTCGACAGAGTCTAAATACTGTCAGGGATGTTGAATTTATATTGCCTAACACCCAGGACATGAAGTTCCATGAAGTTTTTTGTAGCCGGGCAAGCAGCAGGGCTCACTTGTCAGGTGAAAGCATTTGAGCGGCTGCGCTGCTGTCCAATTGCTTTCACACAGCCCATGTCCGCTCCCTTCCCCTTCATGTCCTGACCCAGAAGTGACGTTATGGTGTCACTTCCTGGTCCCTGTTGACAGATTTCCCAGCCATAAAGGCCTGGATAGAATGTACTGCAGTGCGATGTGCACCGCATTACATTCAGTGGAATACAGGGTCTTTTAGACCTTGGATGTCTCAATAAAGAGAACATGTCACCAAAAATCACAGGGAACTTTTTGTGCAAATTTAAGATTTGACATGTTGGATATCTATTTTCTCGGTGCACCTCGTCTTTTATATTTTACAAAACAAAAAGGGTAATTTGTTTTTTTTGTGCCCTAAAATTAACCTAAGTGTATTTTTACTGAAATGTTGCGGTAAAATTATGTGACAAAAAAATTGGAACTACCACTATTTTATTCTCTAGGGTGTCTGCTTTCAGAAAATATACAATGTTTGGGGGTTTTGTGTAATCTTCCAGCCTAAAATTATTTTTAAACTTGTGCAAAAAACCCAGCAAAAACGGCTCTGGCAGTGAAAAGGATGAAGGGTAAGCCTGTCACCCCCCTTTCCTGACAAGCAGCCAATCAGTGCTCAAAACACTGCAAGGTTTCTCCCCTCCCTGCTAGTCCCTGGGTTTGAAGCTGGAGACAGGCAGGGATGGGAAGAGGAAATAAACAGCGCAGTGTTACAAATATTAAACGTTTAAGTCGCCATAGAGCCCCTTTTGATTTTAAAAGCCCCAGACATTCCTAAAACCACCTCCAACTTAAATACGGTTTTGGTTAAAAAAATTTTTGTATCAGGACATGTAGATTGTCATTAGGGACAACTAGACTGGAACCCCAATTTAGTCCCTGGACAAGTAGTTTTTTCAAAAATTTCCACAGCCCTAACAGTACTTATGTCATATTGCTGTCCATAGACCTAGCTTTGAGTTGTTTTTTTTTTTTTTTTTTCTACAGTGAATAAAGTAGAGTTTCCCTTAACAGAGAAAGTCCCCTTTAAGTCACCACACTGTGAATCCTCTTCGATGGGATTGCTTTGCACATACACAACCTTGCCTTTCTACTGCAGCTGCAGATGTGATTGTGTAATAACCGGATAAACAGATAAGTCACTTCCACATCTGTACAATGAAACAGAAGCTGTGGTTTTGGACTATTTTGGATATAGGATTGATGACCTGATAAAAAGTCAACATTGCATCCAAGGAAAACGGAATCTCTGCCCCACGAAAAGATCTAGCTGTCTCTAGAAACAGTTTTCAGCTACAGAAGTACAACATAAGTACAGATTTACTGGTCTAATATACAAAGGAAACTTTCTGCTTAATAACACAACAAAACCACTCTTCTTAGCTCAATAAATATACTCACTAAGCCATATATTGGGATCGTTATACTAATACTGGGTAGGGTCCCCCTTTACTCTCAGAACAGCCTCAGTTCTTAATTGCAAGGATTCTACATTCTACAAACATCTAAGATTCTGATCCGTGTTGTCCCGATTGCATCACCCAGTTTTTGTAGATTGGTCAGCTGTATGCTCATGCTACCAATTTCTTATTCTACCACATTCCAGAGGGTTCATATCTGGAGACTGGCCTACCATCTGTGAAACCATAGCTCTTCTGTCAGCTCAAAAAGTCTAGCCAATAAGGTGTTTCTACCTGCAGAACTGCTGCTCACTGGATGTTCTTCATGTTTCACACCATTAGGGCTTGTTAACACTTGTGGTGTCCTCTGAAGAACGATCCCTGGTGGATCGCTACTTTAGTGATCTCCACTTTCTCCTGGGTCCTGCACTGAGCAGCTGCCATGCTGCATTCTGAACACCTGAGGTCGGCTGTTCAGCATGGAAAGGAGTCAAAGAGAGCTTTGCAATTTCTCAATAAATGCAAAGCATTCTCTGACTGGACTAGATGGAGAGTGTGACATCACTGTCCTGCTTCCCCATCTAGTCCAATCATAGAAAGCTTTGCATTCATTCAGAAGATGCAAAATGTTCTATGAATGATTGCTGTGCTGAGAGGCCACTCTCCTGTGTTCAAAATGCAGCAGGCCAGCTGTTCAGTATGTGAACCAGAAACAAGTGGAGATTGTGTGAAAACCAAAGTCTATAAAGCGATTTCCAGCTACCAGGGGCATTGGCCAGGTATGGCAGCTACACTGGTCCAAGCTCAATTAATGGAACTCTATATAAAATATCCATATCTGGAATTCATCTTTAAATGACATTTTACCCCATTCTGTAGTTTGATGTGAACATTAACTGAAGCTCCAACTGGTATCTGCCAGATTGTATGCACTGTGTAGCTGCCACATGATTGGCTGATAACTGCATAAATAAGCAGGTGTACAGATGTTCCTAATAAAAGGCTTGTTGCGAGTATGTTTAATTCAGAACAGCACAACAAATGACTCTGCAGCAGGCAAAAGTATTCACCCCTTGACCCATTCTCCTATATCCGTAATACAAATCATACACGAATGGTCAGAGATCCTCCTGCGCTATGAAATGAAAGTATACAACCTAGTCTAAAGCTGCCAACACTCAAAAACTGATACCAAAACAGTGTCAATAAATCATAAAAAAATAGTGTAGCGCTCTTAACATATAAAGAAATATGTGCCTAATACACAATATTGAATCCTAAAATAAATAAATATATTAAATTCCTCCATATTGTGCATCAATAGGGGTCGGGAACAAGCAGAGTTCAGCAATATGTGCCTAATACACAATATTGAATCCTAAAATAAATAAATATATTAAATTCCTCCATATTGTGCATCAATAGGGGTCGGGAACAAGCAGAGTTCAGCAAAGTGCCGGCAGCAAGGTCGATAAGCAGAATCTTGGTCCAGACCAAAGTTGGTCATGTAGGCGATCAGCAATCAAGGAGCAAGTCTGGGAAGAGAGGGATAAGAACTACCTTGGCTGATCAGGGGCAATAGGAGCCCCATTAAGGAGATCCAGGGAAGGAAGGAAGCTGCTGGCCATTATAAATCAAGGATCCAGGGTGATCCTGCAAGCCTGTTGGCCCCTTGGGGTCATTGGGAGGAGGTGAGGAGGCAATCTAGCCGCTATTAGGAGTTTTTTTTTTTTTTTTTACACAATCACGGATTTATTTATCACTATTGCACATTGCATGATTCTATTTATTTCCACAAAGGACATTGATTATTTTCCAACAGAGAGGACACTTTTTTTGCACTGTGTGAGCACTGTGAATTATATGTGGAGTTCCCTTATTGGATAAAGCTTCTTTGGAATTTTTTTATTGCCTAATATAGTAGGTGTGTGTGCACTATATATATATATATTTGTGTTAATTATTAGTCACTTATTATTTGTATAAAACATGTGTATGTGGGTACACGTATTTTTCAAGTGGGTGATAGATTTCTTTTTGGAATCCTAGTCTGGCACTATTTATTTGTTTGTCACTATTGTTTATGGAGGAATTTAATATATTTATTTATTTATTTATTTTAGGATTCAATATTGTGTATTAGGCACATATTTCTTTATGTTAAGAGCGCTACACTATTTTTTTATGACAAATCATACACTAAAATTCAGTTCTTACTTCCTAGCTCTGAAACATTTTGTTTTCCAGTAACATTGTTCGACCTTAGAAAATATACTGTAACTTCTGTTTCCCTTCATTGGTATGCATGAACAATGTAGAGTAGAAGTGTAAAATCTGATGTTAGCACTTAAAGCGAAGTTGCACCCAAAAGGGGAAGTTCCGCTTTAAGCCTTTATCCCCTGCTCCTCATTAAGGATTGGCACCTTTCGGGAGTGGGTACCCAAATTTGACAGGTACTCGCTCCCACTTCTGCTGTGATCGCCTGGGCAATCGGAAGCGGAAGTTGTCCTCCCCCCTCCCTCCCCGTAGTCTTCTGGGAATGTGACAGGTCCCAGAAGACTATGGGGCCATTCACAAAGCGCAGCGCTTCTCACACATGCACAGTGGGCACCCAGCTGTGAAGCCACAAACTGTCACAGCTGGGTGCCCACACTGAAGATGCCGACACCAGGGAGAGAAGACGGCCAGTGAAACCAGCCATGGTGAGGACACCGCTGGACCGAGGGACAGGTAAGTGACTGTATTTTAAAAGTCAGCAGCTACAGTTTTTGTAGCTACTGACTTTTTTTTTTTTTGCAAGTGGAACTCCGCTTTAAAGGATAAGTTCACCTTAAAATACATAAATTCACAACTTTTTGCAGGTAAAAAATTTGCATTTATTATTTATCTTTTTTACTAGGAGCCTAGAAAGCATTGCACCTGAGATCAGCTGATCGTGGGTACCATGCAGGACTCCTGCAGACCTGTCAGTGTACCTGTGTGCTCATATGTCGTATGGGCAAACAGATACACACTGATTGAAAGGGACATTGAACTACCAAAGCGCTCAACAGCACAGTGGTTGTTCATGGAGAACTTCAATCCGACAGCCGCAAAGGTTGTCGGAACTTGTAGTTTTTATCATTCACAGAATTCATCCTGCATGCCCGCATTTTTCTTCTTAAATCGTGACAGCAAGTGAGGGGGAAGAAGCTCCCCCCAGCTGTCGCTCTATGCAGCTGAGCGGACAGCGGCTCCGGCAGTGAAAACATATTACATGTTCCCCCCAAAAAACGGATGAAACGTGTAGCATGTTCCCAAAGGTAAATGTATCCTTTAAACTTGGGAACCAGAATTAAATTTTGGAGTTCCTAAATTGCCAAGTTTAAATCCCCAAAATTAGTAATGTGATGTTCCACAAGAAAGAAATGGCAACACTTGGAAAGATCCAGGTAACCAGTACCTCAAAGTCTCACAAAGTACAGTAACTGCTGCATCTTACCATGTTGGAGTGGGCTTTCCGAGGCATCTCCTTGCTGCTGTAAAGATGAAGGAATTTATTCATCTGAGAAGTAAGGGAGAGAGAGATGATGGGGGAGCGAGAGAGGGGATGGCGAGGGAGAGAGAGGGAAGAGAGAGAGATGGGGGGAGCGAGAGTAGGTGGGGGCGGGGAGAGAGAGGGGGGGGGAGAGAGAGAGGGGGGGCGAGAGAGAGGGGGGGAGGCGAGAGGGGGGGCGAGAGGAGTGGGGGGAGCGGAGAGAGAGGGGGGTGAGGGTGGGGGCTGAGAGAGAGGGGGGGGCGAGATAGAGAGGGGGGCGTGAGAGGGGGGGCGAGAGGAGGGCGAGAGAGGGATCAGGGGGCGAGAGGTTGGGGCGAGAGGGGGGGGAGAGAGAGGGGGGGCGAGACCGAATAGAAAGAGGGGGGGGAGGGGGGGAGGGAGAAGAGGGGGGGGAATAGAGAACAGGGGGGCGAAAGAGGGGGGGGGCGAGAGGGGGGGGACGAGAGGGGGGGAGAGGGGCGGGGGGGAGGGCGAGAGGTGGGGGGCGAGCGGGGAGGGGGGCGATGGCGAGGGGGGGGAGAGAGAGGGGGGGGGCGAGAGAGAGGGGGGGGAGAGGAGAGGGGGGAGCGAGAGAGAGAGGATGGGGGGACGAGAGAGGAGGGGGGGCGAGAGGCGAGAGGGGGGTTGTAGCGAGAGGAGAGGGGGCGGGAGAGAGAGGGAGGGGCGAGAGAAAGAGGGGGGGCGGGGGAGGGAGGGGGGGGGGGGGGGCGAGAGAGGAGGGGGGCGATTGGGGGGGAGAGATAAGGAGAAAGGAGAGAGGGGGCGAGAGAGGGGGGAGGGGTAAGCGAGGGGGAGGGGGGCGGAGATGAGGAGGTAGGGGTGAGAGGAAGGGGGCGAGGAGGGGGGAGGAAGAGGGGGGGGGGAGAGGGGGAGAGAGGGGGGAGAGATGGAGTGGAGAGGGGGGAGCAGATTTTTCTCTAGAGAGAGGAGAGAGCGGGAGGGAGTTGAGAGAGGGGATGGCATGAGAGAGGGAGAGAGAGGGGGAGGGGATGAGGGGATGGAGAGAGGGGGGATTTAGAGAGAGGGCGGGGGAATTGAGGCGGGGGAGAGAGGGGGCGGCAAGAGAGGAGGAAGGGGATGAGAGAGTTTGAAGAGATGGGAGAAGATATCTTTGTGTCAGAGAAGAGAAGGGGGAAAGTGATATTTAGATGGAAAAAGAGGGGGGGTAGAGAAAGAGGGGGGGAGGAAAGAGGGAGCGGGGATACTTTTAGAAAGAGGGGGGTATGGGATGAGAGGAGTCGAGAGGGGAGAGAGGAAAGGAGCGGGTGTGGTCGAACTATTAGAGGGTGTATGTTGAGAGAGGGGGTGGGGGGGCACTGGAGGAGCGGGGGGGGAGGGGTCTGGGGGAGGATTGGGTGAGGAGGGAATGGGGAGGGGGGGGGGGGGGGGGGGGAGGGGGAGAGGGGGGGGGAGGGCCTGGGGGGGAGGGGGGAGGGAAAGGGGGGAGGGAGGGGGTAGGGGGGGGCCATTCTCTTCGGGAGGCTCGGGGGGGGGGATGGGGGGGGAGAGGGGGGGGGGGGGGGGGGGGGGGGATGTTCAAGGGGGTAGTTTGGAGGAGGGGGGGGATGAGAGGGGGGGGGATGACCTAGGAAGGATGGAGGGGGAAGTGAGAAGCTGGCGAGGAGTGAAGGAGGTGTGTGAGAAGGGGAGAGGCAGGGATCCAGGGATGTGCGTGTTCTTCTCTCTTGAGCCAGGGATGAGCCCAAGTATGGGGCACTCTTTTTTCTCTTCCCTTTCATAGAGCAGGGGATGAGGGTAGGGCTTTGAGGGCGGCATCGATGAGAGGGGTGGGCGTCCTTTCAGGGATGAGAGGAAGGGCTGTATAATCATCCGGGGGGGTGTTTCAGCGAGGGGCGGCATGAGAGGGCTTGCGGGTAAGGGCCTGTTTGGTCTGAGAGCTCTCTTTGGGGCGTGAGAGCGTGGACTCCACGGAGGAGTGGAGGAGAGGTGAGGGGGAGAGAGGGGCGAGTGGGGGTCTTTTTCGCTGTGGGGTGGTATGAGGAGGGAGAGTGGAGGGAGGTTGAGAGGCAAGCGCTGTGGTGGAGAGTGAGAGCGGAGGGGAGAGAGAGTGTGATTGGGATGTGGGGAGAGGGTTCGATAAACGAGTGTGGGGGAGAGGTTATAGTCGAGAGATGAGGGCGGAGAGTGGAGGCGAGTCTCTTTACTTGTCTCTCTCTGGGGGCTTTTCTTTCTCTGCTCGGTTCTTCCCTGCCAGGTCTGCCCCCGTAGACAGCACACCAAATTGTCACGATTTCATGAGGTCACCCTGGGGCATCAGATGTACATCCCCCTCGTGTGATACCAACCCCAGGCCCTAATATACCTGCCCTGTCACTGAGTGGCGGCCTGCCATTTAGATTTAGACGAGGCTACCGGGCATATAGTCATTCTCATCATTACAGCGCTGCTCCCATGTACTCCTGCAGATACCAGTGGTTCCTTTCCATCAAGGAGACGAGGACCAACACAGCCCGATTTTACGGAACGCAGGAAGAATCTGGACAAGTGGACACCATCCATAGCTAACTATAGAGTTATATCCCTGTGGTTGATTCTTCTGTTTTTAAGTTGATAGCTAAACCTTAGGCTTTAAGGCAATGAAAGGCATTGTGGACAAGAGCACTAGAGGACTCTTCAAGGGTCCATCACTCAGCTTCGGGTGACCAACCATGTCTTGTGATCTCGTCATCATCCAACTGGCCAACCTAGTCTATATCTGCTCTCGGAGTCCATACAACAGCACAGGCCAAGTAATCTAGTTATTACCTAAAATATCTGTAAAAGTGATAACTGATTGTTAATGGTCTTCCAATCCCCATAACAATTAGTTACACAGATATAACAAAGTGCATGTAGAAAGAAAAACGAATGCTATGGTAAAGTCCACTAAAGCGGTGGAGTTACTTAAAAAGGTGCAAAACCTGGTGTTGCAGTTCTGCACAAAACCAATCAGCTTCCAGTTTTTTTAATTTTCAAAGCCTAAAGTGAAACACAGCTGAAGTTAGAAGTTGACTGGCTGCCGATGTACAGCTGCCTAGCAAGATTTTGCACTCTTCGGTTTTAATAAATCAGCCCTTTAAGTCGACAAATGAAAACCTTTACCTTGGTTAGCTGGATCTCCATTAAAATAGTTCCTTGGTTTCTTCCCCGGCCACTCTCTGATTAAGCATGTTGGATCGTTCTGGTGGGCTTGTACTTGATGGGGAGCTATGAGGACTCATTGAAGGAAGCAGATTTTCATTTTGTAACAATTTTTTTATAAAATAACGTGCAGTTTCCAAAAAAGAAGCTATAAATCAGTTAGTGAAATTAATCATTCTTGCTATCCATTCAAATTAAGAGATGTGGCTCGTTCACTACTTAGAGGACTGTCAGTGTTTCTGCACCGCGTTCTGCCAAGGGCGCCAACAAAAATCAATTGATACTAATGGGACCTGTTTCACACCACAACACTAGGTATCATGTGCAGATTTTTTCAGCGCGATGGGAATCTGCACATGTATAAATTTTGTGTGTACACTTAGGCTTGGTTTCACACTAGTGCAATTTCAGATGCAAACTTGAGTCGCATAGAATCTCATGACAATTGTTTTCCCAGAGTGCCCATTCACATCAACGCAGTGCAGAACAATTTGGAAGAGGGTCATGTGCTTCTTTGGTGCAATTCTGGCTTTATAGAATATACAAACCACATCCAAGCTGCATTATATGCAGTAATTGCACTGAAAGTCAGATCAAAATCTGATTGCAGTGTGAACCTCGCTTGAGCTACTCAGGTGTCGGGGTGATTGAACTCCCATGCATATGAGCTATGTCATCCTGGGCCAGCCAAGATGGCCGAAGACACCACATCCAGAAGAAGCTTAAAGGATAAAGTTCACCTTTCGTAACATCTTACACCCATATTCATGGTGTAACATGTTACGATCGGACTGGCCCGCGCACCCCATCCCGCCATCCACCCCCCTGTCCCATCCCGTTGTGACCGTTAGCAGGGGACCTATGTTTTGTTAAAAGGTGAACTTATCCTTTAAGAGGATGACTGCGTCTGCATGGCAGCTTGCAGACATCACATCCCTGCAGCAGAATTGAGTTTCGTTCTGCTCTAAAGTGTAAATTCAGCCAAAAACATTTCCTATAATTTTGAATAGAGTGGAGAAGGATTAAAACCTTTGTTTGTTTTTTTACTGCTCACTGGGTTCATAACAGATTTTTCCTTACTTCCCATCCTGCTGACAATCATTATATATGCACTATATTGCCAAAAGTATTGGTTGGGGCCCTGCCTTTACACACACACACACGGCAATTTAATGGCCTCCCAGTCTTAGTCTGTAGGGTTCAATATTGAGTTGGCCCCGCCCTTTGCAGCTATAACAGCTTCAACCTCTTCTGGGAAGGCCGTCCACAAGGTTTAGGAGGGTGTCTATGGGAAGGTTGGACCATTCTTCCAGAAGCTCATTGTGAGGTCAGGCACTGATGTCGGGGGAGGAGGCCTGGCATGCAGTCTCCACTCTAATTCATCCCAAAGGTGTTCTGTGGGGTTGAGGTCAGGACTCTGTGCAGGCCAGTCAAGTTCCTCCACCCCAAACTGGCTCCTCCATGTCTTTATGGACCTTGCTTTGTGCACTGGTGTGCAGTCATGTTGGAACAGGAAGGGGCCATCCCCAAACTCTTCCCACACAGTTAGGAGCATGAACATGTCTAAAATGTCTTGGTATGCCAACGCCTTAAGAGTTCCCTTTACTCCAACTCCTGAAAAACAACCCCACAACATAATTAGCCCTTTCACTAAACTTTATACCTGGCACAAGGCAGTCAGGCAAGTACCATTCTCCTGGCAACCGCCAAACCCAGACACGTCCATCAGATTGCCAGACAGAGAAGTGTGATTCTTCACCCAGAGAACATGTCTCCACTGCTCTAGAGTCCAGTGGCGATGTGCTTTACACACCACTGCAACTGACGCTTTGCATTGCACTTGGTGATGTAAGGCTTCGATGCAACTGCTCGGCCATGGAAAAACCCATTCCATGAAGCTCTCTATGCACTGTTTTTGTGCTAATCTGAAGGCCACATAGAGTTTGGAGGTCTTTAGCTATTGACTCTGCAGACAGTTGGCGACTTCTGCACATGCGCTGACGCCACTCTGTCCATTTACGTGGCCTACCACTTGGTGGCTGAGTTTCTGTTGTTCCCAGTTGCTTCCACTTTGTTATAATCCCACTAACAGTTGAGCGTGGAATATTTAGTACCCAGAAAATATCACGGATGGACTTATTGCACAGGTGACCACCTATCACGGGACCACGCTTGGAGTCACTGAGCTCCTGAGAGCGACCCATTCTTTCACAAATGTTTGTAGAAG
>CATNWA010017432.1:40000-150000 GCA_951230385.1 Staurois parvus | reverse complement strand
ATACCTAAGCAAACATTCCCAAAAAAAAAAAAAATCACGTAAGTGCATCATATAATACAATTCATATTAACGCTATAACAGTGCGATGTGTAATGACTTTGTAACATACAACGACCGGTTATCGTGAACGTGCCATACCCCACATGATCTGATTAGATTAGTATTTATTCTAGTAAGATCATAATATTTTAACCACGTGCCTACCAGACAACTTCTACCCCCTTCCTGCCCGGGCCAATTTTCAGCTTTCAGTGCTGTAACACTTTGAATGACAATTGCGCGGTCATTTGTTTTATTTATTTCAGGTACTTATATAGCGCCGTCAATTTACGCAGCGCTTTACATATATATTATACATTCACATCAGTCCCTAACCCTCAAGGGTGTACAACCTGAGGTCCCTAAACTCACATTCATACACATACTAGGGCCAATTTAGACAGTATCCAATTAATCTACCAGCATGTCTTTGGAGTGTGGGAGGAAACCGGAGAACCCAGAGGAAACCCACGCAGGCACAGGGAACATGCAAACTCCAGGCAGGTGGTGCCGTGGCTGGGATTCAAACCAACGGCCCTAGTACTGCCAAGTGGAAGTGCTAAACATTTAGTACTGTGCAACACTACACCCATATGACATTTTTATAAATTTGTTTCACACAAATAGAGCTTTCTTTTGGTGGTATTTAATTGCCACTGGGTTTTTTTTTTTTCTTGCATTATAAACCAAAAAAAAAAAAGGGAGGAAAACAAAATTTTTTCTTTGTTTCTATTATACAATTTTGCAAACAGGTAATTTTTCTCTGTCATTGATGTACTTTGATGAGGCTGCACTGAGAGGCAGTACTGATGGGCACTGATGAGGTAACACAGATAGGCAGCACTGATAGGTGGCAACGGATGAGGTGGCACTAGTGGTCACTGATGAGGAGGCACTGATATGCAGCAAGGATGGGCACTGATAGGCAGCACTGATGGGCGCCACTGCTGGGTGGCATTGATCATCAGTGCCCTGATTATAAGTGCAGATTTGCTCTGTGACATTTGCTGGTTATTGGCAGTACTTCTTTCCTCACCCTGTGACAGTGTGAGGAAAGTGCTGCCGATAACTGGCAACTGTATTTATTTTGTGATCTGCTGTGTCATTGGGCACAGCTGATCACATGGTAAAAGGCCACTGTAATTGGCCTTTTACCTCGTCATGTGATCAGCTGTGTCCGTAGGACAGTGCGATCATTGACAGCACCGGGTACGTGCCACGGGGGGCTTGTTCTGGGGAAGACGTCATATGACGCCCTCCCAGAACTGTAGCTGTCTTTCGTTGTAAAGTGGTTAAAGCTGACAGACTGCCATTGGCTACTGCTCTTTGCACTGTACTGCAAGAAACACAGTACTCTGTAATTTAAAGGAATTCATAATTTCATTAGGAAGAAACCTGGATCCCAGGTGGAACACTTTTATCCAAGTCGTCGTCGCCCCCCCCCCATTCAAAGCCCAATGCCAGAATCACATTGGTCAGTAGAAGTGCTTTCATTGAACTGTGTGATGGGGCTTTATGCTGGGAAAACACAGGAAATACACCCCATTCACACAGGGCGATTACCTGTATCCCCCATGCAGGGCCATGTTTTGTTGGCACAGACGATGTGTGCATCCATGTGCCAGCATAGATGTCTACCGGGACACACAGCTGCATGGACAGAGCCGGGGTGTCCCAATCTATGCAGGTTAGTGTCCCTGAACTCACAAAGGGTGTGTTTGGGGTTGTGCACCCACATGGATGTCACAATGGAACACAGTGGCTGTGTCTGTGCAGCTGTGTGTCCCAATGGGCATCTATGGGACTGCCGGCACAGGGATGCATGCAAAACCTATGCATTTCTGTGCTGGCAAAACGTGGCCCTGCTTGGGGCATGCAGGTAATTGCCATGTATAAAATTGGGCTTACAGTTTACTTAGACCAAGACTAGGCATTCTCAGCACTACAGCTGTTATGGAACAAGTCCCTTTGCACTACAAGACTGGCAGCCACAGGTACAACTTCCAGAGGCATGATCGAAATTTGTAGTCAAACCATAGCTGAGATTGCCTACCCCTGACCTAAACAGCCTGGGATGCAGGTTCTATCCTAAGCTTTTCCAAAACGGATTTGAAAAGGAACACAGGTACTTGCCATAGGCCGCATTCTCAATATGATTACATTTCCTAACTGTGTTCTGTAAATTTTATAGTTTTGTTCAGTGACTACAGATGCACTGCAAACCAGAATGAGCATATACAAACAATGTACACCTCTGTAAATGCATGTACCGTTTAGCTGGGGTTTTACTGGTGCAGAATCTTGACTGACATCCATATCCTCCATGGCATCGATCATTAAATCTCGCAGTATTTGCTGCTCTGCCCTCGGCCAGCAGAGGGCCCCGAGAATTGGATGCTGTACAGGGGTCATTCTGTAACACAAAAACTGCATTTTAAAAAGGAAATATATTGCAATTTTTTAGACAGTTGTGGGTACGGAGAATTAAAATGCCTCATTATATTTTGATATCTTTTTTATTTTATCTCCCAGATGTTCAGAGAGATGACTTTACTGAAGTATGATTTCAGTTGTCATTGAACTTGATAATCCCAAGAGCCATATGACTCCTGCTGTATAAAACACTTCCAACACACATATGCAATATTGAAAAGTCAAAAAGTAAAGTTTAGTTGATATGTCAATACTTAAAGCGGAACTAAAACTCCCCAAGATACTGACCTCCATCTTCTAGAAATGCAGCAGCTACAACCCTCACCAACTACTGTCACCTTCTCATGGGGTGCTCAGTTTTTGGCCTCTTGATTAGCCCGAGGGAATAACATCATCTCAGCATGCACATAGCAGTCACTCCAGCCCAGCCACACTGAGCTGTGCATGCGACAGAAAACAGGCAGAAAAGTGTGAATTATTGCATTAGAAAACATTGCATGTCTCCTCTGCTATAAAAAGCTGCCTGCTTGCAGTTTTCTAAAAGTTAGGTTTAGTTTTGTTTTAACCACTTGCCGTCCGCCCTATAGCAGATTCACGGCAGGGGGTGCACGCCAGAGCGCTGCTCCTGATGTCATTTGACAAAGCAGAAGTCAATCAGCAGGTGCTGTCCAATGGATGAGCGCCGGCACCCAGTGATTGTCGAGGAGAGTGATAGGACACAGCCCTGCCTATGTCAACAGCAATGTGCTGGACTGTCATTCCCTGCAGAGCAGGGAATGCAATCCAGCACATCTATTAGTAAAAACACCTCACAGTACATAGTAAAAACACGAATTAGGCACATATTTAACCCTTTTGATTGCCCTAGATGTTAACCCCTTCACAGCCAGTGCCATTTAACACAGTGACAGTGTATATTTTTAGCACTGATCGCTGTACTAGTGTCACTGGTTCCCACAGAGTGTCAGTTGTTGGCGGACTTTCCGCAGCAATATCGCAGTCCCACTAGAATTTGCTGATCGCCACCATTACTAGTATAAAAAAAAAAAAAAAAAAGAAATCCAGTATATGTACCATAGTTTGTAGACGCTATAACTTTTGTGCAAACCAATCAATACATGCTTATTCTGATTTTTTTATATATAGAATATGTAGAATACATTTTGGCCTAAATTTATGAATTTTTATTGGATACAGTAGGTTTTATAGCAAAAGTAAAAAATATTGCTGTTTGTTTCAAAATTGTCTGTTTTTTTGTTTTTTTTTTTTTTAGCACAAAAAAAATAAAAAAAAACCCAGGTGAGATTAAATACCACCAGCAGAAAGTTCTCTTTTCATTAATGTACAGCAAATGTGACTGCAAAATTGTTAGTAAGGTAAGGCAGCACCGTATAGCAAAAAAATGGCCTGGTCATAAAGTGGGGTAAATCTTCTGAAGCTGAAGATGTTCATATCCAGCCAAGGTGGATAAAATGACATTTTATAAATATATATCAAATGGATAAGGATTTTGTTTCTTTGATCACGTTCCACAAGTTCATAATCCTCAATTAGTTTTTGGTATGGGATCAGAATATCACCAGAATATTGTTCCTCTCTGCTCCCTACCTTTTTGGCTTTCTTGTGAGGTCCTGGTGAGGTCTGTGTTCGGGGTGGTGGATACAGATCCCCATAGTTGGCGATATATTGAATAAGGTTCATTAATGCAGCGCAGGAGTCTGAGCATGTCCTGATATGGATCACGTCGCTAGAACAATACATCTCAAAGCGTGGCCTGGACTGAAAGGAAACAGGAAAATAGTATGATATTTATTGACTTAGTACATACCTAAAAAACAAACTTCCCACCTAAAACCCCCTTAGTTCTCAGTCTAGAAATACTTGGTACTCATAACATCAGTGGGAACATTTACAGTGACACTTGTAGAGAGTGACCACACAGAATAGGAGCAGTGTCTGTTGAGTCAAAGGCCAATTTGCAACCAACTCACAGCCCATTTTATGCTCTGGATTTTTTATGTAGTTTTTCATTGTATTTCGGTACGATTTACATTTTCATAGTTTGATTTTTGTTTTTTTTTTATTTTATTCCTTATTTATTCTATGTTTGTATTTTATTAGTATGGGTGGTTTATTAGAGTAAGAGTTTTTTTTTACTTTTATTGCTGTTATTGGTAATTTTATTGTGTCATTGTGTTTTGTTCCATTCCTTTTATGTTCTTGTGTGTTGTCTTCATTGAAATGTGACTGTATTTTAATAATCTTCCCAATGACCAATAGGAATAAGTAATTTTCCCAGGTGTCATGCATAGAACGTACACCTAACCTGACAGACCGAATATTACGACCCAAATATTGCTGAAAAACTGACCTATATACTGGACACATGCCTACCTAGATTTGCCGTACGGGACCTCTGACTGGTACTCGGATTACTTGAACGGTTTGACCCGGCACAGTTGCAGCTGTTCCCCCTTTTCTCCCTACCCTACCCTCCTTCACCCCTTTTTTTTTTTTTCATCTCTCTGTCTCTCTCCTCCATTCTGGTCTCTCTCTCCTTCTCTCCCCCTCTTTATAGGGGGGGGGGGGGGGGGGGGGGGGGGGGGGGGGGGGGGGGGGGGGGGTCCTCCTTTCGCTCTATCCTACATTCTCAACATTACCCTCCCATTTCTTTGAGTTTAGATGAACTTTGAATACCAGCAGACCACAGGTACAACTGCAGCTCCTCAGCCTCCGCCCCCAGGGGTGGATGCCCAAATATCCACTGTTCTCACCGTCCTCTGTGTATTGCATCACATTCTTTATTTAAAGGGGACCATATGAGGATTGGTTGATTTATGTACCAAATTGTTCGGTTCACTTTGTTCGATTTTGTGCTTGGAACATGTTCTCTTCTTTTTTTTTTTTTTATGTCTTCTTAATTCAATGTTAATTGACGACACTATATGTGCTTCAGATGTATAGCCCGTCAAATATATGGGAATTTTACTGAGTTGTATATATCATGATCCAACTGTAACATATATACAAAATATATATATATATATATATATATATATATACACACACACACACACACACACACACATATATATACAATAAGACACACACACACACACATATATATATAAATATATACACACACACACATATACACACACACATAATATACATACACACATATATATATATATATATATATATATACACATACATACACATATATATATATATATATATATATATATATATATAAAATATATAATATATAATAATGTACATACACACACACACACACATACGTGTGTGTGTGTGGTGTGTACCATTATGCCTTATTTCTCAATAAAATTGTTTTTTGGGGGAAAAAAAAAAAAAATCTTCCTTTAGCACTAATAAAGTATTCTGATTATTTGGTTGAGGTGATTGTAGCCGTATTAGTGAATTTGCGACAGAAACAATTGAGTACTGTCCGTGATACTTTTTTTATTTGCACTAACATGCATACAGTATGTTAGTGCAAATAAAAAAAGTATCAGGGACAGTACTCAATTGTTTCTGATTATTTGGTCAAATTCTAACCTCTAGTGGTCAAAAGTAGCACTGCACCAACTCTAGATCCACTTCGGGACAGGTTGAACGTCATATACTAAAATGCAGCTTCTTTGAACAGTCCAAGTCAGAAACAAAGGGGAAAGGTCAGAACAGAAACCCTGTAAGAGCTGTAGAACAGCACACAGTCACTAGGATCCTGGGCTCAGGTCAGTGCTCACAATCTCACAGGGAAGCTACACGCATTCCAGTCTCCATCTGGACTCTTCAGCAAGTTCTCCAGAACAGATCCTTAGGTGAAACTGCTTAATTAGCTCCAAAAGGTAATTAGGAATACCCCACCACCCCCCCCCCCCCCAGCCCTTAGGTTGGGAACTTCCCCTGCAGGACAAGAAAAGGTCAGCTCCAGATGCCAGACTATTTATGTTCTCCAACCAGCCACCTGGGGAGGGGTGTGCCCACTGGCTACATAAATAAGCCGGCTTCAGGAGAGATCACCAACAATGGCTGCAATGCTTGGGTTGACATCACCCATTGGCTCTGCAGCACAATAAATATACAAGCTGACCATTTGATTCTCCCAGCCCTCTATGTTCTAGAAACCTTCATAATGCAAGAGGAAGCAATCAAACCTGCAGTCTGTGAGATCTAGAACAGCCCAGAGAAATCAATATGGCTCCAATGATTATCAGGGAGCCAAAAAGAGCTAAATGTTACCTATAATCCTAGCAACTTACCTAGGAGGGTGCTACATCCACCCCCCTCTACAAATAGGCCCTGTCCTCATGGACCAGAACATGAAAATAGCTTTTATTGCCAAGAGCTGAGTATCCCACAATAACAAGGATGTGGTTTTCCACATAACATTCTTTGGTTGAGGTACAATAACTTTGTACATTACAATTACAACATTGGCACCAGGTTAGGTAAGAACCCCTTATTAGGTGCTAGAACTCCAACAATATATATACAGCAGTAGAGCTCTACCGCTAGCTAATAGTAAAATGGTTAGTGCATTGATTCAATATGCTATATTTCAGCTGAAGTTCAAATTCCTTGTCATCTACTAAAGAACAGAATTAGCAGAACAAATTAAACAACACAATCCAGGATCGAAGCATTATCTCCATAGAGATAATCCTTCAACAGATCAATCAATGACTTTAAAAAAGGTAGTTTTTTTTTTTGTCAATTGATAACAAAAAAAATAGTTTGTTGGTGTAAAGGCCTTGCTCACATGGGCGTATCTAAGTGTACATCCAGGTAAAGGGCCATGTTTACTCCCTGCGTGCAGACAGTCCCATTCATGGTGCACAACTGTGCTGGTGTGGGTCCACTGAGTGTATAGTTAGCTACGCCTGTATGAAGGAGGCCTTACACTGCATGTTAAGCAAGGGAAACATTTTGCAATGAGTGCAGCTGCTGCATGGTTTAAGTAAGAAAGAGACCAAGAGGAAAATCTGCCATATTCATGACCGTAAGATGTACAATACAATAAAGCCAGCTACAAATAAAATGTTGCAAAATTGTTGCAGACACCCAGAAACTTGGGTCAATAATTCAGAGAAAAAATATCATATATAATCAAAAATTAATAACTTGGTAAAATGTACACAAAGGTGCCTACTTGACTCTATGCCAGCCTTTGAAAATTCCCTCCAGAACAAAAAATATAAAAATAAATCATATACCCAATATTTTACCTCTTCTCCAAACTTCACAGCCAGAATGGTCAGTTCTAAAAGGCCCATATCCAGGACTCGCACATAATCTAAAATAAGCAGAAAGCACTTATTTATTTCAAAGTGCAAAGCAGAGAGTTGATGTTATTAAATATATATGTAAAAAGACCAGAAATTGATATCTTGACGATAACCTATTAGATTTCCTATTCGTAAATATTATTATTGTAATTGGGATATGAGTGCTAGCAGGGTTGAAGGTTTTGTGCAGTGCAGTGTGCCGCATGTATGCAACAACTGATCAATAGCTCCAGGATGGATACCGCTGCAACAGTTGTGAACGCTTTGCTATCTTCTTATAGCCTTCTCCAGCTTTGTGAGCGTCAACTATTTTCAGTTTTCAGCTTTCTAGACAACTGCTTAGAAGAAGCCATGGTGCTGATTGTTGGGGCAAGGTCAGATGAGTCTGGGCATTTAAAACCTTTGAGATTGACATCACCTGGTCTTCCCAGACGATGATTGAGAACAATCCATGACACTGGCAGGTCTCAGCTTGGCAAAGGGGGCAGTGCATGCTATAAAATTCTGCAGGGTGCCCAAACTTTTGCAGACGCCATTTTTTTTGTTTTCTGTTTATTTTGAAAGTGTAAATGATGGAAATAAAATCTAACTTTTGTTGACATATTATAAGAATGTCTAATCTGTAATTTGATGCCTTTTGGAGATTTTTTCCATCTTTCCTTGGCTTCTTTATTGCACATTAATACAAATTTTTAGCTGGGGTGCCTAAACTTCCGATCCCCACTGTATATCTAAAAAAAATTATATTTTATATATTTATATATATATTAAATAAAAATATATATATATATTATATTTATAAATAAAAATATATATATATATAAAATATTATATATATATATATATATAAAAAATATATACAGCGCTATATAAGTAGCTGTAATAATCCCTATGGGCAGGCGGTTCTAAAACGGACTTATGCCCGTTTACCCTCACCTACCTCTGGGTCTGATCAGGTCCGCTAAACAAAAAATTGTTGAGGACTGTGGTTCCGGATCAGAGGTAGCCGGATGTAAATGGACAGCGGAATCTGTTTACATCTGGCTACCAACAGAGCAGAGGGGGAACACTCTGCTTCGATCAGATGGGTTCAGCACACAGATCTCCTGCTGATCAGAAAGGTGTCTGCCCCATGTGAAAGGGGCCTAAAGCAGGCAATAACAGGAAACAAAATGTGCTACAAAGCAGGTTAAGGAATGGTAGAACTAGCTAGCTTTATCGCCATTTAAAGAGGAAATCTGGTCAAAATTAAAAATAACATACAAGGCAGTCTATCCCTATCATTGAACGAGAACTATGGGAATGGCTTTTATTTAAAAATCCTACTTACCTAGGTGACTGCAGCATTGGTCTGATGCTGCATTTGTCCCCCACTGGCTCTAAGGGCGAGAACTCAGTGACCACATGAGCTCTTACAGCAGCTCTGAGCAGACAGCAGTGACTGTCATTCACCACTGTCTGTTCTGCCCCCTCCTACCCCCCACACACACTCACTCACTCACTGGAGCGCTGGGCTGATGACGGGGAGGGATCAGCTCGCTCAGGCTCTCAGCGGCTTGCTAAGAGGCTGAGCCAGGTGCCGCTCCAGACTCTGGGGTGGATCCCGACTTTGGAGTCTGGATTTCTTCCCAACCAGGGAGTGACTTCAGCCCACTGTCAGCTGAAAACAGGTCACAGGAGTGCCGAATGAACTCCTGTGATCCAAAGCTCTTTTGGCTGTACTTCTTTAACACTGCAGTTTTTGTTTTTCCAGTGTCTGCATTGTTCCTTACAGCCACCTATCAGATCACACCTGCCATGAAAAAATACTGCATGCAAATCGGTGATGACCAAGTGAGTAGCTCTCTACATTCTGGTATGCTAGATTACATAAAACTCAGGATAAAATGTATATAAACCTAATATATTGAAGCTTTCCAGACCGCAGAAGAAGTGGCCTTATCTAGACTTTTATTTGCCCTTTATTTTCCCCTGATAATCATGCAATTAACACACTTTCTGTTCCATGATGACACTGTTCACTCACTGTATCCATGAAAGAAGCCATGGTTGCCACCCAGGCTGGATTTCAAACAGGTCTTCCTCTCTTCATCCCAAATACATAGGGGATTAATGGGAGTGGGGGTTGGAGCAGTTTACAAAAGGAATATTAACACGGTTTGTGATTGCAGTTCATCTCACAGAAAGTGGCAAGTACACTGCATTTCCAGCATTATCAACAGGTATTTTCTTTACTTGCTACAAATGTTAGCCTATTAAAAAAAAAAAAAAAAAAAACTAATGCAGCCACCACATTTAAGGTCTAGTAGCTGCAATAGATATCCTTTAAAGGTAAACGGTGTGAACTTTGTGACCTGATCACAGCTATAGAAAATCTGATTGGATTTTCATTCAATAGCCTACAGGTAAACGGACGTCAGCTTTCTTTCAGTAAATGCAGGTGATGTAACCCCAGGAGACATTTTATGTGATGTTTAATGGCCAATACATTTAGTGCTCTTACCTCGATTTAAATTGACAGATACAGCATTGCACTTGTCCGATAAATGCAGTGCAGCCTCATCCAGGATAATCCTGAATCATAGGAACACAAATCATGATAGTTTATGTATTACAACATAAAATAAAGTCTTCCGAAATGCTGCTAGCAGTAAAGTGGGAAAGCTGGATGTGATTACCGTAAACTGGAAGAAGATTTGTCCAGTGCCACGCTACAGGAAGGAAATACTGAAAGTTTCTACATTCAGCAGGGCTCTAATCGGCAGGTAGAGAGGTCTGTGGAATAAGACAACGCTTAGATTTTTCTGCAGCAATACTCTGCCTTTTGGTATAAAAGGCTTTTGGCTACAAGGCTGTATTGAGATGGTCCATAAGCAGCAACCATGCAGATGTGGATTATCTCTCAACATTTCTATGTGTATGTCTACAAAGCAGTATCTGTGATGAAAGAACACTGGGAGTGCAGTAAATAGAATACAAATTTACCTGGAAGTGTTCTATAGGTGACAGTAAATGAAAAATACAACAGCAAAATATTCCTATCTGTCCATTGCCAGCAAAGCTCATATTTCTTCTTGAAGCTTTAAAGTGATTGTAAAGGCTTTATTTATTTTCTTTAAAAAAGCAAACATGCTAGGTTTACCTGCTTTGTGCAATGGCTATGCACAGAGCGACCCCAAACCTCCACCTCTTCTGGAGTCCCCTGTTGGTGCTCTTGGCTCCTCGTCTTCTCCGAGTGCCCCCATAGCAAGCTGATTGTTATAGAGGCACTTGTGTGGGCTCAATCCTGAGGTGGGCTGAGTGCATCTTTCAACCAACACACACACACACACACACACACACACACACACACTCAGCCCACCCTGGAAAACCCCTAAACCCCCCTCCCCCTTGATCTCTCCTCACAGAGTTTGACTGACAGCAGCAGGAGCCGATGGCTCCTGCTGCTGCGGAGTCCCCTGTGAGAAGAGGAAGAGGGGAGGAGAGCTGCTGCAACCAGGAATAGCCCTGGATCAAGATCAGGCTCAGGGGAGAAGCTTTTGAAAGGTTTTTTTTTTTTACCTTCATGAGGAGAATGCATTAAAAGGTAAAAAAAAAACAAACAAAACCATTTACTAATACAAATTTAAAGCAAATGTCTGGCTATGAACAGTGAAATACAGGTGTACTTCAGTTTACGAATGTAATGCGTTCTCCGGGACATTTCGTATTGCGAAAAGTTCATAAACCGAAACGCGCTTTCCCATAGGAATGCAGTGAAAACCAATTAATCTGTTCTGGAGGTTAGAAAGAAGATACAAAAAAAAAAAAAAAAAAAAAAAGTCGTCACTATAGGTCAGTGCCGGTTTTTAAATGTAATGACTGCTTTTTTTTTTTTTCTTCATTATAGCTCAGAGAATCAGCTGTCACTTTCCCCCCAGCTAAAAGAAAGAAAGTTTCCTTTTAGTTTATTTCCCAGAGTTAACAGAAACAATGTTTCCTTTTAGTTTGTTTCCTGAGATAAAAGAAACAAAAGTAGTATCTTTAGCTTCAGGGAAAGTGACAGCTAATTCTGGGAGCTATAGTGAAGAAAAAAAAAAAAGCCAGCAATTGCATTTAAAATCGGCACCGACATACTCTTCGTATTGTGAAAAACAAATTTGTAAACCGAGGCATTATTTTCAATGGATTTTCATTCATAAAATCTATCTGAAAATTACGTTAACCGAGGCGTTTGTAAACTGAGGTACACCTGTATTACAATATGCCTAACAAGCAATAAATCCCCTAATGACCTTGGCAGCTGCAGGAACTGTGGAGTAGTTCATTCACAAAGCTTACATCAGAAGCACTAAAATCATTTTCTCAGCAGCTCAGATTAAGCTGATCTTACTCCGGTTTTACATTAGATAGCTGCCAAGCTACTGCTGGGAGAAGAAGCTGAGCTGCTAATTCACTACAAAAAGGGGGAGCCAAGCTGCAGAGTCACTTCAAAGAGGTGGTAGGAGACCCTGCAGGACAAAGCTATGGGGACAGGGGCGGACTGACAACTCATGGGGCCCCTGGGCAATAGGGGATCATGGGGCCCCCGTGTCCTTGCCCAAACTCAAAAAAGCCTATGAAAAAAAAGGTACCAGGGGTATCTCATAGGGCCCCCTACTAACCCTGGGCCCTCGGGCAGTGCCCAAGTTTCCAAATGGTCAGTTCACCCCTGTATGGGGAGTAATATTGTTTACAAATCACATTCACGAATAGAAATAAATAACTAACGTGTTATAACATATATACATAACAAAAGGTAGTATTATACATGATGTGAACAAAAAAAAAAAAAAAATACACATTCTTACCTGTAATCAAGAGCACAACTCCATAGGTGAACATGGAAAGTGGTTATAGATGCTGGGGGGTTGTAGCCTAAAACTGGCTCATCAGTAATGTTTAAAAATTGTAATATCTATAATAAAATGGAAAAACCAAAACGGTTACAATAGTTTTTCTGCACAAAGACGAAACATGAAAAAAACAGAACACTAAAGTATACATAGATATAAAAAGAAAAAATGCACCTTAGCAATAAAAATGACCTGTCATGTTGCCCCTGTATATCTCAGCTAGTAAACAGCAACTTGTGGTTCTAAAGTCATCATTAGTTGTGTTACAGAACTGCAGCAGATCTCCTTCCTGCACCAGGGTCCTTTTATCTCAAATATTGTTTTTTTCCCCTAAAATAGCATTTTTTATATCTGTGTAATTTAGAAGTTTGCCTGGAGTTCTGCTTTCAAGTGGGAATTTTACCAAAAAATACAACGTGGTTGATTTACTAGTGCAAAATCTGGTGTAGCTGTGCACGACAGCCAATCAGCTTCTTTCTAACTTCAGCTTGTTCAGTTGAGCTTTGACAAAAAAAAAACCCTGGAAGCTGATTGGTTTCTATGCAGCGCTGCACCAGATTTTACACGGGAAGGGAAAGGGAAAGGGGAAGGGGAATGAAAGGAAAGGTTCATTTGAAAGAGGTAAAGAGGTTTGTAGAAATTGTTTTTGGCCATCAATCAAAAATTTTGAACTAGAGCAGGGGTCTGCAAACTTTAAGACATAAAGAGCCACTTGGACCTGTTTCCGGGAGGGGAAAAAAGACTGGGAGCCGCAAAACCATTGCAACATTTAAAACAAATCCGTCACTGCATATATTGCAAAAAGCGCTCTGGTCATGAAGGGGGTTTAAGGGCCCAGTAAGCAAAGGGTTAATCAGGGCCACAGTGTATCGTCATAATCACAATCATAGCCTTAGGTCAGTGGTGGGCAACCTTTTTTTTCAACTGAGCCAAATCTCGCCAAAACCACGATTGAAATTTATTTTGAGAGCCACATTTTTAAAACTGAAAATACATCCCCCATATAGTAATTCATCCCCCATAGTAATTCATCCCCCATATAGTAATTCATCCCCCATAGTATTTCCCCCATCCCCCACATAGTAATTCATCCCCCATATAGTAATTCATCCCCCATATAGTAATTCATCCGCCATAGTAATTAATCCCCCATATAGTAATTCATCCCCCATATAGTAATTCATCCCCCATATAGTAATTCATCCCCCATAGTAATTCATCCCCCATAGTAATTCATCCCCCATATAGTAATTCATCCCCCATAGTAATTCATCCCCCATATAGTAATTCATCCCCGATATTAAGTCCCCAAGTCCCCCCTGTGTCAATTCACTTACCTTTGCTCCGCGCGTTCCTCTCGCCGTGTTCCCACGCCGTTCGGGTGTAGCATGAAAATCTGTCTCCTATGAGGATCTGTCCCCCTCGACGTATCTGCGCATGTGCCAGTTTCAGGCATTAGCAGCCGATCGGCGATCTCCGGCACATGCGCAGATACGTCGAGGGGGACAGATCCTCATAGGAGACAGATTTTCATGCTACACCGGTCTTCAGGGTGGACTGTGAGAGGAGCCTAGCTCCGCGGGCCGGATTAAAAGGTCCGCCGGGCCGTATACGGCCCGCGGGCCGTAGTTTGCCCATTGCTGCCCTATTGCCTGTCACCTGGTGGGCAGTGTGCTCCGGAGCCGCAGCCAAGGTGAAAAAGAGCCGCATGCGGCTCTGGAGCCGCGGGTTGCCGACACCCGAACTAGAGGAACTGCTGAGGATCCAAGCAGATCTCTCCATAGCAACAAAGCATCTCCAGCATCTTCCTAGATGTGCATTCTTCTAGCTCACATGTCTCTAATTTGCCGTGCTTCAGAATATGTTTTTTCTGCAACTAGATGTAAACTTTACTACTAAAATGTCATATAACTTAAACATGTTAAAGTCCAATTGTAAAAAATGATGCAATAAACACAGGCTGCAAAAAAAAAAAAAAAAAAAACCCTGAAAAACAACAAAAAAAAAAATAAGCGAAGAAGGCCACAGCTCCAGCAGAAGTTTCAGTATGCTGCAGTGAAAGATGGCTGCCAACATGTGAGAGCAGCAGCCTCTGTACAGTGGTTTGACGTGTCCCTGACTGTGCACACCCGCCTTCTCCACCTGCTGCTGGGTGCTGCCATTTTAGATTTGTTAGCAGCTCCTGTCCACAATACTGAGAGCAGCGGAGCTTAAATTCAGTCATTTATTGATTTATTTCAGGTACTTATATAGCACCATCAATTTACGCAGCGCTTTACATATATATTGTACATTCACATCAGTCCCTAACCCTCAAGGGGTGTACAATCTAAGGTCCCTAACCCTCAAGGGGTGTACAATCTAAGGTCCCTAACCCTCAAGGGGTGTACAATCTAAGGTTCCTAACTCACATTCATACATACATACTAGGGTCATTTACCCTACTAGCATGTTGTTGGAGTGTGGGAGGAAACTGGAGTACCTGGAGGAAACCTAGGCAGGCCCAAGGAGAAAACGCAAACTCTAGGCAGGCAGCGTCGTTACTGGGATTTGAGCCTAGTGCTGCTAGGCGGAAGTGCTAACCACTTAGTCGTCGTGCTGCTCAAGTCATGTGACCTAGTAAAAAAAATGAGCAGCCTGGTAGTCTCATTAGCTGAGCTTTCTACCTGCTGCTGATGCTTTCCAGGACATTGCAAGGCTGTGTGCAGGATCTCCACTCCTGAACCAAAACCAGAATGCCAAAAATAGCAAGTAGGCCAATTTCCCTATACAGAGAAGTGCTTAAAGCGGAGTTCCACCGTAAAAAAAAAAAAAAAAAAAAAAAAAAAAAGAGTCAGCAGCTACAAAAAACTGTAGCTGCTGACTTTTAAAATACAGCCACATACCTGTCCCTCGGTCCAGCGGTGTCCTCACCACCACTGGTTTCATCGGCTGTCTTCTCTCCCTGGCGCTGGCATTTTCAGTGTGGGCACCCCAGCTGTGACAGATTGCGGCTTCACAGCCAGGTGCCCACTACGCATGCGCAAGAAGCGCTGTGCTTTGTGAATGGCCGTGTAGTCTTCTGGGACCTGTCACGTGTCCCAGAGGACTACGGGGAGGGAGGAAAGGGGGGGCAAAAACTTCGGGTATCCGCTCCCCAAAGGTGCCAATCCTTAATGGGGAGCGGGGGACAAAGGCTCAACACAGAACTCCCCCTTTTGGGTGGAGCTCCGCTTTAAAGTGTTACTAAACCCAGGACCCTGCATTTAACTATATCTGGTCTCCCACAGAACAGAGAACATGGAAATGCAATTATTTTAGTAAATATAAACTGCTAAATACCTTTTCACATCAGTAATTAGAGCAGTCTTGTGACTTCTATCAGTGTTCAGCAGAGCACTGGTTAAAGCTTGTAGGAGGAGTTTTCATTTTGCTCTTGGAGGATGCAGAACCTTTGACCTCTGTCTGGACAGTGCTTGGCCCTGTGCTGATCACATGCACTCTCCCAAGAAAAAAAAACAAAAACACAACCTCTCTAGCAATACACACTAAATTGAGCATGTGCAGAATGGCTATGGTTCAATCTGTCCTATCAGGAGATAAGACGTGGACATTTGAACAAGAGGAGAAGCAGAGAAGACAGGATCAAACAACCTTTTTACACAATGCAGAGGATTAACCCCTTAGGTTCCACAGAGAGTAGAACAAACATGCTTTACTGCATATGCAAACCAATTTTATTGTTGTGGGTTTAGTAAAACTTTAAAGCTGAAGTTTAATCTGCTTATATTTTGCCTTCCCTAGCTCCCCCCTTCATCAACATACAAATGAAATATTTAAATAAAACCTGTTTTCATTGCACACCTTTAGATCCAGTAATATCACTGGGTATCTACAATCTGTTTCTCTATGCAGTGCAGGAAGATCATGTTTGCTGGGAGGGGATAACAAGGTGCTTTACATAGCTATCACAGCACCCTGCCTCTGTACTCCTCTCAAGAGCCCTCAGCCCTGATGCAAGCAGTGAGATGTCCCTTAGGAGCAGTTAGGCGAATATCAAAATGCCTTGCCAGTCTGAAGCAGTGAGCGGGCCACGAACAGTCAGGCTGGGGAGAAAAAGACAAGATGATGCTGAACATCATCCAGCCAGGAAATAATGTGGGCTCTGTCTCGCTGGACATTCTAATGCACATTGTGATAAGCTCACAGTGTGCAGTGAAATCAGTGTAAGCAAATTCAGTCCAGTCCAGTCCAGTCAGGCTGTACAACTGAGCAAGACTGAAGGTAAGGTTGGAGTTCAACTATAAAGCTGTTTAATGGTGACAGGGTTACTGGACGCTTAGACCAGCCTTTCTCAACCAGGATGCCCAAGCACCCTGGGGTGCCTTGCGGTTTCTTCAGGGGTGCCTTGGCAAAATGTCTAAAAGTTGCCTAAAATTTGTATACAAGCCAGCCGGTGGAACAAGCCTGCCTTTCAGTTACACAAAGCCACAGGTTTTCATTGTGCACCATTACGACCTTCTAGCCGCCGGCGTCCTGACAAACAATGACATCATCAGTTATTGATGTCATTGTACACTCCTAGATTGTAAGCTCGTAAGAGTAGGGCCCTCTTACCCCTCGTACGCTGTCTGTCTTTGTTGTCCTGTGCCATGTATTGTCCCCCCCTATTGTACAGCGCTGAGCAAACCCTTTGGCGCTATATAAACTCGTAGTAATAATAATAAATAATAATAATAATAATATTGAGGAGGATGTCAGCTGCCAGCAGAACATCCTAGTTTGACCCTCCCCTGCCCCTCTCCATCAGTGCTGGGGTCACATCAGCTCAGTGATGGAGAAAAAAACTGAGGGAGAAGAGAAACACTGGAATACTAGTCGGGTACCAGTGTGCAGAAGTGTATTTGCTTTAGAGGAATAAATCACCTCTGTTGGGTGTCTACATGTGTGGATGTTGCTGCATTATATAAAACTTTAGAATAGTTTTCCACATTTTAGAATCGGGTGCTATTTTAAAAATATGGACAGTCTTGAGGCACCCCATTTTATAATGGGGTGCCTCAAGACTGTCCATAATTTTAAAGGGTGCCCCGTGACTGTCCGTAATTTGAAAGGGTGCCTTGACTGAAAAAAGGTTGAGAAACACTGGCTTAGACTAATAAAAAGTAATAATGCAAGTTCCTCTGGTTTCAAGAAAATGGACACCTACCTGCTCATGCCAGGTCTGTTCGGATGTAAGTACACGGTGCTGTAGTGTTGCCCCTCTTAGTCCCACAGCGACAAGGAATTCCTAAAACATATAATACAATAAAGGCAATAACAACAGAAAATGCTACAGTGCCAACTTGAAGAACAAGCAAACCGTTTTGATAAAGTTGGTCACACTTCACAAGAATCACTTCAGGATTACCAAAATCGATAACCTTGAGAAAGCACAATCTTATATGGGTCTTTTGTGAGATCTGTGCCACACCCACCTGAATAAAAGGCGTTGTGCTCACTGGACGTTATAAAAACGCCAGCAGCGTTAGCTGTAGAATGCTGCATTAAAACTGTGAGTTTTGTTGCATTTCTTAGCATTTTTGCATTATCTTTTTTCCAGCTTTTTTTCGTGTTTTTCAGCGTTTGCGTTTTTTAGAAAAATTATACTCCCACAAAATCTTCAGGCTCAGAAACGCTCATAAACGCCGGATAGCCAAGTTTTTCAGGTTTTATCAACATTAGGGTTCAAGCACACTGCAGCTGATAAACTTACGTTTAGGAGCTGTTCAGCGGTTTTTTTCAGCAGCCCCTGAACTCTCCCTAATGTTTTCCTATGTGTCCATGTACACATCTTCGTTTACAGTCCTTTACAGGCAATGAGTTTACAGTCGTTTTTTTGAACGCAGAAAACTTGCGTTCAGCAGTCGATTTTATCAGCGTTTCAAATGCAAAACACACTTGTAAACGCAGAAAATAGTGTTTATAAGCGTTTGCGTCTGAACATTTTTTTTTTCATTTTATTTTAACTCTTCCAGTTCCCGGAACTGTCCAGAGCCTTTTTTCATCATGAAAAAATGCATACAAAGCGTTTTTCAAGGTACTCAGATGGACAAAACGCTGAACACAGGATGTTCCTACCAAGCTTGTCACACATTGTAATGGCCAATTCACACCTCAGACCTCTCCCACCCTTGGAAACAAAAGATATGTTAATGACCATTCACACCTCAAATTCCTCTCCTGCAGACCCCCTGCCAGGTGGCCATAACGACTCCCTCCACCAGACACCTTTCCCACCCTTGGAAAAAAAAGAAATGTTAATGAGCAACTCACACCTAAGCTAATGTCAACACATACTGCTGTCTCTGCTTCTACTCTCTGTATTTCTCTAAAACAGTCTGAAATAGTTAATCATTTACCACTTTTCAGTGCATTCTGGGCATTTGGGAGATTCTCCTGTGCTTATCTTTAAAAAACGGTTCTAAACTCAAATGCACATAAAAACGCGTTATGCAAACGTGGCTAAACAGACTTTTTTTAACCTACGTTTTCCAGCAGTCAGTTTCCATCGTTCAGAAGTGTCCTTTGTACATGGGGCCTTAAAGCATTTTTACAGCTAAAAAACTCCTCGTGAAACCCAATTGGCCATGGGTTTTTTCCCCAGCCAGAAAACATTTCTGCCAAAAAAAAAAACGCTAATTAAAGCCTATGTGTGCATGGACACATAGGATAACATGCTGGGGAGTTTACTGGCTGTAGAAAAAGAACGTTAAAAGCCAAAAACAGCCGCTGTAGAAACAATCAGTGTGCATGAGGCCTAATAGCCAGCGGTGGAGATCCCTCCCTCCACGCCACTAGCAAGGATGAGGGAAACAGACCGATTTTCTCTGGTTCATCCTGCAGGCCGAACGAGAGCAGGTCCAGCAATGTTGGGTCATCTTAAGCAAATGCCTCAATTGTTATAGGAGGTGTCAGTAATACAATTACCTTTGTATTGTTTTCCGATTTATCAGACTGGATTTTTACAGCCATGGTTAGCATGCTGAGACTGTCCACTCCCACACCATTGCTGGCTGCGCGATGACTGGCTCCATCTTCTCCAGAAGGATAGATGGTGGGCTCCAACCAATGAGGTCGGGGAAGGCTGGGGAGTCTGAGGTCATCTGAGACAACAACACCATCCAGCATACCTACAGAGGAACAAAACAGGGATAATGACCTAAGGCAAACAGTGATGGGCAATACCCCAGAGTAGACAACTAAAAGCATCCATCTGTTCTGATTGGTCTAACTGATGAAAGATGAAATGTTGTTGTGCCTTAAAGCTTCTTTTATTTATTTTTTTTATTACAGTGGACCTATACTTTAAACGTACAAAAGCACTAACTTTCCAGAGCTTCAAAAGGACCAACGCCCGGGAAAGGCCAGGGTCATGGTGTATGAATGACCTATGGATAAAGTCCCGGAGATGCAGACCTCCACAGATGGGGAGATCAACAAACTGAAAAAAAGCACACAGGTAGCACAAACACCTATCCAAGGTTTATTAAAATGTATAAAAAAGACATAAAACACACTCACAAAACGTAGCACAAGAGAAAGCCTGTAAGGCCACAGTGATGGCCGAAATGGTGGAAGAGTGTCCGACTGGTGGTGTGGTTGCCCCAACTGACGCATTTCGGGGATGTGCCCCTTTCCTCAGAGCTGAAGCCCTTCATGTCCTCGAAACGAGTCAGAGGGCCGACCACACCACCAGTCGGACACTCTTTGTGGCCTTACTGGCTTTCTTTTGTGCTACTTTTGTGAGTATGTTTTATGTCTTTTTTATACATTTTAATAAACCTTGGATAATGCGCTAGGTGTTTGCACCACCTGTGTGCTTTTTTTTTTTATACTCTAAATGTAGCCTTTGGAAACCCCCTAAAATAATGATACTTAAAATCCAGAGGATAAAATACATATTCAGACACTCCTTCTCTGAATCCATATCCTTGGTGATGCCTGTCACATGACCAAAATGTACATACATACAGTAGGAGGAAACAGATCTCCAATTACCAAGTTCTCAATATATAATAGTTAGTGTCCATCCTATTTATTAAGCTGACGTGGTTTGTTGAGGCTGCTCCCTACAGTGAAGGAAATACGTATTTGATCCCCTGCGGTTTTGGATGTTTGCCCACTCACAAAAAAATGATCAGTCTAAAAATCGAATGGTAGGTGTATTGTAACACTAACAGATAGAATAGCAACAAAAAATTCAAGAGAAATGCATGTCTAATAAATTATGCACTGATTTGCATGTTCATGAGGGAAATAAGTATTTGATCCCCTATCATTCAGCAGGATTTCTGGCCACATTCAAAGTCAGAAGGGATCAAATACTTATTTCCTTCACTGTAAAAGCGAGAGGGGATTCAGATATGTAGAAAGCAGGTGGCACACCAATGGCAATGGAGTCCAGAGTGATTTTTTTTAAATTGAAAAATCAACAGAATAAGAGAATCAACGCATTTTGGGAGTCCACATGCATGCTGCACCAGAAGCAGATTTGATGAAAAATCCATAAACACTTTCAAATCTTGAGTTCAATCATTGCTGAAGTTGCAGAGTACGTAAAACAGAACCAAAGTCCCGCTTTCAAAATCTGTGAGAAGGCAGGGCCTTTATTGCGGAAAAGACATGCAATGTCTCTTCTACAATAAATAAACCAACCTGACTGCTCACGGTCTTCTTTGAAATGTACAGTGAGTTGCGCAAGCAGAGCTCAGTGTCCATTCTGGCACAACACCTGTGTTCCAGGATAACTGCACTCTTGCATATGCGCAGAAGTGATGTCAACCCGGGCCAGCCAATGAAGATGGCTGCAGCCTGGCACACGGAATAAGCCAGGCAGAAGATGCCGGTGGTGGTGAGGGACATCAGACAGCTGAAGGAGCAGCAAGTATCACAGAGTTTTGCTCTGCTGCTTTAAGGGATATGTTCGCCTTTCGCAACACATTACACCGATACTCAGGGTGTAACATATAACATATTACGCTCAAAAAGTGCAGCACTGAAAATATAATATATCCAATGGTACTGTTTCTTTAAATAGTGCAAAATAGTTCATACAGTGCAAAATTCATATATATAGTGAGATTATTTGATATAACCATATGCGGTAAGTAATATAAGTCCATATAAGAGTGATATTCTGTCCTCAATTTATGATGTAAGGTGAAGATCCTGTGCTTAGGTGAAAATACATTCCATGTGACATTTGTTCCATCATTCGGTGAAGTGTAGGGAATATGGTAAAAATGCACACTCACCAGATGCGCATTTATAATACGCAGTATAATATAGAAGATGTAATAAGCCAGAGGTCCCCTTTATGGTGGAATGGGTATACAGCCTGGAAAGGATCTCCCTCCTCTGGGCCCTGGAGCTGCTCTGTAGCTTCGTGTCACATGGGTCGTCCATGATGCCGCTCAGCTGGCATATAAATGCGCATCTGGTGAGTGTGCATTTTTACCATATTCCCTACACTTCACCGAATGGAATAAATGTCACATGGAATGTATTTTCACCTAAGCACAGGATCTTCACCTTACATCATAAATTGAGGACAGAATATCACTCATATATGGACTTTTAAATAAATAAATATATATATATATATATATATATATATATATATATTACTTACCGCATATGGTTATATCAAATAATCTCACTATATATATATGAATTTTTGCACTGTATGAACTATTTTGCACTATTTAAAGCAACAGTACCATTGGATACATTATTAAAATTTTCAGTGCTGCACTTTTTGATCATAATATATTACACCCTGAATATCGGTGTAATGTGTTACGAAAGGCAAAATAGGAAAATAAAAAAAAAAAAAAAAAAAAAAAGATTTCCCCCTGTAAAGCAATGTCATAATGTGCTAGTATAATGTCATAATGTGCTAGTATGCACCACACACTAGCACATTATGAGATACTTACTGTAAAATGAAGCCCTCCAATGGCGAGCTTTCACTGCTGACAGGGCTTCCATCTTCACCTGGTCTTCCTTCCGGGTTCGCGGGGCCCCAGCCATCTGACTGGCTGAGCTGTGATAATGTCATTCCATGCGCACAGGAGTCACAGTTTACGGCACAGAATTTTGAAGAGATGGCACAGTTATGCCGTTTCTTCAGGCGCATACGGTGGTGCTGCTCACTGGAATATTTTGTAAATGGTGCATGTTTAAGGATATATTCATTTTACCTACAGGTAAGCTTTATTAAAGCGGAGTCCCACCTAAAAAAAACAATAAAAGTCAGCAGCTACAAAAACTGTAGCTGCTGACTTTTAAAATACAGACACTTACCTGCCCCTTGGTCCAGCGGTGTCTTCACCACTGCTGGTTTCACCGGCCATCTTCTCTCCCTGGCGCCGGCATCTTTAGTGTGGGCACCCGGCTGTGACAGCTTGTTGCTTCACAGCGGGTGCCCACTGCGCATGCGTGAGAGGCGCTGCACATTGTGAATGGCCCCATAGTTTTTTACGGGGAGGGAGGGGCTCCCCACCACTCCCCAAAGGTGCCAATCCTTAATGGGGAGCGGGGGACAAAGGCTTAAAGCTTTAAAAGCTTACCTGTAGGTAAAAATGTCAGACACAAGTTTACAACCACTTTGATTAGAACTGGCTGTTATGGCCACCTTATGTTTATTCATTTAAAAACAAGGTCTCATACAGATATCAAATGAGAAGAAATAAAAAAAACAGAAATGGCTTTCATGATGCAGACACCAGCAAACACCTATGGAAAAGAAAAAACAAAAAGGGAGGACCATCATACCCTGGTGACAGAGACTTAGACTGCTGGCATGTAGGCATAAGTAGTGTTTGTCCTCAAATCCTTCATATTTGGTCACAGTAAAGAGGGATCCATTATTAAATTCCAGCCAGAACTCCCCGTGTTTATCTTCCATTATCTGCCCATCGGGATGCTGCATGTGAACACGAATTACCAGATATTAATTTATGGAACAAATACTTTTGTTAAAGCTTACATTTCATAAAAAACAGCTAATTTACACCACCACCTCACACTATACAGCCAAGCAGAGGACACCAGTTACAGCTAGGGAATACAGTAGTGTCCTCTCTCGGCCCTCAGACTGTTCACTGGCCAGTGAGCAAACAGCAGTAGAATGAATAGGTCATCCCTCTGTTCACTCTGTTCTCTCTTCCTAATGGTATGCTTATTGTCAATACATCTGCATTCAGCACACCTATTACACACATATTACAAACATTAGGGCTATTATTCGTTATGTCCGCATGAATGTTAAGACATGAGACCCCTAAGTGTCAGTATTTAAAAAGGAAGAGCAAGGACATTTTCTCTCCTTGCCAGATCTTGGTCCCAACCAGGGGCGGACTGACAACTCATGGGGCCCCCGGGCAATAGGGGATCATGAGGCCCGTGTCCTTGCCCAAACTCAAAAAAGCCTATGAAAAAGGTACCAGGGGCATCTCATGGGGCCCCCTACTGACCCCGGGCAGTGCCCAAGTTTCCAAATGGTCAGTCCGCCCCTGGTCCCAACCATCACAGGTGGAGTGAAAGATTATCTACTAAAATGGCTCTGACCACTCTGTAGTAGAGAGGTCACTCCTCCCAGGTAAGTGACACTATTCTTTTTGGTGAAGGACAGCACAAGCCTGAGAATTATGAAGAGGGCTGAATGAAAAAAAACCTTGAAACGATTCTGCCACACATTTGAGGTGAATGTGGGAAGCCTCCCCGCTGCGCTATTGTATTCTGATAGTTGGGTCTCTGCTACTGTCAGAAAACACTGATCAGTACTACGGCTGACTAATCAAAGCAACATTTTTTAACAAGCCCATTCTAGAATAGCTGATCCTAATATTGAGTGCTCTTGAACAGGAATGGCCAGAGATTGAAATCTGACTGGTCCTTGCTGATCCAGCAGAATTTCAATCCACCTATGGCCAGCTTTAGTGTTGAAATTTTGTGTGGTATTGCCTACAACACAAGTGTCAAACTGGTGGCCCTCCAGCTGTTGTCAAACTGCAAATCCCACAAAGGCATTGCAAGATTGACAGTTTCAAGCATGACTCCCAAAGGTATAGGCATGATGGGACTTGTAGTTTTGCAGCAGCTGGAGGTCCGCCAGTTTGACACCCCTGGCCTACTGTCAGGGCAGGAACGATGGAATGGGAAGGCAGGCCTATGGTAAGGTCACGCAGCGACTGACGACAGCCACTACCCACAGACCACAGAGTCCTTCAGGGCGCGGAGTCTAAGCCCCAGGCTACCTTTCACCAGAGCCCCTGATGGTGGGGATGGACTTGATGCAGCCTGAGACCAGGTCGCGGCCCCCCCGAGTAACCCCAGCTGCGGTAACGACTGCCGCCAATGGCGTACAGCTGGTGGGAGCTAGATGGGAACAAGTGTAGCGTAGTCAGACAGGCCAGGTCAATAACAACGGAGCAGACAGTACTAGACGGTAGGCAAAGAATACTCAGGTCACGGGCCGGGTCCAGCAACGGGAGGTCAGGTAAAGGGTTACAGCAGCGAATAGTCTTGTCCAAGCCGAGTCGGTTACCAGGAGAGCAACAAGAACAAAACAAGAGCTTGCGACAAGGGAACATACAGGACACGAATGCAGAGAGCACTTGCAGACAGCAGACTTAAATGTGATCAGCCACACCCTTCCGAGGAGGAGCTGCAGAAGCCTGAAGGTATAAAGGTTCCCACCATGCTTTGCAGAAACCTAAGATGGATGCCAGCACATGGGAGATGCACAAGCTCTGAGGAAAGGTAGGACCTTGACACCTACAACATTCATCAACTGTACTGTTAATGCCCCCAAAACATGCTTCAGCAAAAATCAGAACACATATAGAATTTATATGAGACCATCACTATGTTACCTTAACATCTGTATAAATGGAGACCAGTCCATGGTTAATGTTAACCAGGACAGACAGGAAACTCTGGGAGTGTTTGCTTTGACACTCTAGCTTCTTTCTTCTGCGACAGTGATAGTTTGAATCCAGAATATAATCATACTGCAAGGTTTCCTCTTCTGAGCCACTGTCATCTTCTGTGGAGAAAAGACCATCGCTAGTTAAAGGACTCCAATAAAATAGGTAAAATGTATTGCTTAAAAGTGAACTTTCCTTTTCCCCAATCATGTAAACACAGATGTACCTTCACAATCTGCTTCAGCTGTTTTACACACCTTGTACATTTAAAGGCAAATTTGTCTTTGTTGCATCTGAACATCGAATTTTACATTACGAAATACAAGAGATAGAGATAACATATACAAGGAGGTAAATGTACAGAAATCTGGAATGGGAGGATGATCCAGGAAAGGAATATAAATAATGCTATATAGCAGAAAAATAACAGGACCAACCATATTTGTTACAGAGATGTCAAAAACAGAATTTCTAGGGTGGGTACCCCTGGATGAGACATGGAGAACTAAAGAAATACCTCTGTATAATACAACAAACAAACCCAAACAAGAGAAAAGATAGAGGAGTATAGAAAGAAAAGAGAGAAGCTAGTGTTGGAAATAGTAAAGGAAAGACCTTGTACATTTGAAAAAAGCAGTCTACGCAGAATAGACAGGGCTGTTACTGATATGCAAACATTGACTTTTGGCCAGAAGTCATCGTTCAAGTCCTCATCTCCATCTCTCCTATTGGCCAGTGATATATGCAGAGAGCAGTGATAGGTGACTGTCACAGTATGGGGAGAGGTGTCTTTAACATTCAAACTGGGATTAACAGTGTGACTTCACCAGTGGAATGGAACAGGGAAAAAAATGGGTCTTTACTTTTTCTTCATGAACCACTTACTAGTGAATTTAGTGAGCTCTGAACGGTGTATATACACTGAGTAGGGTAAAGTTGCACCAAAACAGTTTGTTTTTTTTTAAATCGGCGCGTACGAGTACCAGTACATTTGTGGTTTGATTTGTGCCCATACAAAAACGAATGTGCTCAAATCGCACCCATAGAGAAACTGCATATGATTGCACTGCATTCCTCTTCAAATCACATGATTCCTTGCAGTGAGATTTGAGCCCATTCATTTTGTATGGGCTCAAATCGCACTGCAAAAGGTATTTGTTTCAGGTATCGGAGCATTTGTATGAGTACTCGTGCAAATGCTTAGAAGCGACACCGGTGTAACCCCACAATCAACTAAACAGAAAGCCACCAATTGGGGCCAAAGCAAAAAAGCAGATGTTCAAACCCTACTCTACTCCATTCCCAAAAAGTAATAAAATACCATTTTTAAAAAAAAAAAAAAAAAAAAAAATAATGTGCAGTGGCACTTGCACTTACCATAATGAAGAGTGGATTTGAACCCACTGTTGGCATCTTTACTGAAGGTGTTAATCAGCTGGCTGGCAACAGACAGGCCTATTCCATAAGACAGGTTTTCAAATGTTTCCACCGGTGAAGGGGCCGTGGGTTCCCAGAGCAGCAAGTCATTGCTTATCCTGGAATACAAAAATTAATAAACCATACACTATAGAGACAAAAGTATGTGGATATCCCTCCAAGCTGTTTAGTTCAGGTGTCTCCATAGAAGGGTGCGATTAATGCTTACAGAATACAGATATATTTGGACAATTGTGTGCTAGCAACCCTGTGATAATAGTTGGAGAAAGGTCCATTTGTACTATGAAAACACAAGCAAAAGAGGGCTTGCCAGCCTAGTGCATTATCCCATACACCATTTATTAATGATAGGCAAAAAATATACTTACAAACCATATTATAGACACAGCATATAAATTTGTTTCTAGGTTGCTCATTCCACTTATCGTACTCCAGAGCTTGGGAGGACACCACCAGGATCCTAGCTGGCTTACGCATTTCAAGGGTAATACCTTCTACTTCACATGATGGTTTGGCTCTGAAGAAGAGGGTACTATCCTTGAAATGCTCCCTCTTTTGCTTGTGTTGTCATAGTGTGTTTACGGAGCCTCCCTAGTCCTGAGAGAGCAGCAAGGCTTGGCATGTCCTTAATCAGTGTTAAGAAGCAGATGTACATGAAAAACTGGTACCAGAATATCAAAATGATGCACAGGAGGTGTTTTGCTTTTCTCTTCTGTCCCAGCACGACTGTGCCCCTGAACACAAAGCCAACTATATAACATGGTTTGAGGAGTTTGGTGTGGAGGAACTGCACAGAGCCCTGACCTTAACCCTACTGGAATGAATTGAAACTTACGAGCCAGGTCTTCTCATCCAACATCAGCACCTGACCTCGCACACACAAAGACCTGGTGAGCAAGCCAGGAGTGGTGAAACGCGTCAACTAAGGTTTGTTTTGGGTTGGAGATATCACTGTATGCAGTCTACTTACTGATTATTAAAATTACTGCAAGGAGAGCTAATTGGAGTGCAGACGATTTTTCCTTTTTTTCAACCAACTCCCATACCAAACTTCCGAAATGAGCAGAAGACAGACAATTGAAGAAAAGGCAAATAAATGAGAAGGACCACATACAGCCCAACTTTACAGACAACCTGTGCCCAAGCACCTGCACACTTTACTTACCTGTTATATAATTTCTCATAGAAGACTTTGTTTGGTAGCACCAAATAAAACACTGGGCAAGGTCAGTTCTAGCACATAGTGGGAATTGCTAATAGCCTTTTCCTGGAACTCTGTCATTTCTATGGTATCTCCAGGCATTACCATCTGAAAAGCAGAACAGCAGATAAATTACAACATAAATACACAGAGCTCACCAAAGTTCAAAACTGTCTTATGTGAAGATGAAGGAATAAGAAAAGGAATATTCAATCTAAAGTTGATCGAGTTATCAAAGAGCCAATTGGTGTTTCTCCCAAGCAGCTAGTTTGATCCAAATGTTATTTTCAAATCATTTTTTTAATCCAGGTTTGAATGTTTTGAAGCAATACAGACCACCTTATAAATACGGCCAGGTTCTAAAAGGTCAATTTAAGGTGAAAGTAAAGGCAAATCCTAACTCTAAAACTACTCTCAGCCACATTCTAAGCCTAATCGATCTAGCCCTGTATAAAAATAAAATAAAAAAATCACTTCGGCTACCAAGTCCTCTTCACAGAATGTGGTGGCTGTAGAGACGAACTACAAAGTTTTGACACGATTGTATTTAGTCCTGGCAAGGATTGCTAAATATACCCCCGGCTACTCTCCAGAATGCCTTAGGGGTTGTGCGATGGTCAGAACTTACTTTCATATTTGGTGGTCTTGTCCGGTTACCCGAACCTTCTAGACTGAAATTTTTCACATGCTATCCCTGTTATTTGCTAAACCACTACCACCTGACCTGATTGTAGCCCTCTTAAATCTTCATCCCCCCTCTATCTCTAAATCCCAATTTAAACTTCTCCTACAAATCACCACAGCAGCTAAACAGACCATGGCCAAAGCGTGGAAGTCCCCATCTCTGAGTATTCTTGCAGTTAAGCATAAAGTTACCCAAGCAATGATCCATGCCAAAGTGGAAGCTACTGTCCTAGATTCGGTCCCCAATTTCCTGTCGATATGGACCCCATGGGTTGACCGGTTCCTTTCAACGAACTTTGATGATACGCTGCTTCTACCTTAGTGCTATCTAGCCTTTCCCTGTGTAGGCACTATTATTATTATACAGTATTTATATGGCGCCAACAGTTCGCTCAGCGCTGTACATTACAATGGGAGACAATACATGAGACAATACAATAACAATACAGTGCGATACACGAGGGGTTAGAGGGCCCTGCTCCTTGGAGCTTACAATCTAGGAGGGAGGGGATAGTGGTACAGGAGGAATAGCTGCGAGGGATGGAGTGGTAGGAAAAGTGGAGGAGATCAGCAATTAGCAGAGGGCGGCGTAGGCTTCCCTGAAGAGGTGGGTTTTCAGGGTGCACCTAAAGGAGAGGAGAGTAGGTGATAGTCTGATGGATTGGGGTAGGGAGTTTCACATTTAAATTATACATTGGTTTAGTCCCGAGAACCCCCCTCTCTCTCCTGGAAGTCACACATCTCTCCACCTCCTTCTCAGTATCTTCCTCTGGTCTTTCCTATCCTCCTCCCCTCCTCTCTCTCTTTTACCTTAGCCCTTTTTCCCTGGCCTTACGCAAAACCCTCATATAGTTTTAGGAAATATTGCTCTCCTTTCAGAGCTTGACCAGGTCTCATCTTCCTTTGTTATACAAAAAATTCAACTGTTCAAGGGTTCCTCATTAAATGTTTATCACACTGCAATCCCTTGTTGTAGGGCAACTTGCTCTCCCTTATCTCCCCCCTTTTTTTTTTATTGTTTTGTACATGTATTTGAGATGTCTTATGTTTGTTCTTTTGGCTCTGAAAATCACTAAAATGTTTGAACAAGAGAAAAAAAAAATCACTATACTTACCTTTTCTGCAGCCGTTCCGGTCCCACGCTGAGCTGTGGGCAGTGGCTTCAGCACGTAGGAGTGTGCAGAACAGGAGGTGCTGACAACGGATGCCCCAATTTTTTCTTTAGAGGGCTAGATAAGCTAGGCTTAGAATGTGGCTGAGAGTAGGTTCAGAGTTAGTTAGGATTTGCCTTTATGTCCACTTTAAACAAGAGGAATATGTTAGTTATATGTAGGGCTGGGTGGTCTGAGTTTGAGTTCACACAACAGTAAGTTACCAGCTTGGTTTCTGTCAACCTGAGAGCTTTGGGTGTTCCCACCCACCTTTATGCATTCCAACTCCTCCTGATACATTCGCCACATCAGAAAATCAGCAAATCCAGCAGGGATTAATGGGTAAAACACATGTTCAGAGCTGATTACGCTCTCCCATTACTGCTGTATCATTATCTATGGGTAATGAACTACCTTGACTCTAGCATACCTCTTCATTCTCAAACATGACTCTCCGGGAGGAGAAAGGTGAGGGCTCGGGCCGTTTGAAGTCGCACACATCTTTTAGTGAGTGAGAGGTCCCTTCCTCATCTTCGTGAAAATGCCCATCATCATCCTCCTCTGCAACTACTCGCTCCAAAATAGAATGCATGGCTACAGGATTGATTTTCAGCACAATCCTTGAGGGAAAGTTAAGAACACATTACACATTAATAAACGGTGAATACCAAGCACTTAACTATAACTACAGCAGGCCATGCTGCTGCTAGAGGGCTCAAAGGGTCTAAAACTGTAGAATCTCATGTAGCACCATGAGCCCAGTGCTAGTTTCTTTCATGACAGGAATTTTTTCAGATGTTCCATAAGTGTCCCTAACAGTTAACCTTCCCCCAACTTAATTTTTAAGTTAATCGCTAAAAAGAGCAATTAATGTCTAACCCCACCACCTCTACAAAACCTGATCCTAAACATGTTACTTAACCTCAACTAACATTTCAATAAAAATGAGCACTGGACACTTCACCTCCCCTCCCTTTATCTTAAATCTGAACTCCAGACAGATATAAAAAGACACAATGAAAGTGATTGTAAAGGATCTTTTATTTTTTTAAATAACAAACATGTTATACTTGCCTGCTTTGTGCAATAGCCTTGCACAGAGAGGCCTCGAACCTCTTCTTCTGGAGTTCCCTGCTGGTGCTCTTGGCTACTCCTCTTCTCCGAGTGCCCCCATAGAAAGCCACTTGCTATGGGAGTACTCATGCGGGCTCGATCCCCAGCTGCACTGTGTGTGTCAGTTGACACACACACACTGCAGCTCGGCCCCACCCTTTCGTCAGCGGATTTGATTGACAGCAGCAGGAGCCTGAGTCCAGTAAGGAGGGAGAGAGAGCAGTGCCGCTGCTCTTGGGCACTGAATCGAGGTCGGGTCCAGGTAAGTATTTGGGGACGAGCTGTACCTAAAAGGTTTTTGATCATAATGCAGAGAATGCATTAGGGTGAAAAAATATTTAGCTTTATTAACCTCCCTAGCGGTCTGATTATGTCCATATTTCCGTGCTGAAAGTGGTACATTTTTTTGCATGGAAACATGTATTTTTTTATTGTAGGCCTGTAATTTTTAGGAATGACTCACTGAAATCTGTCCGAACAAGAGTCTAGTAAACATCCCGGGTATGTTACAATTTGTAATACGAAATCATAAATTATAATTTAATAATCATAAAAAATAATAATAAATTTAATTCAATAATATAATCAAACCAAAAACACTGAAATGTGAAATATAGCGCCAAGTTCGCACATCACTGAGCAAAGTCGCAGAATCGTTTTCAGTGTCCGATGAGGAATTTCCCCCACGAATCATTATCACTCAATTCTACAAGTGGTTCTGATTTACTATCGCTGTTCTCTAGCCAGTCTAAAACCGCTTTTGACCTAAAGGGATGCTTTTTGGACTCCATGGACGTTTCTCAGTTTCCAGGCAGAAAGAACAGTAAAAATGCAGGCAGGGCGCCGGACAAAGCACTCGGGACAAAATGTATGTGAAATGGTTTGATACAGGAATGGAATACTATGTGATTTTAGTGTATTTAGTGAATGTCACTTTTTGTCATTTTCAAATTTCCCACCAGTTCTGTCCCCTGTACGTCCCGACGCTCGCAGGGGACGGAACCCAGATGACAGATGTCGACATCCGCCGGAGGACATTACAGGGGACATCGCGGGAGCGCAGGAAAAGGTAAGTGAACAGATCCCGGAGCAGCGCCGCATGGTAAGCCTGAGTGTAGCTCGGGGGGTTTACTGCTTGTGGTGCTGAAACTTTACCCCGAGCTACACTCGGGAATACCGCCAGGGAGGTTAAAGGTTTTACTTTAAAGGCAAGCAGGGCCCATAAGTGTGATTTGTTTTTTCACACTCTTGCAGTCCCGGCAGACAAAGCTAAGAGAGAAAGAGGCAGCACAAAAACCAATATACTGTGCCACAGTGCAGGAATATTCTGATTTGAAGACCGAGAGATGAGCTAATCAGTGTACGGTCTCTCCTTCACTGTCCAGTCACAGAGTGGAGGGGTATAAAAAAAAAAAAACTAAATATGTAAAACTGCAGCAGGGAAAAATCAGCACTTCTGCCTTGCCTTGTGCTATGTGTATAACAAAATATACAAACCTTGGCCAATCAAAATTGTCAGATGTTGTCATGTCTCCATCTAAATCATTGCTTTTCTTAACCACCTTTAGGAACTGGATTTCTGGTCCATCACTTTCTTCCTGGAAGGCACCTGCAAAAAAAATAAAAGAAAAAAAAAACAAATTCAGAAAGAATATTATCTTCACTTCTTACATACTGGCTGACTACACACTGAAAGTGAATTTCATAGAGTCCCCAAGGCATCAACAGCACAATTACTAATCTTAAAATGGAGCTTTAGTCAGAAAATTAAGAGCTAATAGATCACTTCATGCTGGCCCCTTTTGCAGGTATAGCTATGTAAAAATTAAAAACGGTTTAAAAATCCAGTAATGCACTGTCTGACCCTGCTCTGCATATGCTCAGTATTCTCAGCACTATACCTAAAATCAGAGCCACTAGAGGCCGATCAGCTGACAGCCTCAGGATTTACGGTTGCTAAAAAGGGGAAGAAAGCAACAAGAATGACAAAGACTATGTGGAGGAAACATAGATTAGGGAGGGAGAAAAGAAAAACAGGAGAGGTGACAAGACAAACTCTGCAGCCAATGAGACACAAGAGTGTTAAACATATCAGGATAGTGTCTTATCTCCCTGATATTCTCTCCTTTTTTCCCCCGCTGCCCCCACTGTAAAGCATCTGACAGCCTTCCTCTCTAGCTGAGCGAATCCATACAAACAAGGCTGGAAATGTACATAATTTAACTGAAGAAAGTGACATATAGTTTTTAAGACTGGGGGGGTTTCAATAGTGACTGCTCCGGGCTTCAACAAAATATGGCCTCCAGCAAGAAGAAACAGAAACACTGCTGGAGGCAATTTACAGCGCACAATAATTTTGGTAGCATAAATATTAATGTGGAATGTATGTTGCTTTGTTAAAGAACAATAATTTTCAAACTGTTATGGGTAAAGTTACACTTTAAATATAATCTCCGTTTAGCTATAGACCCCATTGAATCCTAAGCTAGGTCTATATACAATCTTGACTTCTCTCAAAGTCAAGGTTTAGCCCCATCTCCACCTGACCCTAAAAGAATCGCCCTTGATATCAAACTGTTTAAATGCAAAGCCTATATTGCCCAATAGGGGTTTGCCATTTGACAGTTGAATGTCAGAGGGACGGAAACAAAGAGTTATGGGATTTAATCACAGCTTGCAAAGATGTAAAAGACCTGACCCTGTGCACAGTCTGAGTATAGACTCAAAGCGGCTCCACTGGGATTGTTTTGAAAACTAATGCAGATACCCATTTTCATTTCAGCACTGTTGTTAAGACCACATTTAGACTTAAAAAGGTTTATGTTTACTGGTTTGTATAAACATTTTTGGAACTTAAAGTGGACATAAAGTCTCAAAACTTACCTGTCCAACAGCCCTGCGCCAATGCTGGCATCATCCGATTGCCAGTTTTTGGGCCTCTTCATTGGCTGGCGGGGGATGGCATCACTCCTGTGCATGAGGCCATCATCCTGGCACTCGGAGACTGGCTCAGCACTGTAAGCGCAGCTCAGTGTACAGTGCTGGAGGAGACAGCAAGTGGGCAAGCAGGGGCATTTTAGCTCCCGGCCAGCTCCAGCGCTCTTCTACTCTGCCCTAAGGTCCAGTCTGTGGGCAGAGGCTCAATGTCATACAGGGTTGAGACTGGAGTACACACCTTAAAGAGCAGCTTCAGGGGGACCAGTCGCAGCTCTGGAGAGAGCCTACTGGAGCGAGGAGTAAGGCAAGTGTTTACACCGTAACCCTTTGCCCCTAGACTAAACAAGCCTTTGGACATTTTATTTTCCTGGGATTGGGCTTTATAGCATGTTTTATATAATGTAGTTGTCTGAACATTTACTTTCATGGGGTGCTGTAAGGTGGAGCTTCAACGTGTGTGACGTCATCACGTTTTGGAGGGACGGCGGCCATTTTCCTGGTTGGAAACTCAGTTCAAATGCTGGTAACCATCCAATACAATGTACAAGTAACTTGTAATAAACAGGATGATTTTATTATAGAACTACTACACTATGAGTGGTCTTCTTTTTCTATTCCTTATCTATATACTGGATGGGAGTCTTATTTCAGGGCCTGTAAAGATCTTTTGAGAAGACGACTGAAATCTATCTTGGTGAGGACCGCCAGTTTTATGATCTGCAAATATTCATCTTCCATCTGAGCTGCGTATATTGACCAGTGTGTTTCGGTCAGAATTTCTGGTAAGAGGCAGAACCATTCGGGTGTTTTGGTGATGGTGGATTGTAGGAACTTTGCTTGGGACATTTTATTGGAATTTTTTGTGACTAATTGGACTTTATGATTATATGCTTTTTATTAGCGCCGCATTTTATATCATATTTTTTATTATTTATATTGCCTGTTATGCAAGCTACTTTCTTTGATGTATATATTTTTTTAGTTATATTATTAGTGTATTTACCCAAGCGCAGGTTTATGGTTTTCAGTGTACTTACTGTACATACCTGCTAGCTCTTTAAAAATGAACTCCAGTTTCAATTGTTCTGGGGAAGAACCACCTAGGACCTCAGTCTTAAATTCAGCATCGGAGAACCTCAGATGCAGGATCTCTTTTTGCAGAGACTTCTTGAACCAAGGACCCCGCTCCTGGTCTGACCGCAGGTCAGGAATAGGGAACCGCACCGCGAGGTGGAGAGATGGAGCAGAGACTAGCACAGAGGTCCGTGTGTTTACTGGGGAACGAGAATCATCCAAGAGCACCTCCGGAAAGTCCTTGTGCTGGGAAGAAAATAAAGCAAACAGTCCATGAAAATAAGCTAGCAAAAAAATGAACCAAAATTCCATCTTTATAGTAGGCACCTCAAGGTTAGAATACACAAAACTCACCAAACTAATGTGTTTGTTGTAGGAGGTGAACAGATGTGACGTCATCATTTCCACTGTGCCCAGTTTCTGTGACTGGAGCAAGGAGTTCAGTCTATCTACAATAGTAATGTCCAGCTCACACGAGGCAGAAGTCAATTGGATCTGAAGCTCTGATCTCTGTGGGGCTGAACCCAGTCGTCCAGAACTGCCCTGAAAATTAAAAAAAAAAAAAACAAAATAATCTGTGCATAAAAGTCATTAAAATGAATTGGAGTGACAATATAGAATGAAAAGGGGAACAATAAAATTTGCTGGAACTGGTGGCTTTTGTTTTTTGATGCAGTAGATTACAGCAAAAAAGGGGGGGGGGTGAGTAAGCAAAAGAGGGGTTAGGTTTGCAGCAGAGAAGGGCAGGGTTGGGGTTACAGGAAGGCTTAGTGTGTGAGCTAAAGGGAAGGATAATGTGAGGGTTAGTGTTAGGTTTCTTGAAGGACTAATGTTGACAGGCTTTGGTTCATGTCATAACATTTTTTCTCATGTCTATGGAAATAAAAAAAAAAAAGTAGCTTGAAGCAAGTCAAATGATCTTAGAAATGTCTTAAAATGATGTCAAAAGGAAGCTCCATTTGTCCACTGAAAGAAGCCCATATCGTAATGGGCACAAGTCCCTGTGTGTGCACACTGGGCTGTCATTTGTCTGTAGGCACCTCTTGTACCCTAGCGTTTAGCCTAAATTTCATCTCTCTAAATCATTGCTTATGCCAGTGTTTCTCAACCCTTTTTCAGTCAAGGCACCCTTTCAAATTATGGACAGCCCAGGGGCACCCTTTCAAATTATGGACAGTCTTGAGGCACCTCATTCTAAAATGTGAAAACTATTCTAATTGTTTTTATATAACGCAGCAACACCCACACGTGTAGGATACCCAACATTAGAGGTAATTTATTTTTCCAAAAGCAAATACACTTTTGCACACTGGTACTGACTAGTATTCCAGGGTTTCTCCTCTCCATCACGTTTTATCCATCGCTGAGCTAATGTGACCCCAGCACTGATGGAGTGGGGAGGGGGAGGGTCAGACTAGGATGCTGTGCAGACAGCTCGCATCCTCCCTATCAACTGATGATGTCATTGGTTGCCAGGATGCCAGCAGCTACAAGGTCATAATGGTGCACAATGGAAATCTGTGGCTTTGTGCAACTAAATGACAGGCTTCTTCCACCCGCTGGCTTGTATACAGGTTTTGGGCAATTTTTAGACATTTTGCCAAGACACGCCAGAAGAAACCTCAAGGCACCCTGGTTGAGAAAGACTGGTTTATGCTATTAGGAAAGTTTAATAACTGTCATCTAACAGCAACTGTTTTTTTTTTTTATTCCCAATAAAAGATTTTTCTTATTGACGGAGAGTATTGGGGTTATTTACTAAAACTAGAGAGTGCAAAATCTGGTACAGCTCTGCACTGAAACCAATCAGCTTCCAGGTTTTATTGCCAAAGCATAATTGAACAAGCTGAAGTTAGAAACTGATTGATTACTATGCAAAGCTGCACCAGATTCTGAGTGCTCCAGTTTTAGTAAATCTCCCCCTATGAGTCATGAAGTTATCACTGAGAATGTTTATAACTTTCTCCCAGGTTATACCCTCCTAAAGAGCCATTGGCTGATTGGTATTATGACTTTTGAAGACAACACTGTAGAATTGCCCTGGTATATGCCGGTTTCCTATACAGAAGAAAACAGGTTTACAACACTAAAAATTGTACCAGGAACTGAAACATTAAGCTGTGTGGCTTTACTACAGTAGCTCTTGACCGGGGTTAGCAGGTGACGGGTAGACCGCAATCCTTCCTTTCTGACCCACAGAACCTGGACAGGAGGGGTGGCGAGGGCGGCATTTACTGGAATCGATCTGTATTTTTCCTCCTGCAGCAGCAGAAAGTAGGCTCCTCTTCCTCTCCCTCCCGCTGGCATTCAGCTGCCACGGGAAGAAAATACAGGAAAATGATACCAGTATATGCCACCCCCGCCATCCCTCTCGTCTCTGTTCCTTTTCTTTCTGCTGCCCAGAGTCCCCGTGTGTTCCTCTGGTCTCACCCCTCCTCCCCCTTCAGTGCTGCTGGCTTCTCCACCTCTCTTTTCCTTCTGGCTGCTGCAGGGGGTTGCACCCAGGATGGAGAGCAGGGAGGGGGGCCAGATAATATGTCATTTATTGCCCCTTCCTTTTCTGAATGAACACGGTGCATGATCGGTAACAATCATACACTGTGTTCATTCATAACTGAAGCATCGTAAACTGTGTTTACCATGTTTCAATTTGTGAATGAGCAAGAAGCTGCTCAGCACAGAGCGCTTCCCATTAATTCATTGTCCAGTGAAGCTGAGGCTGTAGAGAAAGAAACTGGGGAATGTGTCCTCAGTCCCTTTTCTCTGTCTGAAAAGTGAGACATCAGGGTTCCGTCTAGATCCCTGAGATTTCACCAAAGCTCCTAAAAAAAATTACAAAAATGAAATAAAAAAAAATAAAAAAATAAAACACTGACACCATCCACTGACCTACTGACATCAACCCATGCCCTACTGACATGTCAACTGCTCTAATGACCGACATCACCCTCTGCCATACTGACACCATCCACTGCCCTACTGACATAGTCCATTCCTCTACTGACTGGCACTATCCACTTTTAGTAAGGCAAGTTTATATTTTTACAATGACATTTGTTTTAATGCATTTTTCTAAGTTTTCCTTACTATTTAGTTAGTCCTTACTACTTAATTTCTTAAACAAATAAGGGTGCGGAATCCCAGTGATCTTTGATCTCCTGTTCAGGTAGATCTTCGCCTTTCAAAGGTTGCCTACCTCTGCTCTTGACTAATAGAGTGCAGTAACAGAGGAATCTGAACATGTTGGAAGGGTCATTTGATACTGCATTTACTTCTGAGTATCCGAGTGTGCACGGACTTGCAAGACCTGACACCTTTATTTACTTCCCTCATCTGGTGATCCACACTTAGATTTGCAGGAGCTCCACCAATCGCTGCACTTTAATCCCCAACTCAACAGACATGTGGGGTTACTGTCCAATGAAAGAACTGAACATTCATTCAGTAATAAGAAGGGGGTATGATCTACATTCAGCCACACAGATATTGCATAACAATGCCTAAATTATGTCCTGCAAACTTGATCATCACCTGATTTTCCTATAACGCAGCTCCAGCTGAAATTTTATTTTCATTTTGGAAAAGGTGGGAAAAAGTTAGAAACTGTCGGGTTTTGTTGTCATCTGGATTTCTGTTGGGGAAATCTTCCCTCACTGTCTAGGAAGGATAATAATCGCCTATAATCGCCTGAGTTCCCACCTCACCGACAACAACCTCCTTGATCCCCTACAGTCTGGCTTCCGCCCCCTACACTCCACCGAAACTCACCAATTACCTACTAACCGCCAAAGCTAATGGCCACTATTCAGTGCTCCTACTCCTCGACCTCTCTGCGGCTTTCGACACGGTTGACCACCCCCTCCTCCTCAAAAAAAACTACACTCTCTTGGCCTCAGAGACTCCGCTCTATCCTGGCTCTCTTCCTATCTATCACAACGCTCCTTCAGTGTTACCTATAACGCTGCCACCTTCTCTGTTGGGGTCCCTCAAGGTTCTGTCCTCGGGCCCCTTCTCTTCTCCATCTACACTTCCTCCCTTGGCCAATTGATACACTCTCACGGTTTCAACTACCATCTCTATGCTGACGACACGCAAATCTCTCTACCCCTCACCTCACCCCTTCAGTCTCTGCCCGTATCACAAGCCTACTGACTGACATATCGGATTGGATGTCACTCCACTTCCTCAAACTAAATTTTTCCAAAACTGAGCTCCTAGTTTTCCCCCCAGCCCGCACCCCCCCCCCCCCCCCCCCGACTTCTCCATCAAGACCAACACCACCATCAGTCCCTCCCCTCAAGCCAGAGTACTAGGTGTCATCCTAGACTCCAATCTGTCCTTCCAGCCCCATTCGCTGAAAAACTCATGTAGACTTCACCTCCGCAACATCTTCTACGTCCATTTCTGACCCCAGAAACCACTAAGCAACTCATTCACTCCCTTATTATATCACGCCTCAACTTCTGTAACTCCCTCCTCATCGGCTTACCTCACCGCAGGCTATCCCCGCTTCAGTCTATCTTGAAAGCTGCGGCGAGACTCATCCACCTTACTAAGCGCTCTCCGTATCCGCCACCCCTCTCTACCAATCCCTTCACTGGCTTCCGATTGCCCAACAGATAAAATTCAAAATACGAACATTGACGTATAAAGCGGTTCATAATACTGCCCCAAAACTACATCACCGATCTGCTATCCAAATACCACCCAAAACGTACTCTCCGCTCCTCACAAGACCTCCTTACTCTCTAGTTCCCTGGTCTCCTCCTCCCATGCCTGTCTCCAGGACATCTCCAGGGCCTCCCCCATCCTCTGGAACTCCCTACCCCAATCCATTAGACTATCACCTACTCACCTCACCTTTAGGCGCACCCTGAAAACCTATCTCTTCAGGGAAGCCTACCCCGCCCTCACTAATTACTGAACTCCTCCACTCTTCCTACCACTCCATCCCCCACTGCTATTTCCTCCTGTACCACTATCTCCTCCCTCCTAGATTGTAAGCTCCAAGGAGCAGGGCCCTCGAACCCCTCATGTATTGAATCGTATTGTTACTGTACTGTCTCCCATTATAATGTACAGCGCTGAGCAAACTGTTGGCGCTATATAAATCCTGTATAATAATAATAATAATAATAATATGATGTTTCTTAAAGCCTAGGTGTAGTAAAAAAAAAAAAAAAAAAAAAAACACAAAAATAAGCACAAGGGACATGACTTTCTACTAATGTGCTGTGTCCCTTGTGCTGCTGGCTCCTGGTTTCCTTGAAAACCTCCTTTATTGATATTCCCCAACACCGCCATCACCATAATATTCTGGTGCAGAGGGGGTTAACAGAACTGAGGGAGCTGTCATTTGTACTCATCAAAAGTCCCAAACTATGCCTGACCTTTCCGCCCAATTCTTTCATTTATAGAGGAGGATACTTTAGCTTCTATGAAAGAAACACGATGAATGAATGGGGGACAGGTGGATGATTGACATATTTGTGCCCTGCAATCACAGAAGCTGTACTCACCTGAGCTCCTCTGTTCTCTGAATGCTTATAATGCAGGTGAATGCATGGAGATGATCTGCCGTCCACATCCTTTTCTAGGTCAAATTTTAGCAGCTTCACAAAAAGAATTGAAAAAAAAAAAAAAAAAAAAAAGTATATGCTGTTAAAGGAAATTCGTACAGAGAGAAAAATATAGTCTGCCATTGCCAACCTCTATCTGAAAATGTCAGTTGCCTGGTTATCTCTAGCTACAATAGCTTCCAAACATACCGTGCATTCATAAAGTATTCAGACCCCCTTCACTTTTTTAAATTCTGTTATGTTGGAACCTTCGGCCCAATCTGAGGTCCTGAGTGCTGTGGAACAGGTTTTCATTGAGGAGATCTGTACTTTGCTCCATTCAGCTTTCCCTCAAAACCCGACCAGACTACCAGTCCCTGCTGCTGAAAATCACCACCACAGCATGCTGCTGCCACCACCATGGTATTGGGCAGGTGATGAGCGGCGTCTGGTTTCCTCCAGACATAACATTTAGAATTGAGGCCAAACAGTTCAATCTGGGTTTCACCAGACCAGAAAATCTTGTTCCTCACAGTCAGAGAGTCCTTCAGGTGCTCTTTTGTAAACTCCAAGCAGGCTTTCATGTGTTTTGCACGGAGGAGAGGCTTCTGTCTAGCCAATCTGCCAAAAACAACAGATTGGTGGAGGGCTGCAGTGATGGTTACCCTTCTAGAAATGTGTTCCATCTCCACACAGGATCTCTGGAGCTCAGTGAGAGTAACCATCAGGTTCTTGGTCATCTCTCTTATTATGGCCCTTCTCCAATTACTCAGTCTGGCCTGGCAACCAGCATTTGGAAGTGTTGTGCCAAACTTCTTCCATTTGAGAATTATGGAGGCCACTGTAGCAGGTCTTTGCCTTGCAACAATCCTGTCTCTGAGCTCTGCAGGCAGTTCCTTTGACCTCATGGCTTTTGCTCTGATACAGTATGTAATATCAGCTGTGACGCCTTTTCTAGAGATGCGTGTGCCTTTCTAAATCATGTCCAATCAATTTATATTTCCACAGATGGACGCCAATCAAGGTGTAGAAACAGCTCAGCAACAATCAAGAGAAAAAGTTCAAGTGTTGTTGCAGAGGGTCTGAATACGTACGCCAATGTGATAGTTCAGTTTTTCCATTTTCATAAATTCACAGACATTTTTAAATTCTGTTTTCACTTTGTCATTATGGGGTACTGAGTGTAGATTAACAATAAACAAAAAGAATTTAAAACAACTGTAGTTAGGCTGCAGCATAACAATATTGAAAAAAATGAAGGGGGTCTGAATACTTTATAAATGCAGTGAGTTGTGAGTTATAACTCACTTTCTGCATGCTTGTTCCTGCCATTGACTGGAAGTAATGATCAGCAAGACTACTAGCATTTTTTAGAGGGTGGTTAGTAATGGTTTTGTACATATTTTCAGTATAAAATTCTATAGATGCACCGAAATTTCAGCGGCCGAAACATATCGGCCAAAAATAACCCTACCCTACTAGCATTTTGCCGAAAGGAAAAAGTGAGCCGATACAGGTGCTGATAATGAGAGAGCCGGCCCCAATTAAGGACAAACTTTCTATTTGGTCGGGAGATTTTGGGGGGGCTGTGTGTACTGGGGGGGGGGGCAGCAGAGAACGGCATGAGAGGAGTTAAGCAGTGTATACAGCGAGGGAGCAGTGTATATAGACAGGCTCCTCCTCTTGCTGCAGCCAAGTGTCATTGCTGATTTTTAAATGCAGTTGGCAGCTTTTTTTTTCATCACTATAGCTCTGAGAAGGAGCTGTCATTTGCCCCGCCGTTAAAGTAAACAAAGGGGCGGAGTCACCCAGTGACATTACCCAGTGACCCCGCCCTTTGCTTACTTTAGAGGTGGGGCGAATAACAGCTCCTTCTCGGAGCTATAGTGCAGAAAAAAAAATAAAAAGCCGGCAACGGCCTTTAAAAAAGGTCAATGACATTTAGCGGTGGCAACTGAAGGAACCTGAGTGTATACAGTGCTACCTCACTGTATACACTGCTCCTCTCCTGCCCCTCCTTGCACACACCCCACCCCCTACAAAGAGGATCTGTCACTTATATGCTATCACATAGGGGACTACTTTTCCCTTATATGATAGCAATAAAATCATAAGTTAAAAAAATATATAAACAATAAATGGAGCCTCCCCACACACGCAGACAGACAATTCCGTTTCGGACAAGTGCGTCCGAAACTTTCAGTTTCAGCACCAGAATTTTCATTTCGGTGCACCACTATAGAATTCATTTTACTGAATCTACAGTACATTGCCCTCTAATCTGCAATAAAGGACACATCCATCCGGGTTACCTCTGTATAGTGAGGAGGAATAGACTGTGAATCGCTGGGGTAAAGGCACTCTAAGAACTCAGTCTGCCCAATACACACGTCAGTGCTGAAACTCCGAGCACCAGACCTCTGGCGCTGTTCATGGGAGATTTTTATTTGAGTTCCTAGGAATCTTTCAAGAGATAAAGACAGCAATTAGTTTCAAGTAAATGCATATTAGAGATTAAATCATGTTCTGGCTATACACGGCTGTTAAATAACCACTATTATCAATCTTCATAGCGTATATAAAAAAAACAAAACACATAAATTTAATATACTGGAGCTTATCAGTACTTAGTTGTGGTGGATGCATTAGCGGTTTTTCCAAGCTAAGTACATTTTCAAGATGTACAAGAAATTTTAATTTGAGCCTGACAAATCAAGTATCACCGCTTTATACCGAATTGCTATTTCAAACAATATTATATGCTTTCCAAGCAATTTTCTATGAACTACACAATCCCTCCTCATGATGACATGGAGATAAAGGAGAGGTTTTTGTAGTCCAACACAACAGAGAAGCATAGGGTGACAACATGGCTTCTCTAGGTTAATCTGCACAAATAAATTCAGGCTCGCTGCTACGGTACATCAAAAGAGGTTTTCTATGTGACACCACAACACTGCCTTGAGGTGGGTTGCAATGCAATGTATAAATGCAAACATAACATTTCAAAAAAAAGGAGAAAAAAGAAAAAAAAAGCAAACAGTGCCTTGCATTGTAACAATGCAAGACACTGCTCACCATCACCTATACACAGCGGGCATCAGCCGGCACACTGAAACACTGAAATGGCTAGTTTTAGCATGTGGACTGATTTCAACAAGCTCTTGAAAGAAAACGTATACAGCCACCACATCTAGGGACTGGTAAGGCTGAAATATGTTACATTTTGTTTTTTGGGTTTAGATAAATCTTTTTAGTTACTCATAAAAAAAAAAAAAAAAAAAAAAAAAAAAAAAAAAAGATTTGTAATTCCTTTGTCGATGAACTGCAATAATAAAAAATATCTGTGACTTACATTCCTCTTCAAGCTTAAAAGGAAACTATGATGGGTTTGAGTCAGTTTTATTTTACTTTTTTATTTATAACATATACACACACACACTGGATAGAGAGAAAACAATTGGCACACGCACCACGAGCCAACAGTCTGCCCCTACTTTTGGCCATGATAGCAGGAGAATGACATCTCTAGGGACTAAAACGGTGTATTGACCACAAAGAACGTGACTTATCTTAAAAATATCCCATCACCCAGATGGGCATATATATATAAAAAGGGGAGTGAGTCAAGGGGGATTAATATTTAAAAACTAGATGAGAGATTGGATGTCCAACCCCTCATTTAGCCCTCTGGGCGATAGTGTGACCAAGCGGTGGATCCAGAAGGTTTCCCTCTGGCATAGACGGCAGAAACGTCTGCCTGTGTCTATGTCCTTAGGTATGCTGTCCAAACCAAACACCCTAAGACCCATAGGGCTCTTGTCGTGTCTTTCTTTGAAGTGGTTTGGGATGGAGTGTTTATCACGACCATGTTTGATGTTCCTTTTGTGTTCCCCAAATCTTGTACGCAAAGTGCGGATGGTACGACCCACATATAATAGACCGCAGGGGCAAATGAGACAGTACACCACATATTGTGTGCTACAGTTGATGAACTGCCTAATGCTGTATGTGTTGCCATCATGCCCCATGACCTCTTTTTTCTTGTGCCACATGTACTTACAACAGCCACAGTTGCTGCCCCCACATTTGTAACTACCTTTTTGGTCAAAAAGTCTGTTCCAAGGGGACCCCATTGAATTTTGAATTTTTTTGACTCTGTTGGTGGCTATGTAACTCCTATAATCTAGCCCTAGTTATTTACTACTTAACCTCCATACAGGTTGGTCATCAGCTCTGAGGAAAGGGATTCGTCCCCGAAACGCGTCAGACGCCCCACTGACAGTGAGAACACCTTGCCTGCCTGCCATTGTGGTCATTATCATTTTTCTATGCTTTTTAGATACATGCTTCGTCTGTGAGTATGTTTTTATTATTCTTTCACTCCTACAATAAACCTTGGATAATGCACTAGGTGTGTGCGCCACCTGTTTTCTCTCTATCCAGTGGCTGATTTCCCTGTCTGAGGAGGGCTGCACCCCTGGAACATTTCCTTTGGTTGTCGCTGTCCTGGTACCCTTGGCTTCCCTTTTGGCTGTGCATATCCTGAGGTGCTGGAGAGTACATACGATATCATATACATACACACACGAACATTTTGTGTGTGCGATACCAGAGGGTACGATTTTCGTTTAACCAGTACAGTATCCGTCCAAAAATACAATACATTACAAATAAATTACATTCTTCAAAATTTTTATTCTGTCGTTAAAGAGTTGTCGTAACTTTAGTAACCTCTTCACTTTTGATATGAGACTAGCATGCAGAAAAAAAATGGAGGATCATTCGTCCGATATTCCAAAACGTGTATACGAGGCACTAAGATAGTTTGTCTGATTGAAACATCACACTAAGGCCACCTTTTATAGCTACCAGCTCCCTGCTAGAAATCACAGTAGGTACGCCACACTGCATTTTGCATTTTTTGAGCCATTCAGTAAAATACAGTCCTACATAACACTACAGAGAACATTCTATGATTGAGACTGGTCACAGGGGCTTTGTCAAGTCACATGATCTAGTCTCACCTTCTCCATACTTTTGTTTTCTCTCCCAAGTCGCTGTGCCTAATAAAGCATCTTTTTTTAAAGCATTGGTATTGCTGTAGCAATAGTTCAAGAAGAAAGTACCTGAGGTGGTCATGAGTGCAGGCTTCCGCAAAGATATTTCGTAAACAGGCAAAGTCGCTCTGCGTGAAGGTCTGCGGCTGTAACGCCTCTATGCGGCTGAAGAACCCAAGTGACAGTGGGGTCAGCGGATTAGGGCTCGACGTGGCCTCTGTCGGTGGCAGGGGGTCTATATGAAGTACGGAGATGGATAACGAGCCTACGGCCAGTCTGAACACAAGCTCTGGTCTAGATTCATCCACAGAGGCTGAACGGGCTGGCAGTGCTGCAATAGAGTCCAGCTGTAGTTTTATTCATTTAACAGAACAGGTTCAAGTAAAAAAAAAAAAAGATACTTCCATTTTTATAGGGTAACTTTCAGACAACAGAAAAAAAATGCACAATACAATATATTCATAAATGTGTTTTAATGAAGCCGCAGAAAGACAAACTTGATTAAACATCAGTGACTGTTCTGTATTATCTGCAGCTTTGGACCTGTCCCTGAAATAAATATAATAGCAGCCATTCCAATCTGTTTTTCAAATATGTCACCAAATTACTGATAAAACCTGTCCAGAAACCCCAGAAGTGGCACTGTTATCAACTATACCTGGACCAATTGCAAATATTAAAAGGAACTATTTTGTTTTCTAAGATTGGCTGGCCACGCATTGATTCCCAAGCACTGGCAAAAGGACTACTGTCCGTATAATTAGGGAGTGGGTGGCAGAGCTTACAGTGATACTAAACCCAGGACCATTCACTATATCTGGTCTCCCACAGTACACACAACATGGAAATGCAATTATTTTAGTAAATATAAACTGCTAATATAAAATGCTAAATATCTTTTCTCATCATCAGTTAGAGCAGTCTTATGACTTCTGTAAGTGTCCAGCAGAGCACTGGTTAAAGCTTGTAGGAGGAGTTTTTTTTCTGCTCTAGGAGGATGTGAAACCTCTGACTCTTTGTCTAGACAGTGCTGATTGGCCCTGTGCTGATCACATGCACCCTCCCAAGATTAAAAAAAAAAAAAACCTCTCTAGAAATACACACCAAACTAAGCATGTGACTAAGGGTTCAGTCTGTATCACATGGTCATTTCAAGAAGAGGAGGATCAGAGAAGACAGGATCAAATAGCCTTTTTACACAATGCAGAGGATTAACCCCTTCAGTTCCACAGTGAGTAGAACAGGCATGCTTTACTGCATATACAGAATTGATTTTACTGTTGTGGGTTTAGTAACACTTTAACAACATTATAAGGCTAAAAGAGCTAATAGTCTGCCTTTACGAGAGCTATCCGAAGTTTCTGGAACTCTGGTACAGCTGGATTGACTTCTTGAATTCTGCTAAACTACTACCCTTCCTTTAATGTGTAATTAAACCCAAATCAGTAAAAAACTATGAATAAATGCTGTATTACATGCTGTTCATATTCAGTCACTATGGGATTCCTTTTCTGTTCTGTCTTCTGCATAAAAAAAAAAAAACCAAAAACGAAAAAAAAAAAACAGAAAAAAAAAAAACCTGGTTGATCCTCCTGTTCTCTGTCTCCTCCTCCTGTCCATGTCCCCACTGCAGTTAGGGATTTTGCAGAGCAGTGTTGGCAGCTAGTGCACATGCTCAGTTTTCAGTGTATTTTCTACCCTGAGCATATTCTCCCTATCACATCTGAAGCAGCCGATATGACTACAGAGTCACACATTTGAGCATATACACAGTAGTAAAATATAGCCCACTCAATCCCTCCTCTTCCATGTCCACTAACCAGCTAAACATAATGGGGGTTGGATATCACATCCTGACAATGGTGGCTTCACCTCCCTATTATTCTAAGGTCTAGTCCAACTGGCATTGAAAGCAGGCATCTGATGGGGCATTTGTAACACTTCTCAAATACCTATGAAAATGATAATATGGACAGCATACAGTACTGTTCACATTATCAAAACACTAAGCGTTAGTGTCACTTTTCTTCTAAATTGAAGCCTCATGTCGAGTCTGAAAGAGTATGAAGCCTTTCAACGCCTCCCATTCAAGTCTATGGTAACACTCAGCAAATGGGCTGGCAGGCATTTGTAGCATGATTGTGATGTGTTAACAAGATTACCGATTATAGGCATTTGTGGTGCGGTTTTAACATGCGGCAAAGATGCATATAGGGCTCTTTGGGGAGGGGAGCATTTTTAACTTGAGTCAAACTCACCTAATAACACGCATTAACGCTATATGTGTGCTTGTGCGTTTTGAGTCAAGCGTGAGCAAGCCCTAAGACACAGGCTGGAGGGGCATGACACAGGCTGTGACTGGCAGAAAACTGCCCATACAATGTTACTGCCAAGAAATAAAGATTTTATTTCTATACAAATCTATACTTGTCTGACAATTTAAAACAGTTTATTAATATTATCTATTTATTTTTACTCTGTATCCCAAAGGCTGTTTTTTTTTTTTTTTTTCATTTTGAATATGTGACCAGCAGTCAGGGGCTGACTGACCATTTGGAAACTCGGGCACTGCCCGAGGGCCTGGGGTCAGTAGGGGGCCCCATGAGATGCCCCTGGTACCTTTTTCATAGGCAAAGACACAGGGGCCCCATGATTCCCTATTGCCCGGGGGCCCCATGAGTTGTCAGTCCGCCCCTGCCAGCAGTAGAGGACCAGAAGCTCCTGCCACTGTTTCCCTGCAAACAAGCTGGGAAAGAGCTGGGTCATGTGACAGCTGTATATCAATTAGGAAAGAAGGTACTTAGATATTTTATTACAAAATAGTTACAGAGCCATCATCCCCATACAGAAAAAGAAAGGATAATATAAAATTATACAGTGTGGTTAGTATCACTTTAACCATTAATTAGGCCTTTCAATTGCCAGTGCTGTTAGCTTGATCAACCTGTACCTCCCCACCCCCCTCCCAGGTCATGTGCCCCCCTCTCCCCCTTCTCTCATTTTTTTCTCTATTTCTTCTCTTCCCACGCTACCTCCTTTTTGTGTAGCTTTCCATTTTTACTCAATGCAGGTAATAGTGACCTATTAGTACAAGGCCCTCATGACAGACCCAATCAGGACAGGGGCATTTGGAAGGGACTGCAGGCTAACCTCTTGCTTATTTGTATCAGGTGGGCTGGAGATTAGCTAGCACCACATCCCATATTGCGAAAATCCAACATTGTAGAAGAAAAAAGAGATTTTTAAGCTGCTCAACAGACTTCACACATTTAATATATACTAAAATCAATACAAAGTTTTATTCCATATTATCATAGAAAAAAAAAAACGACATCACATTAGTAGTCTTGAAAGATATAAAAGCAACATAATACTTCATATGGCTTGAAGTTCACCATGCAACAATTCCAACTCGACATGGTTCGGCCTCGGCGGGTTAACCCCATAAAAACCTATATTTAGAAGGTATTGTCATTAACTTTGTATGTATTGCATTGCTGACCATCACTTTTTTGAAATTTTGTAAAATTTAAATTGCTTATTGTTTGTATTTTAGTGGCAATTATATGCAACTATCTGTATACTCCTGAAGAAGCCACAAATTTGGCGAAACATGTCGAGTTGGAATTGTTGCATGGTGAACTTCAAGTCATATGAAGTATCATTTTGGTTTAATATCTTTCAAGACTACTAATGTGATTTTTTTTTTTTTTTTTATAATATGGAATAAAGCTTTGTATTGATTTTAGTATATATTAAATGTGTGAAGTCTGTTGAGCACCTTAAAAATCCCTTCTTACACAAATGTTGGATAACCTCTTGCTTACTGAGCATAGTCCCTGGCATCTGATGGGGCTCTATTCTTTGGGAGGTATGTGCCTGGGGGACCTTTTGGAGTAGCTTTGCTTCAGAATCAAGTCCAGGTCTACCCAAAACACACAGACTCTGAGAACTGGAGGACCAGGATACCGATTTGGGGTCTCTGTGCCCAAACAAGCATTGACTTCTTCAATCCTCATCCTAGACTCAGAGCAGATGTTAATATAAACAGCTCAAAACAACTTGATGCTGAGGTCTCTTGCTGTAATCTGTTTATTAAGGTGTGACGTGTTTACTGTTCTGTGTATGTCCCATTGTTAATTGAGGTAATTGAGTCACCTATTATTCCTGTCTGTTGGCTGGTCCTCCTGGAGGTTCCTACATGATAGGATTAGTCTTCTGTCAACTTTACCTAATCAATGTGAGATGTTTATCTCAATGTGTAATATTTGTTTTTTATTGTTTATGTGGGGCTGCCCCATATTTGAAGTGTAAAAAAACCTGTATTTGTGTTCAATACAGAAGTTCCAGTTGCATCTAAGCTAGTGTCGTCTAGTTCTTGGGTGCAATACCCAGCTATAATACATTATTCCTGTGTCCCAATGGTGAGGAAGCCGTTCTCCAATGGAAGCACCCAGGCGGGTGTCAGAGGGCCCATCACAGCCCTTGAATTGTCTTGGTCCTTCGTCCGGACTCTGTACTGTTCCACCATAACTTCACTATATTTCACCCCTGGACTGAGGTTATCAGGAGGTATGGAGATTCGACACTCTTAATACTTTAGAGTTTCTGAAACTGGGTTTTCTGAAGGCTGACACTTCTCTATCATGTATTTTTTTGCTATATCTGCCTCTTCTGTAACATATATTGATGCTGTTTGATTAGGAGTACCGATGAGCCACAATAAAACAAACTTTAAAAGGAAAAAAAAAAAAAAAAAAAAAAAAAAAAAAAAAAGCACCCATTCCAGGCTACGGTGTTATTTATCACTAGAAGAACTTGGTGATATCTTTAGTGAAATCCAGAATTTCATTAGTGAATAATAACTTACAGGTTCGTCTATGAGTGTTTTGGTTTATGCTCGGCTTGTACGAGGTCCCTCGCAGGAGCGGCTCCTCCATCCTCAGATGTTCCTGATAGTCACTCCATGTCGCCTGTAAATACACAAAGATATCATTCGTACATAACGCAGCTGACATTTTCTTGACTAATTAGAAAGTAGGCAATTGCTTAAAGGATCAGTCAGCCTATAACGGATATATCCATTGTTGGTAGATGCTGGAGAGTTAAACCATTTGGCAGTTTAACTATGTGAGTCTATTGGTGAGATCTCAGTTCTCAGGTGTGCACAACTGCTGTACCCACTAAGAGGGGATTTCACAGTCTCTGCATTTTTTATTTTTTTATTGTAGAAAATGTAACAAGAGGAGCTGGAACACTCAAAAGGTGGGCAGAAAAGTCAAGTGAGACAGGAACAAAGATGTGAATTATGGCAGGGAGATCTCCAAAACCTTCCTCTGATTGGCTGAGATGGAGCGGCAGGTGATGTCACGTTCAGAGGAAGCTTTGTATTTATTCATAAACTACAAGCCTTCCAGTGAATGGCTAAGCAGCACCCGGCCCGACTCGATTTTGTTCTGGGATGGGGTTGTGAAGTTCTTTTCCCACTGCCGGAACACAGCACTGTATACTGTATGTAGCTGATGCTGCATAAAGTTTAAATGGCATGGCCAGCAGGTATATGAGATCGTAAAGGAAATTGTTTGGGCCAGCATGGGACAAATGAACTATTTAAAGTCATACTAACCATGGAATTAAGCTTTAAAGTAAAAACCTCTGTTTTAAACACAAATTGTTAGAATCGTTAAGACTTTGTTTTCGAGCTGACTAGCTGGCGAGCTTTTCGAATTACAGTATTCAGTTGTAGATATTGTAATATAAAACAAGCAACAAAAAAGAAAAAAAGGTGCACAAAAAAAAAAAAAAAACACATGCAAAAAAAAAGGTATACAAAAACAAAACATTTCTACATTTGTACAATCTTAAACAATATGAAATAATCCAGGTGATCAAAAAAAAAAAAAAAAACTATCGGTTGGTGTCTCTTTCCCTTCTGTGTGCTGTTTACATTCCGATCCAAACAGGGACCAATATCAAACCACCAACATGACAATGGTGTATGTTGGTGTATGCAAAAAGAAGCCATACGTACTGCAGCACCTCCAAGGGGGGAGCCAACTGGAGAACTGGTGTAAGTGCTACTCAGCGACAAATCTAAATCCACTGTTGGTGGATCACCAAGTGGGGGGAGAGAAGAAAGGCTGTGAGACATGTCCATATCCGCCATTGAGAAGAATACTTCTTCATCTAAACAGGGAAAAAAAAAAAAAAAAAAAAAAAAAAAAAAAAAGGTAAACCATGGAAGATAAAATCAGCACAAACTCAGCTTTTCATTTGCTCACTTATTTGCCTTTAGTTTCTTTGGATCAGAGGTTTGATTGTCCTGAAGTCAGAAAGTTGTTGCATAACCTCATACACTGTCTAACAGGTCTTAAAGTTAAATTAAATTAAAATAGACAGATTATACTTACCTGTACAGAGCTGCTTCAATCCTCCTCGTCTCAGGTCCCCCCCACCGGTAGTCCTGGCTCCCACCCCCCAGTCACCCCATGAAGAGTTGCTTTCTATGGGAGCACCCATGCAGGCTGGCTCCTGAGCCTCCTTGCCTGCGTCTATTGACACAGACAGTGGGACTCGGCCCCACTCTCTCATCACTGGATTTGATTGACGGGAGCCAATGGCTCTCGTTGCTATCAATCTACCCAGTGAGGATGGACAGAGCCAGGAGAACTGCAGCTCTTGTGCACAGTGCTGGATCGACATGGGCTCAGGCAAGCATGGGGGGGGGGGGGGGTGAGGAGGGAGTCTGTGAAACAGAAGGTTTTTTACCTTAATGCATAAAATGCATTAAGGTATATATAAAAAAAAAAAAAAAAAAAAAACCTTGAAGCTTAAGAACCACTTTAAATGTGCATGACAGCAAACTCAGACAATCCTTCAAACCTTTCCAAAATCTAGGCGCTTGCATCAAAATATTACAGTAGGGGTCAGAAACATTGTGTCTTTGATGCAACATATGCGATGTTCACCTCCCACAGCAGTCTTATATGCAATCCTCTTCAATTATATAAAATGTTCTTAACCTTTCCGCCCCACCTTCTTTCAAAGCAGCTAAATATACAGTTCTACGCTCCTTCCCCCTAATGCTTTTGGCTGCAGTTGGGATTTCAGTAACCTACAGCAACCACGGACATATTCCATCACCTTGTATAAGCCAAAACAATTAAAGATGACTGGCTCCAATGGGTTACTGTGACCTGCCAATTGCTTTAAATGATTATTACATAAAGGTGCCTTAGGCGGCACAGAGTGGTCCTCACCATGGCTGGAAGGTGTTTTTGCTGTGTCAGTCTCATAGAAGCTGTGCTCAGCGGACGGTCCTCCAGACATGGCTTCTTTTTTTAAATAGCGTTTGAGTTCCATTTGAAGGCGAAGCTCATCTTCTTGTTGCATGGGGCGGCTCTTCCGATCTTTGCTGGACATTCCTATCCGACTGGAGGATTCTGCAAAAGTTTATATTTTTTTTTATTATTAACATGTTAAACTGCTATAACCACTTATTGAATAACTGACTAAAGCTCAACTCCGGGATATTGGCAACCCTACCTCCCTCCGCACTAACCACTGATATAAAAAAAATAAGCAAACAAAAACTATCCCAATGCCCATTTTACTTATCTCAAGACACAGTCAGATGATCCTGCTCTCTTCTTTGGTATACCTCCAGAGGTCCTTCTTCAGGTGTCCACATCACTGCCTGCATGATGTGCACACCATCTATTAGTAAAGGGACACTTCCAGGAGCCAGGTCAACTCTCATATGCTCCAGAGGAAAGAGAATTCATGGGGTGGTGAAGAGACCAGTGCCCAAGAAGAGAATTTGCAGGGAAAAAAGGTCTGGTCCTAAGGGCAGGGCATGATCTTTGCTCATAGAGGAAACTGACTTTGATCCATTATACTGCAGGATGGCTTAGAAGAGGTGTTTGGAATAAAGACTGAGGAGTAAAGCAACTGATGCTCAATGCATTATTTGAAGGATAAGTTCACCTTTTAACATAAAATAATAAACGCACATTTTTTGCAGGTAAAAAAATGTGCACTTACAGTTTCTTGTTTTAGGAGCTTGGAAAGCATTGCACCGGCGATCAGTAGATCGTTGGTGCCATGCAGGCCTCCTGCACACGGTCAGTGTAATCTGTCCGTACATCGTATTCGCAAAAGCAAAAAAAAAAAAAAAAAAAGGCACCTGCGATTAAATTTTAGCTGATGAAACTGGCAGAAGATGTTTGGGGAACATTTTTTATTCACATCAAGCGCAACAAGCATTAACGCTGTAGGCGCATTTGTTAAGCAGCAGTATAGCGAGCAAGTATGAACAAGGCCTTACTGCAGCATGCTTGATCAAGAAGATACCCCAACCTGCTGTCTGGAGCAAAAGCAAACTGAGCAGGTCATTCCTCTACTCACTCACTCCACCTGTCAGTATCAGGAATCACACCTAATTGGCCCCTAACCTTGGCTTTTCTCTCTCCCAGTCTGAATGTTGCTATTTATTCAAGGATGATGTCCTCAAGACACATTCTTATATTTATACCAACTGCATTTAAAAAATACATTTTTTTTTTAAATAACCTACTAGACTGTGTTTTTGTATACATAGGGTTCACCCTTATTCTGATTACTTTCATGGGCTCACAAGAACAAAATGACCGTGCCAAAATTTCCTTTTAAAAAAAAATAATACACAAACAAAATGATACACATATGAAGCATTTTATCCACAGTTCCATTTAGAAAATGTAAATGCCCCCCGCCAATAACAAAGTATAAGAGGATTAGAGAATAAAAAAATGGAACAGATGTCCTTTAGATGTCATCTAAAGGACAGAGTAGGGATAACAACATCAATATACAAAAGATTTATAGAACACTTGAAGTATGTCTCTGGTCTATCGCTATTTCTTTAGATATATGTGCAAAGGTACCCAGCTCAGTGTAAATATTATCAACTTATTCTTTTTCAATTATTTTTATTCATTTTTCAAACACGGTAAAAAGGAGGACATTTGTACAATTAAACGTGAACATATATTCCTATGTCATTTGGGAGACAAGAATCAACATATAGTGCATATTGCAAGTCACAGTAGGTGGTAAATCAAAGCAGATGCACTGAATGGATAAGGACAATACTTGAAATCACACTTCCGCATATGAAAACAGATGTTCCTTAACGCACGAAATAAAGTAGCAAGCAAATCCGAGAAATAACTAAAAGAAGAATAAAGGAAAGAGGAGAATCAAGTAGGATATAGATGGGGAAAAAGGGAATTTGAAGGCCGAAGGTGTTTTGCAACCCACTACGCCGGACCCTATTCTAATCTCCAGTAAATAATGTATCTGTGGATCTCATGTTTTTTTAAATAAATGTATTTTGTCATTCAGAATTGCTGTTAACTTCTCATTTACCATAATACACAACAATTTTGCTTTGACCGAGTCGAAGGAGATGGTGGGCGATTTCCAAGGACTAGCTACAGTTATCCTGACTGCTAAGAAAATGATGGTGATCGTCCTTTAATTATGGCTCGGTGCCTCCTCAACTGGTTGATTAAGAAGGGCTTGCCAAGGGCATTTTTTTTCTGTGTGACAGAATAAAGCTGTAAACTCTAATCCAAAATTTTATGGCTTTTGGACATGTCCACCAAATGTGTGGTGTGGTCCCCTCTTGTCCGCACCCTCTAAAACAATTTAGGGAGGCCCCCTGAGACATACAAGAGTACATGCAACATACCCTCAAGGGGAGGCCGCCCCTAGAGTACCATATACCAATGTAATAAGATTTTGTAATTCGCCTCTATAATACAGATGTTTATAAAAAGGACTTTGAGGGCCAGTTCACACCACAAAAACGCACTCCAGATGCATTTTAGATACGTTTTTGCTTACAGTTCACACCACACTCTGTTCTGGTGCACTTTTGATGCAGTTTGCTATGTTCCAGTACAGTTCTGTGCAGGAAAAAAAAAAAATACAGCATGTTCTATTTTTTTTTTTTCTGCACCGGAAACTGGCTGGAACTGACTGTACTGGTGTGAACTAGAGCCACTGGAATACATGGAAAACACAGTGTATGCATTTTTGATGCAGAAAAAAAAAAAAAAACGCACTGAACTGCAAGTAGTGTGAACTACCCTAAGGCTAAGAGAGCTAATTTATGCCATTCAGCAAGGTCCAGTTCCTCAGATAAGTCCCCTTTCCATATAGAAGGTAACTTAGCAGATGTAGATGTAAGAAGACCATATATAGCCAAAATATGCCATGGGATCTTATCAATGTTTTTACATAAACATTCCATTGCAGTCATTGTGGCAAAATCAGTGTGCCATACCAGAGGTTTTAAAAAGTGACAGATCTGGGCATATCAAAGGTGTTCTGAGGGCGGCATATGACATTCATCTTGGAGAATCTATCTCAATAGGATACCCCGTGAACTGCAAAAGTTGGCTATGCGGTGTAGACCATTATTAGTCCACCAATGAAAGTGTTGTTGGGAGAGACCTAGGGAGAAGGCCACATTGTTAAGGATAGAAACCAATGAAAAATGGGGCGGATTTAAATCCACAAGTAAAACTTAGGTAGTCCCATAAACTGAAAGGGAATGATAGGGATGGACACATGATAGGGGGCCTGTATTTTGTTGGTAACCAGAGGAGATGGCCTATCCAAACTAATCAACCCATTAATGGTTTACAGCAACTCTGACACTTGAAAAAAAAAAAAAAAAAAAAAAAAAAAGGCTATTAAAGAAGACTCATAAAAAGGGCAACTTCCCTTTCATAAAAATGAAAATACAGCAAATAAAAAAGATATCATATAAATTTGCTATACATATTTAACATTAAATGTTAATAAAAATGACCTTTCCTTTTCAGTCTGCAAACGTAGTAATTTTCTGTAAAATTCAATGCAATATGGCTACCTGGAGTTGTTCGGTACACTTTTGATTTACAGGACACCCCCAGAGTGTTTCAAAAGTAAAGAGGCTCACCAATCTGTGAAAAGCTGCATCTAAAAACTCTTGTTGCTTCACAGCCCTTTTTTTCTCTCAATCTCCCAGTTTGGCCCACCCACCTATGCTCACTGTGGACTACACGCATTTCAAAAGATTTCCATTCACTGTCTGGTGTACAGCAAAGGATCGGGGTCCGCCTGTCTGTTTTTCAGGCAGATCCGATCGGTCCATCCACAGACTTCAATGGACCGGCGGGTGTCAGCAGACAATAGTCTGCTGCCACCTTCCAGCATCCGATCCAATATGCCAAAAACAGACAGATGGGGATCTGTTCCCCATCAGTCCAGCGGATCGGATGACAATCAGGTGGAAACAGACAGGCGGTCCATTTCCATCCGTCCCATTGAAATCAGCGGGCAGTATCTGTTGCTTAATGGGGATCAGCCAAGAGATCCCCCGCTGACTGATCTGCTGCATCTTTAAGGGGCCTAATTGTTCTATAAATGAATTTCCCCTTTCAGTTCGCTAGCAGCAGATCTTCATCACAGATTGTAGCACTATTTCACTAGAGGACAGCCCTTTACTGCACATGTGCATGATTGAGGAAAAGTGATTAGTGGTCTAGAACCTTATCGTTAGTTACTTTAGTATAATTATTGCTCTGTCTAGCAGACTGTGTCCGAATTTACCTGCTGTGTATGAATTTATGTTCAATCTGCCATTTATTCTACCCCAATATTAATAGATTAGGTGCATTTACCACTAAACAGGTGTGTCTACTTTCTGGTAGTAACCCACAGCCAGGTAAAGGTATTTATACTTGTGTCTTTATATGTGTTTGCAGTGACTTTTATTCACAGAGGGAGTCAGAGGGGCTGAGCTTGTTCTTGGAACTGAGGGGCAAAACAGAGAACCCCAAATTGCCAAGTGGCTCCTTTGGGTGTAGCGCTACATATATACATTAAAAAAAACAAGCTGTTCAAACTAAAACAACTCTGGTAACTATGGCACAAAATATCCCAGGTCAAGAGAGAGGGTTAAAAGGATAATACCTGAGCTCTAAACTAACTTTGATTGTAAAAAAAAAAAAAAAAAAAAAAAAAAAAAAAAAAAAAGTGTTGGTGTTGCCTACTGCATCCAGACAATCCATATAATTTCCAACCCTGTGTAAATTAGAAAGTGCCACAAATTGACTGGTTGCTATGAGTAACTCCACCAGACAACTTGATAAATGATTTTAAATGCTGATAACTAAGAAGACTTTGTCACCTGGTCCAGCAATGGCAGACAACATATCCAGCAAGAGGTGAACTTGTCGAGGCGAGAGGAAGATATGGAAAGAATCGACACGTCCATCCACATCCAGCTAAATAAAACAAAACAGCAGAAGTTAATAATAGCACAAATCACTTACAAATCAATTCCTGACTTTCAGCTGAACACAGCAGCACTTTAAAGATGCGACAGTCTGTCGGACAATTGGTTCTGTATTTTACATCTACCTATACGATCTTAAGTCCCCGGTCACACTGGATGTGAATTGGCATGTGAATTGCATGCCATGCGACTTGCAAACTGCATGCCAAATTGCAGCCTACTGTCCGCAATTAGAGCGGTCATATCGGTGCGGTTCCGACTTGGTCGGAGCCGCATCGATTTCTAAAGTAGAACATGCACTACTTTTGGTGCGATTTGCATAGACATCTGTATCAGATATCTTGCAAATCGCACCTGAAATCGACATGTCATCAAACTTTGAAATCATGCAACTTCACTGTAAGTCATACGATTTCAAAGTAGGATTTGATGTGAACGGGGTGTAAGGTGTCATGAAAATAAAATAAAAAAAAAAAAACCCCACACACATTAAGTACATCTGTGCAAGCTGTGTGTGCGCAAACAAAGGCCTCGTTCACACAGGCATACTACAGCATACACCCATTTACCTGCACAGAGATGTACAAGTGTTCTGTGCATCACCTTGCAGGCAGTCCCATTCATGTCAACTGGGACTCAGTGGCTGCATAGACAAAGCCGCCGCACAGACAAAGCCGCTGCACAGAATTTGAGATCAATGCGGGTGCATGACAGTGGGGGTTATTTACTAAAGCTGGGAAGTGTAAAATCTGGTGCAGCTCTGCAAAGAAACTAATCGGCTTTCAGGTTTTATTGACAAAGCTTAATTGAACAAGCTGAAGTTAGAAGCTGATTGGCTCCCATGCACAGCTGCAGCAGATTCTGAGCGTACTAGTTTTAATAAATCTCCACGCCCCCCCCCCCCCCCGTGTGCGTTTAGAGCCATGCACCCACACAGATGTCAGATGGGGAGCAGTGGCTGCGTCTGTGCAAGTCCTGCATCCCAACTGGTAACCAACCCCCAACTCTGGTAGTCTAAAAAGCCCTAGATCCATGACCAAATATCACAAGCCAACAAACCATGATCTGCAATGGACCACTTATGATAAGTTAAGTAGTGAAAGCAGATATACAGAACATGAACTGACCTTTGCTCCAGGAAGCACTTCATTCTGTTTCAGAATTAGGCCCAGCTCAATACTGCCCACCAGGGAAGCAATCTGCACAGGGTCAGAGGGGGTGACCTCAGTTATACTTCTAGTGAATTGTGGGTGAGGCTCAAAGACAGGCTTTGGATTCCAGCTGGGAGAAAGCTTGGGCTCAGTTTCCTGGAAAAAAAAAAAATTGAACGCAAAACAAATCACAAAATTTACAGAGCCTGGAAAATGCATGGTCATAGCGGAGCCGAGGTTGTGTTTAGCCCCTTCACGCCTAAGGGTAAAACAAATGTTAACGCCTAAGCACAATTTTGCAACGCTGAAATGTGTTCGTAAATCCGTACATATCATCACCACTACTTTATACATCTAGGTGAATTATACCGTATTTTTTTCAGGACAAATTGGGCTTTCATTTGGTGGTAAATGGTAATGGATATCTCCTGACTTTTTTTTTTATTATCAAAGGAAAACTGGACCAAAATAGTAAAAAAAAATAATAATTTTTTTTTAAATTTAGCTGTGTGTTTCTGGTTACTACCATAACCTACCACCAAAGAACAACTCAAAATAAATTTTCCAGCTCTTGACGATCACAGCGATACTATATATATGTGTATGTTATTTGTTGTTTGTACCCGTAATACAGCCCAGAAACAAATAGTGCACATTTTGTTTTTTGTTTACCTAAAACACACTGACACTAATATAAATTTTTTTTTTTAAATCCTGACCTTTGACCCTGACCCAAACACATACCCTGGCACTGAACTAGATCAAACCTTAATCTAGGTATTTTTTCATTATTATTTTATTTTAATTTGTAATATTTAAATTTATATATTTTTTTTTTTTACATTTTTTTTCATCTCTATGCCAGGAGTTAGAGAAATACAATGTAACCCTCTCCTCCATTCATAAAGAAGAAAAAATAACAAAACAAGGGGCCTGGCTGTACAGTGACTGCTCAGAGAATATCACAGCAATCATGTGACCCGGAATCGGGAGTCCCGGGTCCCGATCGTTAGAATGGGACCTGGGGCTCTCAGTGTCACCCTGGTCTTTGTGCTGGGAGCGGGCTGTGCGGCACGCTCCCAGCACAAAGACAGGTACGCAAATATGCGGCCCCACGGAAAAAATACCAGTTCTGTGAGGCTGCGTATTTGAGTGATGTTGGCGTCAAGGGGTTAAGGAAAATTAACAACTAGATTTGTGACCAACAAATCCAACATTTGTTGTCACCAGAACAGGAATAGAGGGGAAACATTTTCAAAAGGGACACTTGTTCTGGTGATAGATGTGATCTACCCTCACTTTGAAGAGATTTCCTGTAACTTTTTGTTGTGTATGGGACAGAAAATGAAAGGAAACCTTTGAAATGGTGTCAAGAGACAGATAGAAAAATCCTGATAAAATGTAACTTTTCATAATTCGATAAAAACTAAAAAAAAAAAAAAAAATTATATAATAATAAATATATATATATATATATATATATATATATATATATATATATATATATATATATATATATATATATATATATATATTTGGAAGTTTTTTGTTAATAGAGTGGTGATAGGGTTAAAACCCCATGTCAGGTTTTTGATGCTGTCCTTACTAGGGAGATTCCCCATCTTTACTTGTCCTGGTGACCACTGTCATTGGGACTGAAAGTGTAGGGAAAAAACATTTTGCAGAGATCGCCTGTGGTGTCTATAGGACAGGAAGTGAAGGAAGATCTCTCAATATGTATGCCTAAAAACCTGACATGGGGTCTACCCATTCCTTACTCTATTTAAAAAAAAAAAAAAAAAAAAAAAAATGGGTTTAGGTATATTGTAAATCTAATTCCAGGATAAGAAAATATTATCTACCGTATTTTCCGGCGTATAAGACGACCCCCTACTTTTCCTGTTAAAATATAGGGTTTGAGCTATACTCGCCGTATAAGACTACCCCGATTCCAACGCACACCAAATAAAAATGAAAAAACATCAGATTTGATTTCAATATGGTACGGTATTTCAGTATGGTATTCCAATGATGGGGTGCTATTCCTCCCACTGACACCAATGATGGGGCACTATTCCTCCCACTGACACCAATGATGGGGCACTATTCCTCTCACTGACACCAATGATGGGGCACTATTCCTCCCACTGATACCAATGATGGGACACTATTCCTCCCACTGATACCAATGATGGGACACTATTCCTCCCACTGATACCAATGATGGGACACTATTCCTCCCACTGATACCAATGATGGGACACTATTCCTCCCACTGATACCAATGATGGGACACTATTCCTCCCACTGATACCAATGATGGGACACTATTCCTCCCACTGATACCAATGATGGGACACTATTCCTCCCACTGATACCAATGATGGGACACTATTCCTCCCACTGATACCAATGATGGGACACTATTCCTCCCACTGATACCAATGATGGGACACTATTCCTCCCACTGACACCAATGATGGTACCCCATCGTTGGTGTCAGTGGGAAGAATCGTGCCCCATCGTTGGTGTCAGTGGGAAGAATCGTGCCCCATCGTTGGTGTCAGTGGGGAGGACGGAATAGTGCTCCCATCGTTGGTGTCAGTGGGGAGGAGGAATAGTGCCCCATCGTTGGTGTCAGTGGGGAGGAGGAATAGTGCCCCATCGTGGTGTCACCAAGGAGGAATAGTGCCCCATCGTTGGTGTCAGTGGGGAGGAGGAATAGTGCCCCATCGTTGGTGTCAGTGGGGAGGAGGAATAGTGCCCCATCGTTGGTGTCAGTGGGGAGGAGGAATAGTGCCCCATCGTTGGTGTCAGTGGGGAGGAGGAATAGTGCCCATCGTTGGTGTCAGTGGGGAGGATGGAGGAATAGTGCCCCATCGTTGGTGTCAGTGGGGAGGAGGAATAGTGCCCCATCGTTGGTGTCAGTGGGGAGGAGGAAATAGTGCCCATCGTTGGTGTCAGTGGGGAGGAGGAATAGTGCCCCATCGTTGGTGTCAGTGGGGAGGAGGAATAGTGCCCCATCGTTGGTGTCAGTGGGGAGGAGGAATAGTGCCCCATCGTTGGTGTCAGTGGGGAGGAGGAAATAGTGCCCCATCGTTGGTGTCAGTGGGGAGGAGGAATAGTGCCCCATCGTTGGTGTCAGTGGGGAGGAGGAATAGTGCCCCATCGTTGGTGTCAGTGGGGAGGAGGAATAGTGCCCCATCGTTGGTGTCAGTGGGGAGGAGGAATAGTGCCCCATCGTTGGTGTCAGTGGGGAGGAGGAATAGTGCCCCATCGTTGGTGTCAGTGGGGAGGAGGAATAGTGCCCCATCGTTGGTGTCAGTGGGGAGGAGGAATAGTGCCCCATCGTTGGTGTCAGTGGGGAGGAGGAATAGTGCCCCATCGTTGGTGTCAGTGGGGAGGAGGAATAGTGCCCCATCGTTGGTGTCAGTGGGGAGGAGGAATAGTGCCCCATCGTTGGTGTCAGTGGGGAGGAGGAATAGTGCCCCATCGTTGGTGTCAGTGGGGAGGAGGAATAGTGCCCCATCGTTGGTGTCAGTGGGGAGGAGGAATAGTGCCCCATCGTTGGTGTCAGTGGGGAGGAGGAATAGTGCCCCATCGTTGGTGTCAGTGGGGAGGAGGAATAGTGCCCCATCGTTGGTGTCAGTGGGGAGGAGGAATAGTGCCCCATCGTTGGTGTCAGTGGGGAGGAGGAATAGTGCCCCATCGTTGGTGTCAGTGGGGAGGAGGAATAGTGCCCCATCGTTGGTGTCAGTGGGGAGGAGGAATAGTGCCCCATCGTTGGTGTCAGTGGGGAGGAGGAATAGTGCCCCATCGTTGGTGTCAGTGGGGAGGAGGAATAGTGCCCCATCGTTGGTGTCAGTGGGGAGGAGGAATAGTGCCCCATCGTTGGTGTCAGTGGGGAGGAGGAATAGTGCCCCATCGTTGGTGTCAGTGGGGAGGAGGAATAGTGCCCCATCGTTGGTGTCAGTGGGGAGGAGGAATAGTGCCCCATCGTTGGTGTCAGTGGGGAGGAGGAATAGTGCCCCATCGTTGGTGTCAGTGGGGAGGAGGAATAGTGCCCCATCGTTGGTGTCAGTGGGGAGGAGGAATAGTGCCCCATCGTTGGTGTCAGTGGGGAGGAGGAATAGTGCCCCATCGTTGGTGTCAGTGGGGAGGAGGGAATAGTGCCCCATCGTTGGTGTCAGTGGGGAGGAGGAATAGTGCCCCATCGTTGGTGTCAGTGGGGAGGAGGAATAGTGCCCCATCGTTGGTGTCAGTGGGGAGGAGGAATAGTGCCCCATCGTTGGTGTCAGTGGGGAGGAGGAATAGTGCCCCATCGTTGGTGTCAGTGGGGAGGAGGAGGATAGTGCCCATCGTTGGTGTCAGTGGGGAGGAGGAATAGTGCCCCATCGTTGGTGTCAGTGGGGAGGAGGAATAGTGCCCCATCGTTGGTGTCAGTGGGGAGGAGGAATAGTGCCCCATCGTTGGTGTCAGTGGGGAGGAGGAATAGTGCCCCATCGTTGGTGTCAGTGGGGAGGAGGAATAGTGCCCCATCGTTGGTGTCAGTGGGGAGGAGGAATAGTGCCCCATCGTTGGTGTCAGTGGGGAGGAGGAATAGTGCCCCATCGTTGGTGTCAGTGGGGGGGAGGAACAGTGCCCCATCGTTGGTGTCAGTGGGGGAGGAACAGTGCCCCATCGTTGGTGTCAGTGGGGGAGGAACAGTGCCCCATCGTTGGTGTCAGTGGGGGAGGAACAGTGCCCCATCGTTGGTGTCAGTGGGGGAGGAACAGTGCCCCATCGTTGGTGTCAGTGGGGGAGGAACAGTGCCCCATCGTTGGTGTCAGTGGGGGAGGAACAGTGCCCCATCGTTGGTGTCAGTGGGGGAGGAACAGTGCCCCATCGTTGGTGTCAGTGGGGGAGGAACAGTGCCCCATCGTTGGTGTCAGTGGGGGAGGAACAGTGCCCCATCGTTGGTGTCAGTGGGGGAGAGGAGCGGCTGCTCCTTCTTTCATTTCGGCCGCTTGATTTTCGCGGGGCCGTTCGGCTCCGCCTCCTCGCCGGTGATTGGTCGCCTGTGTGCCTTTCCAGTGCTGGCGCCCAATCACCGGTGAGGAGGCGGAGCCGAGCGGGCGGCGGGACCATCGAGCGGCGGCCGAACTGAAAGAAGGAGCAGCCGCGCTTCCTGGACCGGATCGTCGTGGGACCAGGACCGGAGCCAGGTAAGGTACAGCAGCCCCTCTGCCCACCCCTGTACTTGGTGTCCATTGGAGAAAGAGGGGGCGGCACCGCCCCTCGAAAAAGTGCCGCCCTGACACTGGCTCGCCGTATACCGGCGTATAAGACGACCCCCGACTTTACAAAAGATTTTCACGGGTTGAAAAGTCGTCTTATACGCCGGCAAATACGGTAAGTACAAGAGGTATGTGCGATCATACTGGAATCTTTGTGTGCTTTATTTATTTCTTTTAAATCTGTGCAGTCATCCAATGTAAAACTCTACCACTGTGCAGCCGCTTCCTATAATAAAGACCCCTCACTGCTCTCTCTACTTGTGCAGGGCGACTGGTCTTGTCTCCGCCCCCTCCTGTAGTTTTCTGCAGGCAGCCTGTAGAGGGTGGGGACTAGCTGGATCCCTGCCACAGTTCTGCTTTCTGCACAATGATGATGGCATGAATACTTTTAACAAGGTAAAATCTGGGTTTGTGTAGGCATTTGATGCACACAATGTGAATTTCTATCCTTTGTAGCTATAGAGGATTATATTTAAATGAACATTTTAGTGCCCAGAGTTCAGGTTTTAAAGCGGAAATAAAATTCCGCTGTTATGCACTGTGAGAAGCAGGCATTTTATCGTAGAAGAGACATGCAGTGCTTCTTCTGCAATAAACATACCTATCTGTCTGCTCACAGTGATTTCTAGGACTGTAGACTGAGCTACGCATGCACAACTGAGTTTACAGCGGCTGGGCTGATCCTGTGCACATGCACAGAAACGTTGTCATCCCATGCTGGCCAAAGAGGATGGCTGAAACATGGAACACAGAAGAAGATGCTGGTGCTGCTAAGGGAACTTCTTGTTTTGCTGAAAAATTATATTTTATTGTATATAAAATACACAATACTTAGGAGAGCATTAAAGTGATAATTAAGTTTTGGGTTTTTTCCTTAACTTCCCTCCCGGCCTATAGCAGAATGACGGCCAGGCGGGACACTCACCGTTGTGACTGGGCGTCATATGATGTCCTGCCAAAACGAGCCGCTCAACGGGGCCACAGCCAATGACATATCACTACACCGGCCCGTTGCCACCAATCACAGCAGATCACATGTCAATTGTATACAATGGATGGCTTCCTGTCATGCCATCCATTGTATACAATTATGTTGTAAGCTGTGATTGGTCAAAGCAGTCACATGATATAGACAGGGCCACTCACAGCCCATCTGTATCATGTGATCAGCTTTGCCCAATCACAGCTAATCACAATAAAAGTCTGAATGAATCAGTTTCATTCAGTAACAATGATTGTAAATCAATGAAATACATTGGTATTAGCAATCATGTGCTGAAAAAAAAGAAAAAAATCCTGATCACTTGCCCAGAGTAGTTCAATGTTAATATTGTGACATTGAATTGCTATGGTCACAGTGTGTTGAAAAAAAAAAAAAAAATAGTAAAAGAAAAAAAAAATAATGTAATAAAAATTAAAAAAAAAAAAAAAATAGAAAAATTTGAAAAAAAAATACAAATAAATATTTTATTATTTTCACAGAAGAAATGTAGCAGAATACATTTTGACCTAAATTTATGAAGAAATGTTATTTATTTGCAAAATTTGACAACAGAAACAAAGAAAAGTGTGTTTTTTTTTTTATTTCAAAATTTTTAGGTGTTTTTTGTTTTATTTAGCAAAAAATAAAAAAAACTCAATAGTGATTAAATAGCACCAAAAGAAAGCTATAAAAATTTAATATGGGTACAGCGTTGCATGACCAAGTAACTGTCATTCAAAATGCGACAGCGCTGAAAACTGAAAATTGGCTTGGGCAGGAAGAGGGTATAAGTGGTTAAAAATAACAAAAACATGTCTACACTTACCTGCTGTGTGTAGTGGTTTTGCACAGAGCAGCCCAGATCCTCCTCTTCTTGGGTCCCCTGCCGGTGCTCCTGGCCCCTCCCTTGTCGGGTGCCCCAATAGCACAAAGCTTGCTATGGTGGCACCCGAGCAGGGGAACTCCCCAACCGCTGCTCCGTGTGTCCATTCACACACACAGCCGTGTCTCAGCCACACCCCTCCCTCTTCTGATTGGCTCACTGACTGTGATTAACAGTATCGAGAACAATGGCTCTCACTGCTGCCTCAGCCAATCAGGAATGAGAGTCCCCGGAGAACCGAGACGATCATGGACATTGTTGGATCAAGAGGGGGTTCAGATAAGTGTCGGGGGGGCTGCTACACACAGAAGGCTTTTTACCATCATGCATAGAATGCATGAAGGTAAAAAACCTTGCGACTTTAGAACCACTTTAAAGGGAATTTTGGGAAGGTAGGTATCCTCCCTTTAGTTACACTTTAAGTATACAGTGACAACTTAATAGAGGGAAGGGTCTGCCTATCACAATAGAGTGATGGTGATCTGAATTATTGTACAAAATAAATAACACAAACTATAAAATTACCACTTGTGAAGTTGAACAAACAGGAGAGGATTTTGCAGATGCTGAGAATTCATCCCAGAAGAAGGAAACACCGCTGAGTTCAAGGACTTTATGAGCAAATGCTGAGGGCCTGTGCACGTTAATTCCTGACTGCTCATCCACAGTTTCATCAGAATACATCGTCCTGAAAGAGATCATCAGTGAGGCCTCATTAAGCTGGAACTGTGGTTGGCGGGTCCAAAAGAGCACTTAAATTGCACATTATATCAAACCTACTGCCAGGGATATCTCCCTATCACTGTCAATCCAAAGAAGAGACATCCAATCTCTTCACTCTTCAGCCACTGGGTAGCCACTGAAACCTACGCTCCAGAGTTACAATTTCCCAGCATCTGGCTCCGTGGTAGGAGTGGGCCGAATGTACACTACACTGTGCATGCACCATAGATAATGAATACAAAAAAATATTGCTGACAAAAAGAGGAAGACGTATTTGGCACAAGAGGCATACAAAGTGTCCTCTAGCAAAAAACTCCACCTCCTAGCAAATTTTCTTTCAACGTTAATACCCAACACATCATCATAGGGTAATGGCAAGAGAAAATACATGGCAGGGAATTTATCAAAACTGAAGCAGACAGAATCTGAAGCAGTAGGGCATGGCATACAATCAGCTGCTAGCCTCAGCTTGTTCAGTTACCCTCAGTTCACATCTATGCAGCCGTGCGGGCCGTGTTTTGCACGGGCACGAGAGCCCATTCATTTGAATTGACACCCGTGAGCCGTGACACTCAGGGAAAGAAGTCCCTGCACTTCTTTGGAAAACGCAGCCCGCACAGGAACCCAGTACAGTTGCGTTTTCCAGTGCGGGCAGCGTGCAATTAGAACTAACCGCGGGACCGCATTTCTCTGTGCGGGTGGTGCGGCTGAACGGATTTTCGTGCATATCCGCAGCGACACCACCCGCACAGATGTAAACCGGGGGTTAATGTTTGAAAGTGAAAACTTACAGCCGTCTTACAGCTGCTCCAGATTCTGTCTGCTCTAGTGTTAGTAAACTCTCCTCTTTGTTTTTAACAGAAGCTATTGACATCAATGTGTTGTGAAATAGTACTCTATGTTGCATTTTGGGTGCATTGGCCTTCTTATTTTATCAAAAGCATTTTTTTTTTTTTGCTTTTGATAAAGTGAACAGGTTTAGAACTGCCGCCAGATATCTATTGCTCTCCGTGGCTCTGCTGAATAGACGACCCTCTCTATTTGACCAAATCATAGGAAGACCAAAAAAATTTATAGTTGTCACCGAGACTGGAGAAGAGTTGAAATCTTCCAAGAGGACCCTTATCCAGATACAGCAGTCTAAGACATTGCTCCACTGCAAAAACACAGCAAAAAACGCCTAAGCGGTTTTGCCTCATTTTTAAAGTATTTCAGGTGTGATTTTCGAACCATAAAAAAAAAAAAAAAAAAAAAAAAAAAAAAAAAAAAAGGACTTGTGGCTCAAAAACACAACAGCAGGTGAATTTATGCTGCATTTTCTATTTATTTCAATGGGAATGTGCATTTTTGCTGCATTTGTTTCCACACTGAACATGCACCAAAGATGCAGCATGCAGGACTTTTAAAAACTGACCTGCAATTGGCTGGTGTGCAGAACAGATTCAATGGTCACAAATTTTTCTTCTGCTTTTGGCAAGGTAAAAATGGAAGGAAAACTGATCAGTGTGAAAGCAGCCTAAGGGATTTCCTCTCGCTTTCTATGCGTCTCTCGAAAAGGAAGTGAAAGTGAGATCTTCCAAATGGAACACAAAGAGCAAAAATATATCAGACATTCTAAACCTTATGCTATCCAAAAAGTGTTTTGTCCTTGGATATATTATAAAGTATGTAAAATCCCAAATCACTATAATCTTTATTATGTTCACAACTAAACTTCAATATTTTGAAAGCAGCTGCTTTTATTAAAAGTGGAGTCCCCCTAAAAGTGGAAGCTCCGCTTATCTGCCTCCCCCCCACTGCCATATTTGGCACCCTTTGGGAGGGGAGAGTGGGTACCTGGTTTTGATAGGTAACAGCACCCACTTCGCCACAGATCCCAGAGGACTTCGGCCCAATCACAAAGCGCAGCGCACATGAACAGTAGGAAGCCGTCTGTGAAGGCGCAAGGCTTCACTGCCAGTTTCTCTTAGTCAAAATCGGCTCAGGGTGAGGACACTGCTGGATCCGTAGACAGGTAAGTGCCCTAATATTAAAAAAGTCAGCAGCTACGAGGGGGGGGGGGGGCGGGCAGAACTCCACTTTAAATAATCCCTGGTGATCCTGACATAAATGTCACGTTTCAGGCACTAGAGTGACAACATTCTGTCACCATCTCACAAATGTGCTCCTATGTTGACACAGACTTTCGTTGGAGGCTACAAGTGGCCAGTTCAATGCACATTACATAGGCATGGTGCCCTGCCCTGAGAAATGTACTCCAGCGATGGCTGCATGGCATGAAATGGCTGCAGGAGAGCAGCAGCATTAAAATGCAAACAACAATGAAAATTGTAATTTTAATTAAAAAAAAATAGTTTATTACATGCAGTGCTTCAGTATTCAGTAAGGCCTCGTTTAAACCTGATTTGCTGTCTGAAGCACAATCCACTTTCGGATCCCGCTTCAGACGGTAATAGACAGATGGTGGGGAGGCATTGCATCTCCACTTCACTGATTGTTTTACCCCCCCCCCCCCCCCCCCAATTACTGGAAAAAATCACACTTTAAATGAGTAATATGTGCAGTTGCAGCATGGCTCCATTCACTCGAATGGGTCACGTCTGGCTAGCAGTACAACCCATCGAGTGCGATAGGGTATAAAATTCCTGCCGTGAACAAAACCATCACACCCGTGACATACAGTGAAGGAATAAGTATTTGATCCCCTGCTGATTTTGAATGTTTGCCCACTCACAAAGAAATGATCGGTCTAAAAATCGAATGGTAGGTGTATTGTAACACTGAGAGACAGAATAGCAACACAAAATTCCAAAGAAATGCATGTCTAACAAATGATGACTGATTTGCATGTTCATGAGGGAAATAGGTATTTGATCCCCTATCATTCTGCAGGATTTCTGGCTACCAGGTATCTTTCATACAGGCAACAAGCTGAGATTAGAAGCAGTCTCTTGAAGGGAGTGCTGCTAATCTCATTTTGTTACCTGTATAAAAGACACCTGTCCACAGGAGCAATCAAACAATCAGATTCCAAACTCTCCCACCATGGCAAAGACCAAAAATCTGTCCAAGGATGTCAAGGACAAGATTGTAGATCTACAAAAGGCTGGACTGGGCTACAAAACTTTCGCCAAGCAGCTTGGTGAGAAGGTGACAACAGTTGGTACAATCATTTGCAAATGGAAGAAACATAAAACAACCGTCAGTCTCCCTAGGTCTGGTGCACCATGCAAGATCTCACCTCGTGGAGTGTCAATGATCATGAGAACAGTGAGGAATCATCCCAGAACTACACGTGAGGATCTTGTCAATGATCTCCAGGCAGCTGGGACCACAGTCACCAAGAAAACAATTGGTAACACACTACGCCGACAAGGATTGAAATCCTGCAGTGTCTGCAAGGTCCCTCTGCTCAGGAAAGCACATGTCCAGGCCTGTCTGAAGTCTGCCACTGAACATCTGAATGATGCAGAGGAGGACTGGTTGAAATTGTTGTGGTCAGATGAGACCACAACATCAAGCTGTTTGGTATCAACTCAACACGCCGCGTTTGGAGGAGGAGGAATGCTGCCTATGACCCCAAGAACACCATCCCAACTGTCAAACATGGTGGTGGAAACATTCTGCTTTGGGGGTGTTTTTCTGCTAAGGGGACAGAACAACTGCACTGCATCAAAGGGACGATGGACGGGGCAATGTACCATCAAATCTTGGGTGAGAATCTTCTTCCCTCAGCCAGGGCACTGAAAAAGGGTCGTGGATGGGTGTTCCAGCATGACAATGACCCAAAACACACGGCCAAGGCAACAAAGGAGTGGCTCAAGAAGATGCACATTAAGGTCCTGGAGTGACCTAGCCAGTCTCCAGACCTTAATCCGATTGAAATCTGTGGAGGGAGCTGAAAGTTCGAGTTGCCAAATGTCAGCCACCTAACCTTAATAACTTGGAGAGGATATGCCAAGAGGAGTGGGCCAAAATCCCTCCTGAGATGTGTGCGAAGCTGGTGGCCAACTACAGGAGACGTCTGACCTCTGTGATTGCCAACAAGGGATTTGCCACCAAGTACTAAGTCATGTTTTGTGAAGGGGATCAAATACTTATTTCCCTCACGAACATGCAAATCAGTCATCATTTGTTAGACTTGCATTTCTTTTGACTTTTTTGTCTCTCAGTGTTTCAATACATCTACCATTCGATTGTTAGACTGATCATTTCTTTGTGAGTGGGCAAACATTCAAAATCAGCAGGGGATCAAATACTTATTTCCTTCAATGTAAGTACACCCCCGGCTGCTTCCTCAGCAGCAACAAACGCTTCAACTGAGGGCCAGTTAAAAAAAAAAAAAAAAAAAAAAAAAAAAAAAAAAAAGGCTCAACCTTGGGCTTTTACCACCCCTCAATTGCAAGGGTAAACAAGCCCTTAGGATTTAAATCTATGTTAACGTAACGTGTTTTTCTGGCGTGACCTTATACACAAGGTTCGACACAATGATTACATGTCTGTATCCTTACTTGCTGATTCGTATTTCAAGGGCAGTCCCTGTTTTTGAGTTTTCAGGTATGTGTTCTATCCTCAACACTGTATCAATGAATGTCACTCTGACGCGTCTCAGTACTGCAACACAAAAACAACATACGTTAAGGCTGAATCGCAGGATCATGTCCACTTTTGACCCTTAGCTCCCTTTCCCCACAATAAAAAAGCCTTTACCACAAAAACCACCTCGCCTTTTTGATTAATTAATCCTTTTGTGTTACATCATCAGTTCCTGCTGCAAAGCTTACTGTGCCTGAGCGCTGGGGTTGGGGTGGAAAGCCAAGCAGGGAGCACAAGTCACATTCATTAAGTTGCTGAGGAGGAAATATGAACTACATTTCCCATAATTCCTTGGGAAATACACTGACCTGTTGGGTGTGTATGTGGGTGTTACTTGGTTTTAATGACAGAGAGTGCTGTAGTGAAGGGAGCAGCTTTAGCAGAGCCACCGATCAATGGTGGTGGACAGGTCACAACAGGTGCTGTGAAATCATAGCATCCACAGAAGGAAGCTCTATGATAGGAATCTACAATAGGATCACCATTGACCACAACCATTTCTCCATTGGTAAAATAAACGATATAGGACATGTAAGTGATCCAGCCAGTTACACGCTTCCTGCTTTATAGTGGCCCCGCTCTATGGAGGAGAAATGCATCCACTCACGGACAGCAGCATTGTCCACCTGTGAAGAGGGCAGTGTCTGATGCATTAGCATATTTAGATGGACTTGAATTACAAATTAAAGCTGAATTCCAGGAATTCAGCCACTTTTTTAAACGTGAAGGCACACTATGTATTAAAGTGGAGCTCCACCCAAAAGGGGAAGTTCCGCTTTAAGCCTTTGTCCCCCACACCTCATTAACGATTTGCACCTTTGGGGAGCGAGGGGGTACCTGATTTTGACAGGTACCCACTCCCATTTCCGCTGCGATTGCCTAGGCAATTGGAAGCAGAAATTGTCCCCCCCCCCCCTCCCTGTAGTCTTCTGGGACACATGACAGGTCCCAGAAGACTACGGGGCCATTCAGAAAGCATAGAGCTTCTCGTGCATGCGCAGTGGGCACCCGGCTGTGAAGCCGCAAGCGGTCACAGCTGGGTGCCCACACTAAAGATGCCGGTGCCAGGGAGAGAAGATGTCCGGTGAAACCAGCGATAGTGAGGACACCGCTGGACCAAGGGACAGGTAAGTGTCTGTATTTTAAGAGTCAGCAGCTACAGTTCTTGTAGCTGCTTTTTTTTTTTTTTTTTTATGTGCCGTTCCGCTTTAAGTCCAAGGAGGTGCATGACTACTACTGAACTTATTCTATTAGTTATATCTGACAGATTTAAAGCACTCCCGGAAAACAGCTATTGCTTTAGAACTAGGAGCCTGGTGCTAATCCTTGAGGTCTTAGCATCTTCAACAGTAGATCTGCTGTAGCTGCTAAGCCCGCCCTTCCCCTCCTCCTGCCCAATCACAGAAGACTTTGTATAATGTGAACATTTTCTGATTGGACAGCATAACTGGAGGGCATAGCTGCTCTGTGCGCCTCTCTCCTCTCTCACAGTCCCAAGTGTATTCTCCAGCAGAACCATAAACCTGTCAGGTATAAATAAGTTCAGGAGATGTCATGCACCTCATTGGACTTAACTTGTACAAAGTGGCTGAATTCCTGGAATTCAGCTTTAAAGCAGAACTAAACCCTCTTGCCCTTTACAACTAAAGCTGGAGAATTAGCATTTTTTTTTCCTCTCTTTCTTAACTGAAGCTGTGACACACAACATTTGATGGCTTGACAATTCAGTTGAGAGTACAAATAAATCTAACAGTTATCATTCACGGCATCCTTTGAATGTAATTTTTTGGCATCTAGTTTCACTTTTTTTTTTTTTTACATTAGAGAGTTTAGTTCGACTTTAACAAATGTGTAACCTAAAAAAAAAAATAAAATGAAGCAAAAATGACAAATTATATTATATATAAAAATGACAAAACAATTAAAAAGTTTCCCCATAAAATCTCAAGCAGGCCAGAAAATGCAAAGGAAGAGATAGGAGTGCAGCATACACATAACAGGAATCCTGAAGCCTTACCAGTTTCTATGGTCTCTGCAAATTTCTCCAGCCCCTCAAAGGGCTGTGAGGACTCCTGTTCATCGGTCAGCTTCTGACTCAGGCATTCCCTAGCCAGCTGCATACTGCTGGTCATAAAACTTGACCAATACATTGGCTCAGAAGCAGAACCTGCAATATAGACAATCAAAACAAGGGTTAATTACAATCAATAATGATCTTCACAATTGACCCTTTTTGTACTGTGTTACATATCAAGGAGGGGTTGACGTGGACATTGAGGTCTACAGGTACTGGGTCAGACCACCACTCACATACAGATACTACAAGGAGAGGGGTTATCTGCTGAGGCTGGGGGTGATTAAAAAAAGGGAAAAAAACAAAAAAAAAAAACTTTGACTCTGGTGTCCTGGTGTGAGTCTTGCACAATTGTACAGACTCCTCTACTGTATAGCTTTGCCTCACTCTGATTTCACTGCACACTGCGAGCGTCTCATTTTGGGTATTACAAGCTGTAGCAAGTCAGATCCTGCCTTCTTGGCTGGAAGACCCCCAGGATCATCTAGCGCTTCCCTACTCAGATTGACTGTCATTGACCCACCCCTTTTATTCATTCATTCAATCATGGAGGCTCAGCATTACATGCGGTCATTACTATGGCAGTTTGTATGCAAACACAGTCTGCCTAGGAATGTCGCTCCTTCAGACTGACACCGGCTCATCAAGATATTTTGATATTTGTATGAGGGCTCTTGAGAAGAGTACTGAGGAAGGGTGCTGTGATGTATTCAGGAAGCTATGCAAAGAAGCTTGCTGGCCACTCCCACCAGCCATGATGTGCCTGCACTGCGTAGAAAAGCAAAGAGATGTGATCATTGGATCGAGAAAAAAAAAAAAGGCATATAATGAAAATTCACCGGTTTTATTTAACATTATTGGCATGTTGATGGGGAAAGACAGGAACCAGGGAAGGAAAATTCTAAACTTCAGGTTCGGGGCTGTTTCAGACTGATGGTAAGCTTACCACCCTCTGAAAAGTGATCTGTGGTGGATCATTTTTCAGAGGGCGGTATAGCAGCAGCTGGCAAGCATTTAGGAAGTGTTACTGCTGCCTCCTGACCCCTTTTGTCTTACCTTTTTTTTTTTTTTTCAAAATTGCCAAACAGCAATTTACAATGTGGGACCATGCCATAATTGAGAGCCAAGCATTTGGCTAATGGCTATGCTGCAGTTTCATTATTCTCAATGGATGAGTTTGACAACTGGAGCTGCCTGTCAGCCTCAGAAGAAAACGAGTTAAAGTGTCAAACTGTAACGTTAGAATTATGTTGGACAGCCAGGAGTGGTTAAACAGCGACTCACCGACCTGTTTTTTACCGGACGAGTCCTTAAAGCGGAGTTCCACCCAAACGTGTAAGCTCCACTTATCGCCGCCGCCCCCCCCCCCCCTCCCTGCCACATTTGGCAAGTTTTGAGGGGGAGGAGGGAGCAGATACCTGGTTTTGACCAGTACCCGCTTCCACTTCCAGCTAAGTTCACCACGGCTAACCGAGCTGGAAGTTTGGCGCCCCTTCTTCACCCTGCAGCCCTCTAGGACATTTCACAGGTCCCAGAGGACTGTGCTCCATTCACAAAGCGCAGCAAGCTTCACGCAGGCACAGTAGGAAACCGGCTGTGAAGCCGCAGGGTTTAACTAACGCTTTCCCTTAGTCAAGATGGCGGCGCCCGAACCTGACAGTCGATTGAAGAATCGGCTCGGGTTGAGGACACCGCTGGATCCCTGGGCAGGTAAGTGTCCTAATATTAAAAGTTAACAGCTACAGTATTTGTGCTGCTGACTTTATATTTTTTGAGATGGGGGTGGAACTCCTCTTTGATGCCTGTGTATAAGAGTGAATATGTGTTACGTACGTGACGCCCGTGTATAAGAGTGAATATGTGTTACATACGTGACGCCTGTGTATAAGAGTGAATATGTGTTACGTACGTGACGCCCGTGTATAAGAGTGAATATGTGTTACATACGTGACGCCTGTGTATAAGAGTGAATATGTGTTACATACGTGACGCCTGTGTATAAGAGTGAATATGTGTTACATACGTGACGCCTGTGTATAAGAGTGAATATGTGTTACATACGTGATGCCCGTGTATAAGAGTGAATATGTGTTACGTACGTGACGCCCGTGTATAAGAGTGAATATGTGTTACATACGTGACGCCTGTGTATAAGAGTGAATGTGTTACATACGTGACGCCCGTGTATAAGAGCGAATATGTGTTACATACGTGACGCCTGTGTATAAGAGTGAATAGGTGTTACATACGTGATGCCTGTGTATAAGAGTGAATATGTGTTACGTACGTGATGCCTGTGTATAAGAGTGAATATGTGTTACATACGTGACGCCCGTGTATAAGAGTGAATATGTGTTACATACGTGACGCCCGTGTATAAGAGTGAATATGTGTTACATACGTGGTCGAGGTCTTGGCCTGAACACCATCTCCAGGCCTTTCACCTCCAGTGCACAGTTATCCTGCAGTAAGGAGCCCCAGGGGACAGACAGGGAGATGGTCTGTATAAAGCCCTCCGTCACTTCCAGGGGAGCATCTGCTGACTCCAATATCTCATTAAGACTCTGCAGACAGAAAACAAACAGAAAGTTACAAATTAAGAGATGAATTGTATAGAAAACCGAGCAATGAATGGTATACACCTGTGACCAAAGTACTTGCGTCAACTTGTGCGCAACATATGCAGAAAATCAAAGAGACTGAACATTTTAAAGAGATAGAAAAGCGTTCTGTCCACTGATCCCCTGCTGATCAGAGCAGATTGAGTGGATGTGCTCCATTTTTTTCCAGATGGGCCACAGACAGAGCTTGTTCTGCTCTATGGGCGATTGGATGTAAACAGACTCCGCTGTCCATTTATACCTGACTGCCCTCCGATCCAATCTGCATAGACCAAGGGTAGGCAACCTCCGGCTCTCCAGCTGTTGCAGGACTACAAGTTCCATTATGCCTCTGCAAGTCATAGCTGTAACTGTCAGTTTTGTACTGTTGCAATGCCTCATGGGAAATGTACTTCAACAGCTAGAGAGCCGCAGGTTGCCTACCCCTGGCCTAAACACAGGATCCCCTTCTGTTTTTTTTTAGCGAACTAGTTTGGAGGTAAGCAGGCACAGGTTTGTTTAAACCCGCCAGTCCATAGGTGTGAATGGAGGGGCCCATCAGGTCTGCCTGAAAAATTGACAGGTGGAGCTGATCCACCCCTTCATGTGAAAGAGGCCTAACTGTACCAAGCCACAAGGTATGAGGCAACAGCAGCAGAGGCTGATCTGTGTCAGACATTTGTGAACAAAGACTGGAACTGCACAGACACCAGGATTTACATGTTTCTGTAATCTCTGAGCCAATATCTCAGTCCAGGAGTAGATGGTGACCTTGGATGACGTCTGAATAACAATGGCACCGTCCTTCTAAAGAGAAAAGCAGATGAAAGCTTTATCAAGCGGGAGTACTGTGATATGCAAGACATCCCCTCCTGTGCTCAGGTGTGGTGCTTAGGGGCAGGATAGACTCTCCTCTTGGCTACCTTGCAAGTATGGCAAACACAAAATCTTTTCGACAGTTAGGCCCACTTTTTCAAAGCCAAAGAGGACCTGACCCTTGAAATGAGTCAGCCAACTATGGACATTTAGAGGTGTTCTCATGTCATTAACCTCCTTAGCGGTATTCCCGAGTGTAGCTCGGGGTAAAATTTCTATACCAAGAGCGGTAACCCCAAGCTACACTCAGGGCTTACCATGCGGCGCTGCTCTGGGGGTCCCTGCAGCACTTACCTTGTCCTTCGCTCCCGCGATGTGTCCCCTGCAGCGTCCCCGGCCATCTCCTCCGGCCGATGCCGGCATCCGGCTTCTGTGTTCCGGTCCCTGTGACGTCGGGACGTACGGACGCCGGCGGGAAATTTGAAATTTTTTAAAAATGTCATTTTTGCGGTCATTGCTGTTTCAATGCATTTCACATATATTTTGTCCCTACTGCTTTGTCCGGCGCCCTGCCTGTATTTTGAATGTTCTTTCTGCCTGGAAACTGAGAAAAGTCCATGGCGTCCAAAAAGTATCCCTTTACGTCAAAAGCGGTTTTAGAACAGCGATAGTAAATCAGAACCACTTGCAGAATTGAGTGATAATGATTCGTGGGGGAAATTCGTCATCAGACACTGAAAACGATTTTGCGACTTTGCTCAGCGATGTGCGAATTTGCCTCTGTATTTCAAATTTCAGTGTTTTTGGTTTGATTATATTATTGAATTAAATTTATTATATTATTATTTTTTATGATTATTTATTAAATTATAATTTATGATTTCGTGTTTCAAATTTTATCATACCCGGGATGTTTACTAGACTCTTGTTCGGACAGATTTCAGCGAGTTATTCCTAAAAATTACAGCCTACAATAAAAAACTACATATTTCCATGCAAAAAAATGTACCGCTTTCAGCACAAAAAAATTCGGAAAGAATCATACCGCCAGGGAGGTTAACCCTGTATGGTGAGCTTGGAGGTGGTCTCGTTTGTATCTTTTGATATGCTCATACAAAACGTGTTTGTGAGTACCCGCTTGCTTTTATACATTTTAATAAAAATGAATTTATTGTAATGCTCTAGGTCAGTGTGCCCTCTTCTTATTGTTTCGGCAGTACTGTGATCTCCGATCGTGGTAGTAAATACATGGCAGTATTACACCTACACCTTCTTAGAGAATATGTAAAGCCAACATTTCATGTTCTTGATCTGTGCCTGCTGTGCCATGTACTTGTATCAAAAAGTATCCCCTTCTCTTTGTATTGCTTCCTTTGTGTGAAATCCCGGGTGTTCCTGAGCCCTTTCCTCCCCGGACTGACTGTTCCTAACCCACCCCTTTCATTCGCAGGATTTCCTCTTTTATTTTGGAGGCTCAGTATCACATGTATGTGTTACCTAGGGTTGTCTGCATGGAAACAGCCTGCCTTGAGTGCCCACTCCTCCACACTGACATCCACCCATCATGGCATTCTGATTTTTACATAACTCCTCCAAAGAGCCAGCCCATGCAGTGCCTGCATCAAAACGGAGGGCTCTTAAGAGGAAGGGTGCACTGATGTTGTCATGTACAGCACCCTGCCAGACCTAGCCTGCACATAGAACCGCAGAGACCCAATGATGACATTGTTGGGTCCAAAAAAAAAAAAAAAAAAAAAAAAAAAAAAAAAAAAAAGGTATGTACTGAAAAGAGAACATTTTCATATAAATATTGGCAGATTAAGGCCTCATTAACATTACACATGTACATTATACTGCTGCTTTTAGGGCCAGTTCAAAACACATGCAGTCTAGAGAAATTTTTTCCTGCATCAAAAACACATGGAAAGTAGGTTATATGGTTTCCAATGGCATAGTTTACACCAGTGCGGTCAGTTCCAGAAAAAAAAAGTAAAAAAACATGCTGCATTTTTCCTGCACTGGACTTTACTGGAAAAGCGCATCAGACTCCAATACAGTGGGAAAAAAAACACAAAGGAAGAAGAAGGGAGGAGCGAGAAGGAAGAAGACGGAAGAAGCGAGAAGAAGAAGAAGGAAGATCTGGAATGCATTAAATACTCAACAAAAACATGCCAGTGTGTATCAAAAACATGTTAAAAGCATGCATGCAGAAACACACAGAGGAGGAGGAGGAGGAGAAGATCTGGAATGCATCTGGAAATGCATTAAATACTCAACAAAAACATGCCCGTGTGCATCAAAAACATGCATGCAGAAACACACGAAGAAGGAAGGAGGAAGGAGGAAGGAGGAGGAAGGAGGAAGAAGAAGAAGGAGGAGGAGGAAGAAGAAGGAAGGGAGGAGGAGAAGAAGAAGAAGGAAGGAGGAGGAAGAGGAAGGAGGAGGAGGAAGAAGAAGGAAGGAAGGAGGAGGAGGAGGAGAAGGAAGGAGGAGGAGGAGGAAGAAGAAGGAAGAGGAGGAAGAAGAGAAGGAAGAAGGAAGGAGGAGGAGGAGAAGGAAGGAGGAGAGGAGGAAGAAGAGGAGAAGAAGAGGAGGAGGAGGAAGAAGAAGAAGAAGAAGAAGAAGAAGAAGAAGAAGAAGAAGAAAGAAGAAGGAAGAAGAGGAAGAAGAAGGAAGAAGAGGAAGAAGAAGGAAGAAGAGGAAGAAGAGAAGAGAAGGAAGAAGAGGAAGAAGAAGGAAGAAGAGGAAGAAGAGAAGGAAGAAGATCTGGAATGCATCTGGAAATGCATTAAATATGCAACAAAAACATGCCCGTGTGCATCAAAAGCATGTTAAAAGCATGCATGCAGAAACACATCTAGAATAGATCTGGTGTGCTTTTTTGTGGTGTAAAACATCCCTTAGTGGTGTCAGGATTTTTTTTCCTGCTTCCAAACTCCCCTGCATGTTAACCTATGTGTCCATGCACACATAGGCTTTTAGCAGCATTTAGTGGCAGGACAAAAAAAAACGCAGGGCCAGTGAGTTTAGGAGCAGCAGAGTTTTGACTGAAAAAAAGATTGATGCGTTTAAACACTAGGTGCTTTTAGTGCTCGAGTATGAATCCGATGCGATTCAGGTGCGGGTATAAAAAAAAAAAAAAAAAAAAAAAATGGTCCTGCACCTTTTTGGTGTGGATGCAATGCGGTTTGAGCCATACAAAATATATGGCTCAACGCACACTGCACAGACATTGCATGAAATTCACACTGTAATGCGGTGTGATTCCTGTATGAATTACATGCAGTGTCCCGCACCACATTAGTGTGAACCCAGTCTAAATGCGTTAGACACTTCTACAAGCGGCCAAAACGCTGCTGCCAAGAGGAAAAGCATTTTCCCAAACGTCTTATGTGCATGAGCCCTATAGTTCAGTTTTAAAAAATGCCCTACAGCTATCAAATACAAACCTCCAATCTCCAATCATTATTTTCTACAGATCTTATTCTAATTGAGGCAATACAGACAGTTCTGATTTCAGTTGCTTTCATAAAAGACGCCAACCTTTCTCTATGCAGTTGCCGTCTGCTAGGCTGTCATTCCCTACTCATCACGGATACATTAAGTTTCTAAAAATGACCAGCCAGCTCATGGGAAGTGTGTGGGAGGCTCTGCATGAATTCAGAAGCACATTTCATTATTGCGCCACTGAAATCATTCACAGTCTAAATAATAACAGTCCTCCTGTCTCTTGGTGACACTTTACAGAATCCCTATTGGCCAGAATCTGTTACATTGTTTCTTTCTTTGCTTCTTAAAAGGTAAACATACAGATGGACCGTTACATTGTGTCCGTTTGATAGATGAATAAAGTATGTTGCAGTTCTTATCAGCTGCTTCTATAATTTTATAGGTCGTTTTTTAGACTTTTTTTTTTTTCACTTTACTACCATATATAATTTATTATTACATTTGCAATTTATAATAATAACCGCGTTCATTTCTTTCCCTTCTATGATTCCATCCGCATATAGATTTTATCTTTAGCGCGATTTAGCTCAGGTTCACACATATGCGGTGCGGTATATCGCATGTGATTCCCACAGGAACAGCACTGCATTCCTCTGCAAATCACATGCGAATTGTGTGCAGTGCGATTGGAGCCATACATTATGGCTCAAATTGTACCGCACCCGCACCAAAAGGGTGCAGGACCCTGTTTTTGGTCCGCACTAGAATCGGATCGCATGGGTATTCACACCTATGCGATCCGATTCGGCAAATCGCATAGGTGTTTGTGGACCGATTTCGGGGTGTTGTTAACATACACACAGGGGCAGACTGACCATTTGGAAACTCGGGCACTGCCCGAGGGCCCGGGGTCAGTAGGGGGCCCTATGATATGCCCCTGGTACCTTTTTCATAGGCTTTTTTTGAGTTTGGGCAAGGACACAGGGGCCCCATGATCCCCTATTGCCCGGGGGCCCCATGAGTTGTCAGTCTGCCCCTGCATACACACACGCAGCGGTTCGCATGAACGGGGTGTGTGGATTCTGATGTGGTGCGGAAATTGCATAGAAAATGCTGCAAATTCCGCACCACATCAGTGTGAACCCAGGGCTTACATTGACTACAAGGCCCCAAACACAGATACCACTCGGTACAGCATTCAGCTCCATCTAGACACAGCCTGTCATAGACTTAGCAAGGCTGCAGGTAGTGGGACTGGACTGTGCACCTGTCCTTCCTGGGAGCATGAAGTCCACATTGACACTTGCATATGGGCCCGATACAGATTACATACAAGAACCCCGGTGGGGGTTCCCAGCGATTAGCTCAGGGGTTTCCAAACTTTCTAAACAAAAGGGCCAGTTTACTGTCCTTCAGACTGGACTGTGGGCATTTGGAGTAGAAAATGTCCTGACATTAGTGGGAATAAACAAAGCTGCATCTTTGGTGTCATTGGGAGGAAAAAGCCAATATAAAGTTTCTCTCCCTGTAGTCTTCTGAGACATGTGACAGGTCCCAGAGGAATACAGGACCATTCACAAGGCACAGACACACATGCGCAGTGGGCACCCGGCTGTAAAGAACGCAAGCTGTCACAGCCGGGTTCCCACACTTAAGATGCCGGCACCAGGGAGAGAAGACAGCCGATGAAACCGGCTGTGTTGTGGACACCACTGGATCAAAAGGACAGGTAAGTGGTTTTTATTTGTTTTTTTTATAAAGTTAGCAGCTACAGTTTTTTGTAGCTGCTGACTTACTTTTTTACATTTTGACAGGAGCGCCGCTTTAACCTTTTGCCTATTTAACCTGACTTTCCTGTAACGGGATCCGTTCTCAATAGGACTGGCAGCTTCTGAGGAAACAATACAAAGCAAGTCAAATGCATCCTCAGAACTGTCATCCACCATCAAATTAATCAGAAGCCCGCTGATCACATACACATCAAAAGTAAAAAAGCATAACGCCTGAAAATCTCCTAAAAGAGGTTACTTGTGGCAGTAGACATGAATCCTGGGCATTTCATTTATTTCAAGCACTATGGTGTCTTCTACACACTACAGGAAAAAAAAAACTCATGATATAAATGACAAGTGCCAGGTCTGAGGTTAAAGTACAGGTAAGGAGTGTTGACAGGAGTAAACCATTTGTTCACAAACATTCCTAGATTACATTTTAGGACTTGGCAAACTGCCTCAAGTACACTTGGCAGCACAGTGCATGATGAAGTTTCAGGCATACTGCAAAGAGAGCCATCGGAGGATCCTGATCTTCCAAAACTAAAAAACATCTGAAGCGGTGGTGGTCAACTTACTTGATATAAGGGGCCTCAAGTGTGGCCCCCGACATTACCAGAGGGCCACGCATAATATTCAGCAAATGTAAACCTGCAGAAAGCTGTCAGAGACTACAGGCGCGCTGTGACAGACGGTCAGGGACTACAGGCGCGCTGTGACAGACGGTCAGGGACTACAGGCGCGCTGTGACAGACGGTCAGGGACTACAGGCGCGCTGTGACAGGCGGTCAGGGACTACAGGCGCGCTGTGACAGGCGGTCAGGGACTACAGGCGCGCTGTGACAGGCGGTCAGGGACTACAGGCGCGCTGTGACAGACGGTCAGGGACTACAGGCGCGCTGTGACAGACGGTCAGGGACTACAGGCGCGCTGTGACAGACGGTCAGGGACTACAGGCGCGCTGTGACAGACGGTCAGGGACTACAGGCGCGCTGTGACAGACGGTCAGGGACTACAGGCGCGCTGTGACAGACGGTCAGGGACTACAGGCGCGCTGTGAGAGACGGTCAGGGACTACAGGCGCGCTGTGAGAGACGGTCAGGGACTACAGGCGCGCTGTGAGAGACGGTCAGGGACTACAGGCGCGCTGTGAGAAACGGTCAGGGACTACAGGCGCGCTGTGAGAAACGGTCAGGGACTACAGGCGCGCTGTGAGAGACGGTCAGGGACTACAGGCGCGCTGTGAGAGACGGTCAGGGACTACAGGCGCGCTGTGAGAGACGGTCAGGGACTACAGGCACGCTGTGAGAGACAGTCAGGGACTACAGGCCTGTTGTAAGACGGTCAGGGACCACAGGCATTCTATAAGAGATGGTCAAAGACTACAGGTGTGCTACAAAAAAGTTAAGAAACAACAGGGATGCTTTAAAAGATAGTCAGAGAAAACAGGGATGCTAAAGGAGATGGTCAGAGACTGCAAACTTGCTATAGGAGCTAATGTGTATAGAAAACCCTCAGCACTATGGACCTTCTAAAAAAAAAAAAAACTTGTGTGGCTAGCATATAATGTGTTCCCACATGTGCAACATAAATAAATAGAAAAATGCAGCTCAACAATATATATACAAATTATAGTGCTACACAATAAATATGTGCAAAAACAAAAATCTGTGCTTGTGAAAATCAATGTATGCTATACCAGACGTCTAATCAATACATGTACAGTTTATGGAGTCCTATATGTATGTATTGATTAGACGTCTGGTATAGCACACATTGATTTTCACAAGCACAGATTTTTGTTTTTGCACATATTTCTTGTGTAGCACTATAATTTGTATATATATTGTTGAGCTGCATTTTTCTATTTATTTGCTATAGGAGCTGTTGGAGACTGGCAACATGGTTCAGTGGACCATCATAGAAGGGGGAATTGTTACATAAAAACTGACCATACACTTATATCATGCTGAATGAAAGAAAGAAGTGGTCAGAGACTACAGGTATGCCGTAAGAGACAGTCAGACAGTCAGAGACTACGGGGATGCCGTAAGAGACAGTCAGAGACTATGCGGGAGATGCCGTAAGAGACAGTGCAAGAGACTACGGGGATGCCGTAAGAGATGTCAGACTACGGGGATGCCGTAACGAGACAGTAAGAGACAGTCAGAGACTACGGGGATGCCGTAAGAGACAGTCAGAGACTACGGGGATGCCGTAAGAGACAGTCAGAGACTACGGGGGATGCCGTAAGAGACAGTCAGAGACTACGGGGATGCCGTAAGAGACAGTCAGAGACTACGGGGATGCCGTAAGAGACAGTCAGAGACTACGGGGATGCCGTAAGAGATAGTCAGAGACTACGGGGATGCTGTAAGAGTCAGAGACTACGGGGATGCCGTAAGAGATAGTCAGAGACTACGGGGATGCTGTAAGAGATAGTCAGAGACTACAGGGATGCTGTAAGAGATAGTCAGAGACTACAGGGATGCTGTAAGAGATAGTCAGAGACTACGGGGATGCTGTAAGAGACTACGTGCAGAGACAGACTACGGGGATGCTGTAAGAGATAGTCAGAGACTACAGGGATGCTGTAAGAGATAGATAGTCAGAGACTACAGGGGATGCTGTAAGAGATAGTCAGAGACTACAGGGATGCTGTAAAGAGATAGTCAGAGACTACAGGGATGCTGTAAGAGATAGTCAGAGACTACAGGAGACTACGGGGAGCTGTAAGAGATAGTCAGAGACTACGGGATGCTGTAAGAGATAGTCAGACTATGGGGATGCTATAAGAGATAGTCAGAGAGTGCAAACATGCTATAGGAGCTGTTGGTAGACTGGCAACATTGTTCAGTGGACCATCATGGAATGGAGACATGTTGCATAAGAGCTGACCATGCACCTATAAAATCGGCTGAACGAAAGAAATACGATTTCTCAATCCAGGTTTACAGCGCAGATCGGCAAATCCCTCCTACCAGGCTACTATATTCTGGTTACCGGTGGTCAGCGTACCTGAACAGTGCCTACATCTAACTGCATGCAGGCGCTGTTCAGCCAAACTTCCAATGGGGCTGCCATTTGCAGCTGATTGATGAGATTTCCAGGCATAACGTTACTGTGCACAGCCCCAGTGGTCAGTGTAAATGGGACCTAACAGCTGCCAATAAACTAGGAAAACATCATATAACCAGGTGGATTGTCCCAGACGATTACCACCATCTGCTCTCTGGGATGACGCCAGACCAGGGGTGTGCGCAAAAAGCATCGGTATGTTTACTTGGCTGATACAAGCATTCATGTTTATGCACCTATCCTTTGAAAAAATAATTTTGTCGTTGATTCACAAACTTCCAGGGGCATATTTAAAAACGCGGAGAATGTGACTTTCACCAAACATTCAACCAGGGTGAATCCCTCATTTAAACCTTTACCTGGAAGATTCAGCTGCAGTAAATGCTTGGTCAATGTCAATATGTCATCAAGGGCTATTTCATGTATATGGCAACTTTTATTTAGAATGTAAATGTTCACCAATAATCCCCCCTCCACCAAACTTTACACAATGCAGTGACGCAAGTACCTTCACCTGGCATTTGCCAAACCCAGACACGTCCATCAGATTACTAGACAGAAGCGTGATTGGTCACTCCAGAGAACACGTCTCCACTGCTCTAGAGTCCAGTGGCGGCGTGCTTTACACCACTGCATCCGACACTTTGCATTGCACTTGGTGATGTAAGGCTTGAATGCAGCTGCTCGGCCATGGAAACCCATTCCATGAAGCTCTCTACACACTGGTGTTGTACTAATCTGAAGGCCACACCAAGTTTGAAGGTCTTTAGCTATTGACTCTGCAGACAGTTGGTGACTTCTGCGCACTGTGCGCTTCAGCATGCGCTGACCCCACTCTGTCATTTGACGTGGCCTACCACTTGGTGGCTGAGTTGCTGTTGTTCCCAGTTGCTTCCACTTTGTTATAATCCCACTAACAGTTGAGCGTGGAATATTTAGTAGCCAGGAAATGTCACGGATGGACTTATTGCACAGGTGGCCACCTATCACGGGACCACGCTTGGTGTCACTGAACTCCTGAGAGCGACCCATTCTTTCACAAATGTTTGTAGAAGCAGTCGGCATGCATAGGGACTTGATTTTTGGAGGTAATTGGAACACCTGAATCCAATGATTTGGAGGGCAGGCCCAATACTTTCGGCAATATAGTGTATATCAATAACAGCCACAAAGGTTATAAGTCCACTTTATGTACACCAAATGTCTTTGCAAACCCAGATATTACTTTTTATAAGTAGAAGTGATATCATCACTGTGCAGCCTGTACAGAAAGCAGAGCTGTGGGGGGGGGGGGGGGGGGAAAACAAAGTAGACTCCATCTACAGGAGGGGACGGAGACAAGGGAAAGTCTCACAATGAATTAATGCACAGATCTGGAAGAAATACACAAAGCACACCAAGATTCAAATAAGACTTCCAAGAATCTAGACTTTGCAGAATGTCAAAGTATGCAACGTTAGCCTCCGGAAAGGTTGCCATTATGTCACACAGCCTTTGTCTAACCAGAAAACTGACACTACCGCCCCAGCCAGCTGGACTGCACAGGTATGGGGCTGATATGTGAAACGGCATAGCAGTATATGCAAGTATAGGTACCTCTGGAAATGCTCGCCAGGAAAAGTATTCAAATCAGTGACTGCTAAAGCAGAAATGAGAAAGGAAAGAACCTAATAAAAATTCTGTAACAATTTCAACAGGGTCCATGATGACAAATCTGCAACGGAGTTTACCTTCAATGATAGACACAACTCTATGCAATCAGATCCAGAGATATAGGCAGATGAGGTTTTATGTAAATCTTGACATGTAAGCTCCCAGGATCAGGGCCCTCCTATTCCCTCTTGTATTCAACTGTATTGTTGCTGTATTGTCTCCTGTTATATTGTAAAGAACTGTGCAAACTGTTGGCGCTATATAAATCCTGTATAATAATAGTAATAAATGTTGGGTTTGGACAAGTCCCTCCCTCCTCTTCCTGAGCCTCCCTATAAGTTTAGAAATAACCTCAAAAATCAATAAGGCTCCATGTACACGGAACACTTCTGAATGATGGAAACTGACTGCTGGAAAACGTAGGTAAAAAAAAAAAACGTCTGTTTAGCCGCGTCTGCATAACACATTTATGCGCGTCTATGTCCATTTGTGTTTAGAAGCGTTTTTTAAAGATAAGCACAGGAGACCTTCCAAATGCCCAGAATGCACTGAAAAGTGGTAAATTATTAACTATTTCAGACTGTTTCAGAGAAATACAGAGAGTAGAAGCAGAGACAGCAGTATGTGTTGAGATTAGCTTAGGTGTGAGTTGCTCATTAACATTTCTTTTGTTTCCAAGGGTGGGAAAGGTGTCTGGTGGAGGGAGTCATTAAGGTCACCTGGCAAGGGGTCTGCATGAGGAATTTGAGGTGTGAATGGTCATTAACATATCTTTTGTTTCCAAGGGTGGGAGAGGAGGTGTGAGGTCATTAACATATCTTTTGTTTCCAAGGGTGGGAGAGGTCTGAGGTGTGAATTGGTCATTACAATGTGTGACAAGCTTGGTAGGAACATCCTGTGTTCAGTGTTTTGTCCATCTGAGTACCTTGAAAAACGCTTTCCATGCATTTTTCATGATGAAAAAAAAAGACTCTGGACAGCATCGGGAACTGGAAGAGTTAAAAAAAAAATGTTCAAAATTAAAACGCCTGTAAACGTGATTTACCACGTTTTGCCTCCTTTTTACTTTTGAAACGCTGATAAAATCGACTGCTAAACGCAAGTATTCTGCATTAAAAAAAAACGACTCTAAACTCAAATGCCTGTAAAGGAAGATGTGTACATACATGGACACAGGAAAACATTAGGGAGAGTTTAGGGGCTGCTGAAAAAAAAAAACCGCTGAACAGCCCCTAAACGTGAGTTTATCAGCTGCAGAGTACATGAGCCCTAAGGAGGGAGAAGTGGGCCATGCTGGACTTTTACGTGAAATTTTGAGATCTACATACAAGTTTGGTTGCCTATATTTCTGAATCCACTCACATGGTTTTCACTAAAGGTAAACTCTGCTTTTATGCATTTTCATCACATGCATTGTATGAATGTCCAGGTTTATGACAGGTGTAAAACTAGTTGTACAGGTGTCCTGTTTTTCTCTGCGGACCCCCACAATGAACCCAGTGACAATTAAGAACTTAGTATCACCACCTCCCTTCTGCCCTATTTGGGGGAAAAAATGGAGAAGTGGACATCTATTTCTGGAGTGTTGTTTTTAAATGGAACTTCAAAAATATCCCTCAGGCAGCAGCCAGCTTGGCCATTAATGTCTGTGAGGGTCATAAACACAGTACACAGAGCCAATCTGAGCAGCTCTATACCACATGATCACTGTACTTGAGCAGTCACTAATGTAAACAGCGTACTGTTTACATTGGTAGAGCCCATTCTTTCAACTGAGGAAGGAGGAACTAATGAAGGATTGATCATTGGTTAGTTGCAAGGCACAAGCAGCAGCAATTCAGGGTAGGAGGGGGGGTTCATTGTGGGACCATTTTTTAACCATCTCCCCCTCCTCTCCTGTACATCCATCCTTTAAAGCACTGAGCAAACTGTTGGCGCTATATAAATCCTGTATAATAATAATCCTGTCACTGGTGACCTGTATACTACCTTCTTCACCTCCCCTATCCTGCCCATCTGAATATTAACCTCTTCATCCTCCCACCATGTGACCTGTACGTTAACCCCTTCATCTCCTTATCCCCCCTGTGTATGACTAATACTTTTAATATATCTAGTGCACCATTATCAAGCTCTTTATTTTACCCTCCTCAATATCCGCATGTTTCTTCATTTTCAAAGCAACAGGTTCAGTTTAATGCCCCTACTCCCCGGCAGCACATATTTACCTATGTGGGCTCCAAGACTCTTCAAAGGATGTTTACCTTTGGAACATGTTCCACCCAAATTTAGGGTAGAACTTGCCTTCTCTCCCCCTCCCTGTGACAGTGGGTGGGAGATCTTCTCTCCACACCCACTGTCACAATTTAATTTAAAAACAGCAGGGCCGTGTGCAGCTATGCCCACATGGCCCCATGGTTCATTTACAGAGTTCTGTGAATTTATGAATTCCAAGTACCAACAGCCCCTGCAGACGACGGCTTGTGGTTCTCCCTGGTGAGTCCTCTCGTAGTTCATGAAGTTTTCCTGCAATTCCGTAACTGCCTGCCCATACAAGGTATGGGCAGACAGTGTACTGAGAGACTGCAGGATCCTGGTATTGCACCCACAATCTGCGGATCACAGGTGCAATGCTTTACAGGTTTCAGTGTAAAAAAAATAATAATTGATGGTGCTTTACAAGTACCTGTAATAAATTGACATTTGTTTACCTGCAAAAAGATGTTCATTTATCCTCGAAAGAGAAATTTCACCACCGTTGCACTTTTTTTCCCCTTGTACATTTTCGTGTTATGCAGGGTTGTCCTCAATTCACAAGCTCACCTGCACTGCCCTGCTGTGATACACTGATCTGCTGCCACAGACCAGGTCCTGCACTGCCATCTCCTTCTCTGATGTCATCAGAAGCTGGCTGTTCCTCCCGCAGCCGGTCCTCGATGACATGCTGCAAAGTAAGGGCACTGCCTACTGTGTCCCTGCTCCTACAACCTCCAGGGATATGTGATGTTAATATACCAGGAACTTATAGGAGCAGGGATATGTCAACCTGGCCTAACCCCTGGTTAACATCTATGCAGGTGGTGCCGCTGCAGAAACCAGACAATACCTGCAGCCGCACCACCCACACAGAGGAATGCAGGACCCGCAGACGGGTGCCATTAATTCTAATGGCATTCCACCCGCACTGGAAATCACAAACCGTACTGGGAACCTCGGATACCGAGTGGGCTGCGATTTCCAAAGTAGTGCAGGGACTTCTTCTTCCCTGCGTGTCCTGAGGCACGGGAATCCATGAAATGAATGGGCTCTCATGCCCACGCAAATCATGGCCCGCACAGATGTGAACCAGGGATAAGTGAGAATGATGACATGGACGGGTATGACCTGACAAAAAAAAAAAAAAAAATGATAAAAAAAATATATTGCTTCCATGTGATATTGCTAGACCAATCATCAATGTTATCACATGAGAAGTGCTCCTTCATGCTGCGTATTGTTGCATGCAGCTGAACCTAGAAACAGGGAAAAGAGAAGGTCAGTACAGTACCAGTGCAGCTGGAGGACGCATCAAAGTGAACTTTTTTTTTTTGCCTTCTATAGGAGTTCTATCCTTTCCCCCCACTGTATCCAAAAAGAAAACTTATAATTTAAGCAATACAACAGACCTACCCATTTATCAAGTGGAACTTGTGACAAGGAGCCGGTGCCCTGGTACAAATCTAGAGTGAGCTGCTCCAGACTGAGCTTCTCCTGCAGGAAGTGACCCAGATAGCGCTGCAGGAGGTACCGGCAGGCCCGCTTCTTGATGGACTCGGAGAAGGGCCACGGCATGGTTGCGAAGAATGAGGGCTCCCAGAGCCCCGACTATGAAGCTACAAAGCCAGTCTGCCAGTCAGGAGTCCAAAATTCAATCTTGCATCAACTGACACAAAACTGCAATCACATAGTCAGTCAATGTTGCAGGTAGAGTTGGGGCGTCAACCAAAAAACGTTATTCTCTTATGCCCAATCTTAAAATTTTTACAGCCAGGCGCACACACACTACAATCAGAAAAATAGATCATCATCACCACCGGACAGACAGTCGCCGAGTGAAGACCACAGTCTGACATGCATTGAAAGTTGAGTGACAGTCAAGTAATCGTAGTCAGGGGCTTGTCTTTGCAACCAGGTAGTAACAACAAGTCACATATTGCTCATATTGACATCTGCAGTCAGACAATCACCACGGGTATTTAAATGACCACAAACTAATGAAGATCAATCACACCTTGTTCTGATGTAGGACACAAGATATGAAGCATGTGGTCTCTGATAAGGAGAGATAATAAAGCTTCATATGCCGAAATCAAAACTGCCAGAACTGTCACCGGCACCAGTGACAGAGGGACAAAGCAGACCAGCAATAAAATATGACACAAGGCAGGCACACAGCAAGCATCAACAGTCAGTTATATGTCAGAAAAACTCAACCCATAAGACCTGATGTCACACAAGGACATTCTATGGTGACATAACACACAGGAAGGCAATCACCCAGCTAACTTACACTACGGGAAAAAAAAGAAATCGCTCATGAATAGTCATTCAGTGACAAGTGGCAGTTGTACTCAGCAGGCACTGCAACACACTGACACAGAACCAATAGGGAAAGACACAGGAATTCAAATGTACACAATTCAAAACACAGCACTGACAAGGCAGCACATTGGTGCACCAAGAATCACACAGTGATGACTTTATTCACAGAGTGCCTCATCACACACACAGTGGCAGAAAATCACAGACACACGAAAGTAGACAATGACACAATCACAAAGAAAAGAATTTGACAGTCGCAATCATACAACACAGCAGACAGAGACACGATCCACACAGAAAAAGGCCAGAGACACAATCAGTCACACACACAGGGGGATAGGGACGCAATCAAATGCACAGGGTGTGATAGGGACACAATCAAATGCTCAGAGGGTATGGGGATGTAATCAAATACATGGAAAAGGGGGGGGGAATGCAGTCAAACGTACGGGTTAGGGACGCAAACACACAGAGGATAAGGCTAAATGCATAGGGGGGGATGGGGGTGCAATCGAAAGCTCAGAGTAGAGACGCAATCAAACGCAGAGGGGGGGATGGAGGCGCAATCAAACGATGAGGGGGGGAATGGGGCACAAACGCAGAGGGGGGATGGGAGCGCAATTAAATGAAGAGGGGGGGATGGGGCGCAAACGCACAGGGGGGTGAGGGCACAATCAAACGCAGAAGGGGGATGGGGGCGCTATCAAACGCAGATGGGGGCGCTATCAAACGCAGAGGGGGGGGTTATCAAACACAGACGGGGATGGAGGCTCTATCAACACAGGGGGGATGGGGATGCTATCAACATGGAGGGGGGATGGGGGGGGCACAATCAAACACAGAAAGGGATGGGGACACAATCATTCAGAGAATATCTCTCACACACAAAGGCACCCAACCCCAGCAGTGACATAGTCACACATGCAGGCAGCCATTGCCATGGCAGTCACATACACTCAGAGTCAGTGGCTGTCAAGCTGCAAGCAGGGCCTATGTGCACAGTCCAGCCTCGAGGTCTCCCCCGGCTCCCCAAGATTGCACGTGCCCTTCCTAAGCCCGAGTCATGCGAAGCCCGGGTCTCCCTACACCGGCTGAGCTCGCTGTGCTCCCAGGACATAAACAATGACGTCACTTTCCTCACACGGAAGCAGCTTAGGTAACGCAAGGCTCCATCTTTATTACTGGCAATGGCCAACAGCTGAGCCCTAACCAAACGCTTTACGTCCCAAAAACGTAAATCTTAGACACTGTTTAAAAAAAAAATAACCCCGTACGGTATACCCTCAGTAGAGGAAATCTGTCGTATGTTCACCGAGCTAGTGCCACAATAGACAGACAACATTTGCACGGTCATTACTCAGAACTCTAAATTGGAAAAATGATGTCTCCGCTCTAGGAGCCATCTTGTTGGCGTCCCCGCTCACTCTATTAATGCGGCCGGTCTTCACAAACATGGCTACGCCATGAAGTTGAGTGGAGACGTATTGTGACCGGAGTGGGCATTAAAGGAAGTGACGTTGGTGAAAAGGCAATGTTGATGCCGGAAGTGCTATGAGCTTTGGAAATTTGTCCTGTGCATCTGGAATCTGGAAGGTAATTGTGAGAGTTTGGCTTGGGATGGGTGGAGGGATATTCACAGACTGGAGAAGTTGTATTATACTGGACTGAGGGGGGGATCCTGAGTGCAGGGCTGAGCACTGTGCCTCATGTCCAGGGACAGGCTCGGAGGACTTGGCTTACCGGTGTCCCTGGACATCAGAACTGGATCAATAAATCAGAGAGGCCTTCAAATTAAAGTTCACGTAAAGAGATTTTTTTTTTTAATTCTGGACAGATCAGGAATCATAAAAATAGTTTGAAATGCAGAACTCCAGATCATCAGCTGAATACACCGATATAATACATAGAAGCGATCTGTTTTATCTACCAAAGGATTTGTATTTCTGTTCATCCAGTCCTGAGACTCACACAGCTCTGCCACAGAGTACAGACCTGTCTGGCAGGATAGGAGACCTGATTTTTCTGCTCTGCAGTTCAGGAACACTTAGAGGTCTAGTCCCTCCCCCAGCCTGTGATTGGATGAGAGGAAAAGCAGCAGACTGATAAGTGAGAGGCGAAGCAACAAACCGACAATTGCATCTTTCTGTCACTCTGCTCTCTCCTCCTATCTGCCTATCCTTGCAGTACAGCAGCCTGGTGGTGCTGTTTCTCCATATCTCACCCAGAGCTTCAAGATGCTGATACCAAGAAAGATCCAGGCAGTTACGCTTAAAGTCCTCCCTTTTATTGGGCCTAAGGTCTGAGGGTTGGTAAAAACCTGCAGTTGAGTTATGTTTTTACCACCACTCTCCCGATTGCCCCCCCTTTAGCTGTAGAGACAGTAGCCAAGGGTGTGCACATGCCGTGGCCATGGCAGTAATGATACTCCTTGTCATTCAGATGCACTTAGTGCCTGCTGAACGAGACCCATTCAAGTAACAGGGGCCACTCTGCAAATGCATGCAATGCAGCCAGTGGCGGTGCGCTAGTGCGGGGTTGAAGGGGTTACAGCAGGCAGTGAGGAGGCGCTCCAATGCCTCCTCACCACCTGGCAAAGGCTCTTGAAATGACCTGCAGCTTTAAGGTGGGAATACACGATGAAAAAATTGACCGATCGGTCATCCGACGACCAAGATGCGTTTGTTCTTTGGTCGAAATCATGGCCCACATTAACCAATCTAAAAAATCGTTCATTGGGCAATACGTAGTGTTGACGTCTTCCATACAAGTGGAAGTGATGTGGTGTGCGTGTGACCTTGTAGCCACGCCCTTCCGGCCAGAATGAGCGATATGCACAACAATTACCAGCAATGAGTATAATATCGTTTATTACATGACCTATATACATAAATAGTGAGACATAAAATATAATCTGCAGAATTCTGGTTTCATCATCTCATTAGGCCGATACTTTTAACATTTGGATTTTTCGTTCGTGTTTACGAAGATTCCTCGGACATAAACATCCGAGTCATCTTCTGTTTCTGCTCATGCGTGATAGCGCTTGGTAGATTTTTTTTTTTGTTAGGGCCGTCATACCACACGCATAGAAAATCGGTAGTTCATATGCGAAACGACAACATTTTTTCACTGTTGTGCAACCGGATTTTTTCATTCACAATATCGTTATTGTTTTTAAAACATCCTGCTCATCAACGAAGAGAAAATCGCTCGATCAGTGGTTCCACAAAATTGTTCGTACGATTTTCTTATCGTGTGTACGAGGCATTAGTTCTGCTTTAAATGGTTTGTCTCAACCCTCCAACTGTCCCTTATTCTGGGCAGATTGGTCTATTTCCCACCTCCCGTCCGGCCGTTGTATATAAACGGCCGGACGGTGGCACTGCAGGGTAAAGTGGCTGTTTAAAATGGCCTCCACGCACCCCGCTTGTGCGCACTCCCTAGGAGCGTGCAGCACAGCGATCTGGTGCCTGCTGTGTCCTCCGGACACAGTGGAACACCGATCGTCAGACGGGACCTCTGTGCAAGGTCCCGATCATGTGATCAGTGATTGGCCAATCAGCGATCTCATGCAGAGTAGTAAGCAAGATGTCACTTGTGACATAATTGCTTACTACGTGTGATTTCTATGAATGATCACAGAGATCACATGGTAAAAGGCTATTCACAACAGCCTTGTACCATGTTACAAGCTGTGACCAATCACAGCTCACACAGTAGTTTTCAATGGCTGCAGGAGAATGCAGCCAGAGAGAAGGGGAAATGATTGCTTTTACAGCCTTTATGGGTGTAAAAGCAATCAGGTGTAAAAAAAAAAAAAAAAAAATCTTCATCACCCCCCACAAGTAGTACAGTGTCACCATGGTGACACTGTACTGCTAGGGTGACAGTATGTAAAAAAAAAAAAATAATAATTAAAAAAAATGTAAAAAAAAGTTTAAAAATTTGTAATTTTTGGTTATAAACTAATTTGGGTTTTTTTTTTTTTTTTACTAAAAAGATAACAGAATAAATTTTGGCCAAGATTTATGATGAAATACTATTTATTGGCAAAATTTTATAAGGAAAAACACTTTTTTCAAAATTTGTGGACTTTTTCATTTACATAGCAAAAAAAATAAAAATCCCAGTGGTGAATAAATACCACCAAAATAAAGCTTCATCTGTCTCAAAAAATGCTAAAAAATTCATAGAGGTACAGTGTTGCATGACCGCACAATTGTCATTCAAAGTGTGACCGCACTGAAAGCTGAAAATTGGCCTGGACAGGAAGAGGGGGGAAAGTGTCCGGACTGGAAGTGGTTAAATGAATTTGAAAAATAACAGACCTATTGGTGGGATCAACAGGTATTCCAATTATGTTACAGGCAGGACTCGAACAACGACTGCTGTGTTAAAGTGGAACTTTAGTCAGAAAATGAAGTCCGGCTAGATGACTTCAGGCTGGCCCCTTTTGCAGGTATAGCTATGTAAAACATTAAAAATAAGTGCCTATACGGGTTAAAATACACTGTGTCACCCTGCTCTACTACACATGCTTAAAGCGGAGTTCCGCTCACGCTGTCAAAAAATAAAAGTCAGCAGCTACAAAAACTGTAGCTGCTGACTTTTAAAAATCACACACTCACCTGTCCCTCGGTCCCACGGGTGTGTCCCCTGCAGCCCGTTTTTACTGTCCGTCTTCTCTTCCTGGGCGCCGGCATCTTCAGTGTGGGAATCCGGCTGTGACAGCTTGCAGCTTCACAGCCGGGTACCCACTGCGCATGCGCTAGTAGCGCTGCGCTTCCTGAATGGTCCTGTAGTCTTCTGGGACCTGTCATGTGTCTCAAAGGACTACGGGGAGGGAGGGGGGAGGACACCTACCACTTCCGATCGCCTAGGCGATCGGAGTGGAAGTGGGAGCAGGTACTTGTGAAATTCGGGTACCCACTCCCCCCCCCCCCCCAAAATGTGCCAATCCTTAATGGGGAGCGCGGGGGACCAGTCTTTAATGTTGCAACTTCCCCGTTTGGGTGGAGCTCGGCTTTAATTGCTCTCTATTTTTATAGACTGGCGAATTTGTAGAGGCCGACCTGATCAGCAACAGGAAGGGAAGATCAGCGAGTAGATGTTCGCTGATCTCCTTCCCCTCTATCCGGTGGCATCTGTCTTGCTGATCTCGCGTCTGCTGATGGGCATGCAGAGCCCAGGAGACATGCATGTACGGGGAGCGACCCAAAGCCCCAATTTTTTTTTATTACCTTGGTGGAAGTAAACGGGGATATATCTCTCCATACACTACGTATACACACTGGTAATGGTAGGTTTCCGTGATCCACTTCATTTATTGTTTTTGTGGTTAAATTGTCATGTGTATAGCCGTACGTACGTCGATTTAATATTGCGATTGAACTTTCAGTTCCCTTTTTTGCTGAAACAGTAAAGTATTCGAAGACATAAACTTGTGATTGAGATCGATCCAAGGAGATGGATTTAAAACTGCTCCAATCAAAAGCGGTGGGAAAATCTAATTGCTTTAGACAAAATTGTTTATACTTATTTACTCGTTTCTTATTGATCTTTCAGCAAACTGTACTGAAGCTGACAATTTATTGGGCAGTTTAGAGAAAACATTAAACATCAGCATTAATGAATGACTCTCGTTTCTGGTCTCTGTTTATTATTTGCTTGGTTTGGGAAAGCTTTATTGATGCTTTATTTGTTGAACCTTCCTGGTCATTAATGAATGTGATGGCTTTGTTTTTCCTCCAGAAGATGGAAGTGGATTACAACCCCATGGATTTGCCTATTAATGCTGTCCATGATCAAGATTTGGACAGAGATATGGAAGGGGCAGAGGTGAAAGACATGAGGCTGGAAGCTGAAGCCATCGTGAATGATGTCTTGTTTTGCCGTCGCCAACATGTTTGTCTCCAAAAACCTGCCATGCGCTGTGGACATGGCCTACATCAATGTGGAGATTAAGGAGGGGACCAGATACTGCCTTGAACTCACAGATGCTGGATTAAGGGTAACTATCTCTTCCTTTATATTTCAGACCAAGAGACTTTGGGAGATTTCTTTCTCTCTCTCTCTTTCTCTCTCTCTCTCTCTTCCTCTCTCCTCTCTCCCCTCCCCCCCCCCCCCCCCCCCCCCTGCTCTCCCTCTGTCTCTCACAGCTGGAGCCTATCTCTTCCTTTATATTTCAGACCAAGAGACTTTGGGAGATTTCTCCCCCCCCCCCTCTCTCATCCCTCTCCCCCCCTCCTCTCCTCTCCCTCTCCTCTCCCCCCCTCCTCTCTCTCTCTCCTCCTTTCCCATCCCCCCTCTCCCCTCTCCTCTCCTCCCTCCTCTCCCTCTCCCCTCCTCTCCCCCCCTCTCTCCCTCCCCCTCTCCCCCCTCTCTCTCTCCCTCCCCCCTCTCCCTCCCCCCCCCCCTCCCTCTCCCCCTCTCCCTCTCCCCTCTCTCTCCCCCCCCCTCTCTCTCCCTGTCCCTCCCTCTCTCCCTCTTCCCCCCTCCCTCTCTCCCTCCCTCCCTCTCTCTCTCCCTGCATCCCTCTCTCCCATCTCTCCCCCCCCCTCTCTCTCTCTCTCTCCCCCCCCTCTTTCTTTCCCCCCTCTTTCTTCCCCCCCTCTCGCTCTCTTTCCCCCTCTCTCTCTTTCCCCCCCCTCTCTCTTTCCCCCCCCCCCCTCTCTCTTTCCCCCCCCCTCTCTCTCTTCCCCCCCCTCTCTCTCTTTCCCCCCCCTCTCTCTCTTTCCCCCCCCCTCTCTCTCTTTCCCCCCCCCTCTCTCTTTCCCCCCCCCCCTCTCTCTTCCCCCCCCTCTCTCTCTCTTTCCCCCCCCTCTCTCTCTTTTCCCCCCCCTCTCTCTCTTTCCCCCCCCCTCTCTCTCTTTCCCCCCCCTCTCTCTCTGTCCCCCCCCTCTCTCTCTTTCCACCCCCTCTCTCTCTTTCCACCCCCTCTCTCTCTTTCCCAGCCAATTATTCATGGGCAAGACCTGCTGATCGGCTGTGTTGACAAATAGCAAAGGGCTCTGTACAGAGGGAATGGTATCTGTGTTTTTCATGGGATGAGAAATAAAGAGATCATTAGTAAAAGCAGCACACTTTACACATAGTAAACATTGTTAGGCACACAATTAACCCCTTGATCACCCTAGATGTTAACCCCTTCCCAGCCAGTGTCATTAGTACAGTGATAGTATACAGTATTATCACTGATCATTGTATTAATGTTGCTGGTAATTTCATTGGCAGTTATTCAGTTTCAAAAACCATGAAGTCCAAAATCACAAAATTCATTCACAGTCTGACAGGTGACTACTTCTTGCAACTCCAAAATTGTGTTCCACCACAGTGTGTAGCTGAAATGGGAACTCACCAGATATACCCCGGCCAACAAAGTAGCCAACATGCTTGTATACAGATCCTCTCTGCCTTAGGGCTCATGTACACGGGGCGTTTGGAAAACTCTTCTGAACGATGGAAACTGACTGCTGGAAAATGTAGGTTAAAAAATGTCAGTTTAGCCGCGTTTGCATACCGTGTTTATGCGCACCTCATTTAAGTGCATTTGCATTAAGCGTTTTTAAAAGAACCTCATTAGACCTTTCCCAAATGCCCATAATAATAGCAAATCATTAACTATTTCAGATATTTTGAGAGGAATAGAGAGAGCAGAAGCAGAGAGAGCAATATGTGTTAAGATGACCTGTCTTTTCTGGTTGTATTCACTATGGATCCCATCATGAGCATAATGCCGCACGTTCTACCATTTTTTTTTTCCTTCACGCGAAACCTGGAACTGACTGCGCTGGTGTCCATTTGAATACATGGAAACCACTGTGCATGCATTTCTGATGATAGAAAAAAGGCTCTGGACAGCATCTGGACATGGAACAGTTAAATGCTTCTAAACATAAACGCGGTTCTCTGCGTTTACAAGCATTTGCAAGCATCTGGTGTTTGAAACGCCAGTAAAATCTACTCCTGAACGCAAGTTTGGTGCGTTCAAAAAAACTACTGTAATCTCAACTGCCTGTAAATGACGATGTGTACATGGACACATAGGAAAACATTAGGGAGAGTTCAGGGGCTGCTGATAAAAACGCAGAACAGCTCCTGAATGTCATTTTAGGAGCTGCAGTGTACATGAGCCCTTAGGTGTGAGGTGCAAAATCCTCCAACTTCCTGCAATCAAATGATATTATACCACCTTCTCCATTCTCAGAAAATTTCCAAGAAGATGTTCATAGTACAGCAAGTTTTATTTAAAATTGGGTATATGTAATAAAAATTCACTCACATATTACAGGTGCCACAGGAAGCACCAACCCATACAGCTCACTTCATACATGTTAGAAATAAACAGAACTGTTCCTCCGTTCCCTCCCAAATAAACATAATATCATCAATAAATCTATGATAAAACCTTCTCTCTGCACAGGGGCTGAAGAAAATCTCTTCTTCCTCCCATTTATTTAAAAATATATTTGCCACACTAGGGGCATATCTAGCCCCCATCGCAACGCCTTTAAGTTGCTTGAAAAACTCCCCTTGGTGCCAAAAGTAATTGTTGGACATAACCTTTAATTTGATTGAAAAACTCCCCCTGTCCATAGTGACCAATCATGAGCGATGTCCCCCATTAAATAGTCGGGAATATGGCGGTGACTTTAAGCTTCCTGAGGATGCACTCTGCGCAAAAGGCATTGAGGCTTGAGCCGCACATGCCACTTCTGGTTCCTCTGACGTCACATCCAGGCAATGGAACGCACGCCAACCACAGGATGGGCGGCGCCTGTGTGGAGGGAGAGATCCCCCTAGTGAGCTGTTTGGGTTGGTGCTTCCTATGGCACCTGTAATACGTGAGTAACTTTTCATGTAAACCAATCAATATACAATTATTGGGATTTTTTTTTTCTATCAAAGACATGTAGCAGAATACATTTTGTCCAAAATTTCTGGTGAAATTTTATTGGATGTTTTGTAGCAGAGAGTAAAAAAATTTTTTTTTCAGGATTTTTCATATATCGATTTTTTCCATTATATCGCAAATAATAAAAAAAAAAAAAAAACCCAACAGTGATCAAATCCCACCAAAAGAAAGCTCTGTTTGTGTGAAAAAAATTATATAAATTTCGGTTGGGTACAAAGTTGCATGATCAATTACCAGGTAAAGTAGCGTAGTGTTAAATAGCAAAAAAAGGGCCTGGTCATAAAGAGGGTAAAAACTTGTTGAGCTCAAGTAGTTGAACATTTTGTTTACCATGCAAACCACATACTGTAAGGGGCTGACACCTCATTTACATTTTTTGGTGGTTAGGTGAGCCATGTCCTACAACCGGGATAATGTAGGTAGGGTTGGGTGCTCAAACCTTTGAAGAGCAAGGGCCACTTAAGTGATCTGGTAACTGGTCGCAGGCTACAATAAAATAAAATGCTTCAGAATTTAGAATATTTGCTTATGCGACTCCTACTCCCTCTGTGACTGCCTGTTTTTTCTGCTTCTGGCGCCGGCTTTATTTACTCTGATGCTCTAGGATGGTGGGTCAGCAAGCTCAGATCGCAATCAATGGATTGCCATCCCCGCCAAAATACGCACTTTCCTAACCCCAGAAAACACTAAGCAGCTCATCCACTCCCTCATCATATCACGACTCGACTACTGCAACTCCCTCCTCACTGGCCTGCCTCGCCGCTGGCTATCCCCGCTTCAGTCCATCCTGAATACGGCTGCCAGACTCATTCACCTTTCCAACCGCTCCGTTTCCGCCACCCCCCTCTGCTAATCCCTAAACTGGCTTCCGATTGCGCAGCGGATCAAATTCAAAATCCTAACACTGACGTACAAAGCCATCCACCATACTGCCCCGAACTACATCACTGACCTAATATCCAAGTACCCCCCAGCACGCACACTCCGCTCCTCACAAGACCTCCTTCTCTCTAGTTCCCTGGTCTCCTCCTCCCATGCCCATGCCCGCCTCCAGGACTTCTCCAGGGTGTCACCCATCCTCTGGAACTCCCTGCCCCCAACCCATCAGATTATCACCTACTCTTCTCTCCTTTAGGAGCACCCTGAAAACCCATCTCTTCAGGGAAAGCCTACCCCACCCCCCTGCTAACTTGCCGACCTCCTCCACTCTTCCTACCACTCCATCCCCCACAGCTATCTCCTCCTGTGTCACCATCCCCTCCCTCCTAGATTGTAAGCTCGAAAGAGCAGGGCCCTCAATCCCCTCATGTTTTGCATTGTATTGGTATTGTTCTGTCACATGTTCTGTCCCCCTTTGTAATGTACAGCGCTGAGCGAACTATCAGCGCTTTATAAATACTGTATAATAATAATATACTTCCTTGGTTTGAGGTCCCGGGCCGCATGTCACTCACAGGCCACAGGTGGAGCACAAAGAACCAGCAAACACAAATGCTCCTGCGCTTGGGGATAGACTCGATGCAGGCTACAACCACATTAAGAATGTCCTGGAACATGCACACCTTGCTGCCCTCAAAAGATCGGGGAAATCCAAATATACTGAATGAGGAAAGAACAAACAGAGGGCGCACGGGTGCATTACCGGAAAAAGTTTAATAAGAACTAAAGTAGGTGTTGTTGTACTCACAAAGGACGACAAAGTCAAGGCACGTCATAAAAGAACAGCTGGGTCAACACCGCGCTGAGTAATTGTCAGGGCAGGAGCTGAGGAACGGACAGGCAGGCCTAACAATGTAACGCACTGGCTGACGACAACCACCACCCACAGACCAAAGTCCCTCAGGGCGGGGAGTCTAAGTCCCAGGCTGCCCTTCACCAGGGCCCCTGATGGTGGGGGGATGGACTTGACGCAGCCAGGAACCAGGTCGCGGCCCCCCCTCGAACCTACAGACACCTCAGCTGCGGTAATGGCCGCCGCCAATGGCGTGTAGCTGGTGGAAGAGACAAAAGAGTAAGCTCGAGTCAGACAAGCCGGGGTCAACAACAACAGGACAGAACAGTACAGGACAGCAGACGAGAATCACAGGTCACGAGCCGGGTTCAGCAACAGAGGGTCAGATCAAAGGAGAATACAAAGAATAGTCAAGACAAGCCGAATCAGATACCAGGAGAGTCACGAGAGTCAGAACAGAGTAACAGCAACACAAATACACAAGACACAAGTGCAAAGAGCATGTGCGGGCCACAGGCTTATATGTCATCAGCCACACCCCTCTGGAGGATGGACCACAGAAACCTGAAGGCATAAAAGGGCTCCCATCATGCACAGCAGAATCCAAGATTTTGACACCAGCACATGAAGTAAAGTCATAACCACAGGGAAAGCTGGTAGGACCCTTGACAGTAATAGTCCGCAATAGGGAGTGTAGACATTCAGTAGGCTGACGTGTTTCAAGGACTTGCCTCTTCCTCAGGGCTCTGAGGAAGAGGCAAGTTCGAAACGCGTCAGCCGATTGGATGTCTACACTCCCTATTGCGGACTATTACTCAGCGCGGTGTTGACCCAGCTGTTCTTTTATGATGTGCCTTGACTTTATTCTCGTTTGTGAGTACAACGCCTACTTTTATTTCTTATTAAACATTTTTTCTGGTAATGCACTAGGCCTGTGCGCCCTCTGTCTGTTCTTTCCTCACAGGTAGAGCACCCCTGGTGTAAGGTGTGGGGGAATGGCTGAGTCTGTGTCAGGTTGGCCGAAGATTTTTCCCATCTTCTCCCCCTATCGTCCCCCTGCAACATCTACTCGTTCACTCTTAGTAATACATTGCTAAGCATCAATGTAAATTCGTTGCTGCCTTGTATAGGCCATTTCATTCTGTTTCAATATTTTCTATTGTAGTTTCTGAGTAAAGTGAGATATCAGCTTCAGTTCAGACAGGGAGTCATTGGTTCCATTTATAAACATCTACTTATATAATACATATCTTAGTTTGTACCAAGCGACAGAATCAGAATATGTTCTGGACAGCAGCAAAAAAAAACCCTTGCAGTGAGCCTCCCTGCACTGTACGGGTTACATGCACCTTATTAATATTTGAGCACTGGCACTTTTGCACCCATTGGAACATTATAATCAGTTCTTCTAGGACTGAACTGGGTTTTATAGGGTTTTATATTTTCTGAGATTGGTTTCATACACTGCTGAAAGCAATTAAAGGAACACTTTTTAATCAGAGTCTAGCATCAAGTCAATGAAACTCCTGGGATATTGATCTGATCAGGTAAGTAGCAGAGGGGGTTGTTAATCAGTTTCAGCTGCTTTGGTGTTAATGAAGTTAACAACAGGTGCACTAGATGGGCAACAATGAGACGACCCCCAAAACAGGAATGGTTTTACAGGTGGAGGCCACTGACATTTTTTTCCCTACTCCTCTTTTCTGACTGTTTTTCTCTAGTTTTGCATTTGGCTAGGGTCAGTGTCGCTACTGGTAGCATGAGGCCATACCTGGACCCTACAGAGGTTGCACAGGCAGTCCAACTGCTCCAGGATGGCATATCAATACGTGCCATTGCCAGAAGATTTGCTGTGTCTCCCAGCACAGTCTCAAGAGAGCATGGAGGAGATTCCAGGAGACAAGAGCATGGAGGAGATTCCAGAGGAGACAAGAGCATGGAGGAGATTCCAGGAGACAAGAGCATGGAGGAGATTCCAGGAGACAGGCAGTTGCTCTGAGAGCTGGAAAGGGCCGTAGAAGGTCCTTAACCCATCCGCAGGACCGGTATCTGCCCCTTTGTGCAAAAAGACCTCTTCTCTTTCAGCACCCTATCCTGCAATCACACTCTGCTTTTAAAGGCCTGCAGAGGATTTTTGAAGCTATTTAGCAAACGTGCTTAGGGCTCATTCTCACGTGCAGCAGCCTTTGCCACACCTCTGAAAACAAATCCATGATATGTCCTCACTGCCTGTTTTAATCCTAAAAATTCAGAACCACATTATTTGCAGTTATGGCACAACCCCGTTCACTTAGATTGCATTTGGCAGCAGTACCCCCCTATGCTACATGCACTTTCATTTTTGCCGTGGCATGTGTACAGTCCTGAGTGGCTTCATGACCGTTTGTAGGAGGGTGGTAAAATCACAGCTCAACCATTTTGCGTTAATTGTCCCCTGGCCACCTGTGTGAATCAGCCCTTCAAGGGAACTTTCATTTATAGAAGTGCATAAAGAGTAGGAGTTGTAAAAATTAGGAACACACACCGATCAGAGCTTGCAGCAATTGGCTGCAAGAGCTGCTCAGATGCTGATTTTCCAGCATGCCCCTTTGACAAAATATGGGCATGAGACTGGCTTTTGTCGGACAGACAGCTGTACACACTCGTAAATGCCGGCGGGTTTCCTGCTGAACAGGCTGATTTTCATCCTATGTGTAGCCAGCTTAATTGATGCTTTCAGTCTTCATGGGTGAAACGTTACTGCTCAGAGACATGGAATTGCTGGAGCCAGGAAACACATCTCATACAATATATTGTCACAGACTGAGCAGATCTGAGGAGAAGATCAACATCTTTGGGGATTACCCTCCCTAGCGGTCTGATTATGTGCTCAAAGCGATACATTTTTTTGCATGGAAATATGCAGTTTTTGTATTGTAGGCCTGTAATTTTTAGGAATAACTCACTGAAATCTGTCTGAACAAGAGTCTAGTAAACATCCCGGGTATAATAAAACTTGAAACATGAAATCATAAATTATAAAATTATAATATAATAATAATCATAAAAAAGAATAATTTAATAATAATAAATTTAATTCAATAATATAATCAAACCAAAAACACTGAAATGTGAAATAGAGCGCCAAGTTCGCACATCGCTGAGCAAAGTCGCAGAATCGTTTTCAGTGTCTGATGAGGAATTTCCCCCACGAATCATTATCACTCAATTCTGCAAGTGGTTCTGATTTACTATCGCTGTTCTCTAGCCGGTCTAAAAACCGATTTTGACCTAAAGGGACGCTTTTTGGACGCCATGGACGTTTCTCAGTTTCCAGGCAGAAAGAACAGTAATAATGCAGGCAGGGCGCCGGACAAAGCACTCGGGACACAATGTATGTGAAATGGTTTGATACAGGAATGGAATACTATGAGATTTTAGTGTATTTAGTGAATGTCACTTTTTGACATTTTTAAATTTCCCGCCAGTTCTGTCCCCCGTACGTCCCGACGTCGCAGGGAACGGAACCCAGAAGATGGATGCCGGCATCGGCCGGAGGAGATGGCCGGGGAAACTGCAGGGAGGACATCGCGGGAGCGCAGGACAAGGTAAGTGTAGAAGAGATTCCGGAGCAACGCTGCAAGGTATTCCCAGTGTAGCTCGGGGTTACCGCTTTTGGTGCTGAAACTTTACCCCCGAGCTACACTCAGGAATACCGCCAGGGGGGTTAAGCTAGTAAGGGGAGCAGCTAGACAAGAATCATGCCCTGATGAAGATTAGGGCTTCTCAGCATATAGGCTTTGTTCCCAGAATGAGTTTAAAAGCATACGCACCTTGAAGATTCTGAGGCCACATGGAAAAGGTGTCATAGTGAGATGAGGCCAAATCATTCAATTTTAGTCCAAACACCAAATGAAATGTTTGGTGGAAATCCAATCCAGCTCACCATTCAAATAACACCATTCCTACAGTAAAGCATGGAGTGGGGATATCTTGTTATGGGGGATTTCTCTACAGCAGGGACTGGAGCGCATGTCAGGATAGAAGGAAGAATGGATTGGGGCAAAATACCATCAAATTCTGGGAAGATCTGCTGCTCCCTGCCAAAAAGTTGTCAATGGGAAGAAGGTTTTACCTTCCAACATGACAATGAGCCAAAGCACACAGTAACAGTGAGCACACAGTGGTTAAAGGCGAAAAAAGGTGAATGTCCTTGCATGGCCTAGTGAGAGCCCAGACTTAAACCCCATTGGAAACCTGTGGAATGACTTGAAGACTGCAGTCCACAAATTGTCTCTATCAAATTTAACTGAACATGAGCAGTTCTGCAAAGAAGAGTGGGCAAATATTGCAAAGTCTAAAGTTAGTAGAGACATGTCCCAACAGACTAAAGGCTGGAATTAAAGCAAAAAGGGGTTCAACAAAATACTGACACAAAGGGGGGTAATCATTTTTCCAATTCAGTGATTCTGTTTTTGAATATTTTTTTTTTTTTTGTCATGGTGTTATATCTTTTACTTGGATGTTATAAGTTGCACCTATACAACTGGATAAAACAAAACTGTGTCTGTCTTCATTTCAGGCTGCAAAGCAACAAAATGTGATTATTTTAAAGGGGGGTGATTGTTTTCTGTAGTCGCTGGCCTTTCAAGGTGATGATGTGGCCTGAAAAATACCAAGATATGGCTTCCCAGACCATGACTGCGCCGCCACCATGCTTTACTGTTGGCACAAGACAGTCCTGACTGTACGCTTGGGATGGTGTTCGCTGCACGTAAACCCATCCAGTGGTTGGGAACAGTGTAAAGTTCGATTCACAGGACCATATTACAGTCTCTCATTGATTAATAGTCCATAATTTATGGGTGTTGCACCACTCTCTCCTCTTCTGAGCATGAATATCGGTCATTAGTGGTGAAACATGTCACTTTAACACCTGCAAATCATGTAGTGTTTCCATATTTTTGTACTACCCCTGTATATTATTCATAGTTAAATTGGTCCAGCTTGGATCCATAAGTTTGTATGTATGTATGAGATATATATATATATATATATATATATATATATATATATATATATATATATATGCGCACATACGCACATTCCTCACCCCAGACACCACCAAACAACTCGTACACTCCCTCATCATCTCATGCCTGGACTACTGCAACTCCCTTCTCACTGGCCTACCCAAACGAGCGCTATCCCCACTCCAGTCTATCATAAACTCAGCGGCTGGACTCATCCACCTCACCAACCGCTCCACATCTGCCTCCCCCCTCTGCCAATCCCTTCATTGGCTCCCGATTGCCCAACGCATCAAATTCAAACTGCTAACTCTGACCTACAAAGCCATTCACAACGCTGCCCCAAACTACATAACTGACCTGATACCCAAATAGTACCCTATCCCGTGCCCTCCGCTCCTCACAGGACCTCCTACTCTCTAGCTCCCTGGTCTTCTCCTTCCACGCCCGATTGCAGGACTTCTCCAGGACTTCCCCCATCCTCTGGAACTCCCTGCCCCAATCCATCAGACTGTCACCTACCCTCCTCACCTTCAGGCGCACCCTGAAAACCCTCCTCTTCAGGGAAGCCTACCCCAACCTCACCTAACACCCCCACCTCACCTAACAACTAACCTCCTCCACTCCTCCCACCACTCCATCCCCCACAGCCATCTCCTCCTGTATCACCTTCCCCTCCCTCCTAGATTGTAAGCCCGAAAGAGCAGGGCCCTCGAACCCCTCGTGTAGTGTATTGTTACTGTCTTGTCTCATGTTATGTCCCCCTTGCTACTGTACAGCGCTGAGCATACCCTTTGGCGCTATATAAATACTGTATAAGAATAATTATATATATGTATATATATATCTGGGTCCCATTTGAAGAATGCTTTGCATTTTCTCAATGAATGCAAAGCATAATTCGGGTTAGGAGGAGGGGGGGAGGGTAGTGGTATCATGATTCTGGGAAAATGTTCTTTGTTTGTCACCTGTGCCGACTAAGCAGCATGTGTCCCGGAAACTAGCGGCGATTGCTGTAGTAACAGTGGCTGCTACAGTAATTTTTCAGTTTCCCCAGGGATCCCACAGGTATGGCACATTTATATATTTAACATTGGTCCAAGGTGGACCCATGTAGCTATGCAAAAAGAACCATACCTAAACTTCAGCTTTAATGAATGGGTGTCAGTCTGAAGCAGTGGTCTCCAAACTGCGGCCCCAAGGGCCAGATGCAGCCCTTTACTTGCTGTTATCCAGCCCTTAGGGCATTATTCCCCCCCAATTTCAGCAGAAATGGGGCACAGTTTGCCACTGACCCCACTGTTTGTGCCACTCCCCAACAGTGGGGCCACTGTTTGTGCCACTGACCCCAACGGTGGGGCACTGTTTGTGCCACTGACCCCAACGGTGGGGCACTGTTTGTGCCACTGACCCCAACGGTGGGGCACTGTTTGTGCCACTGACCCCAACGGTGGGGCACTGTTTGTGCCACTGACCCCAACGGTGGGGCACTGTTTGACACCAACGATGCCACCCATTGACCCCAACGATGGGGGTCATCCCATTGACACCAACGATGGGGCACTAGTCATATTGACACCAACGATGGGGCACTAGTCATCCCATTGACACCAATAATGGGGCACTAGTCATCCCATTGACACCAATAATGGGGCACTAGTCATCCCATTGACACCAATAATGGGGCACTAGTCATCCCATTGACACCAATAATGGGGCACTAGTCATCCCATTGACACCAATAATGGGGCACTAGTCATCCCATTAATACCAATGATGAGGCACTATTCCTCCCACTGGCACCAATGATGAGAGTATATTTTCTGCTATTGACACCAATGATGGGACACTATTCCTCCCATTGACACCAACAAAGCCTCTGACTGACACCATTTATAGGGCACTATTCCTTCCGCTGACACCAATGATGGAGCTCTATTCCTCATGTTAACACCAACAATGGGGCACTATTACTCCCTCTAATATTAATGATGGGCCATTGTTTGCTCCCACTGACGCCAGGACATTTTCTTCTCCCACTGGCAACAGTCCGGCCCTCTTAAAGTTTGAAGGACCGTAATTTGGCCCTTTGTTTAGTAAGTTTGGAGACCCCTGGTCTGGAGGAATGGACGTTCCTAGGTAGGCTAAATCTGCATGCAGATCGCCCTAGGTAATAGTCATATGTGATGCTGAGCCTCCATAATTGAAAGAATGGAATTCTAAGTCATGAAAGTGGTGGGCCAGAGATAGTAAAGAGCTAGATTTGGCTGGACGTCCTCCACCCAGGAAACTAGGCACACGCTATCTAACTTGCTGCAGGTTCTAATGCACACTGTGAGATGCTGACACTGTGCAGTACAACTGTAAGACGTAAGGCCGGAGTTTTTGCTGTTCTTCCATGTAACTGTTTTTATTACCTGTTGATCCTTCAGTTTTATCAAGGGGACAACAATGTTTGTTCTGCAGTTAAAGGGTAGTCTTAAAGTAAGTGAAAAACTTTGGGGGGGAAAAAAATATATATTTTTATGCATGTGGTCACCTGTGTGCTTTAAA